>JAXDDW010000171.1:0-197500 GCA_034670385.1 Hoplostethus mediterraneus
ACCCCCCCCCTCTCTCATGATGTCATGCCATTATGACATCATGCTCATTATGACATCAACACACACACACACACACTCTCTCTCTCAGTGAGTCTGCTGATTATGAATCAGTGGAACTAAAAGGGTATAAAACAGTGCGCAGAAATTTGGGGCATATTTGGAGCAAATTCACGATGGAAGACCAAAGAAGAGAAGAAGGCAAAAAAGGGGGTCACAACGGGAAAGGGAAAAGCGATCCCCCATGGAACCGAAGCACCAGAAATACACAGGACGGGACAAGAACGGAGCGGGCCACCCAAACCAAAGGGCCCTGTGAGGGGGAAAAAAAGGGGGCCCCTCCGCCGAAAGTGAGGACTGAAGGGAAAATGCTCCACGCAGAGGAGGCCTTGAACCTCCAGGAATGGCCATGCAGCTCAAAGCCTGTGATGTGGAGAGGGGGTCCTCTGTGAGAAATTTGAGGCCCTCAACCAAGAGCTCAAGCTTTGGGGGGAAAGGAGGCCTCTGCCAGGAACGTGAGGAGCTGAAAGTAATGCTCCACACAGAGAGGGCCTTGAACATCAAGGAGGAGGCCATGCAGCTCAAGGCCTGTGAGGTAGAGAGGGAGGTCATCCACCAAGAGATCGAGGCCCTCAACCAAGAGCTCAAGGCCTGTGAGGTGGAGAAGGAGGCCCTCTGCCAGGAACGTGAGGAGCTGAAAGTAATGCTCCACACAGAGAGGGCCTTGAACATCAAGGAGGAGGCCATGCAGCTCAAGGCCTGTGAGGTGGAGAGGGAGGTCCTCCACCAAGAAATTGAGGCCCTCAAAAAAGAGCTCAAGGCCTGTGAGGTGGACAAGGAGGCCCTTCGACAAGAAAGGGACACCCAACTGGCTCAACAGGAGCAGTCAAGTGAAAAAAATACATTCACGGCTGCCCAGAGGGAGGTTGAGCAGCAGCTTGGGGTGACGGAGGTGAGGCAGGCAGCTCTCGGAAAGAAGATGAATCCGAGATTGCTTAAAAGCTCCAAGCCTTCAATGACGTGGAGAGTCATCGGTGCCCTGGCCACTATCTCTTGCGCCCTCTCTCTCTCTCTCCTTCTCCCTTTGCAACCCACCACCCCCTGACACACTTCTACACCCCTTTGCTACTCACCACCCCCCTGACACACGCCTACACCCCTTTGCAACCCACCACCCCCTGACACACGCCTACACCCCTTTGCTACTCACCACCCCCCTGACACATGCCTACACCCCTTTGCAACCCACCACCCGCCTGACACACCCCTACACTCATTTGCATCCCCCCCCCCCACCACCACCAACTTTCCCCAAATTGTTCTCAATAAAAAAAAAATTAAAAAAAATAATGTACCGCATGTATAGTTCTTCATTAGAGAATTGTAAGTGGCACTACAGTCAACATTATTTACAGCATTACAGACACCTGGGGCCAAATGTATAAACCATGCGTACACATGAAAAGTGTACTTACGTCACTTTCCACGCAGGAGTCCAAATGTATAAAGTGTGTACCGGTAAGCACATTTTCGCCGCCCGTGGATTTTTATACAATTGGAAACTTGCGTGGAAAGTGGCGGTGGGAAAGGTGCGCACCTTTAGTTTAGTAATGAGGAAAGGTGAGGAAAGGTGCGCACCTTTAGTTTAGTAATGAGGAAAGGTGAGGAAAGGTGCACACCTTTAGTTTAGTAATGAGGAAAGGTGAGGAAAGGTGCGCACCTTTCCCACCGCCACTTTCCACGTAAGTTTCCAAATGTATAAAAATCCACTAAGCACTAAAATGTGCTTACCGGTACACATTCTGAACACCATGCATACCATACGCATTTTTCCAGTTTGTATCCAAAAAAGGATCAGAAAAGTGTGAGTTTGGATGACATTTTATTTGGAGCTTTTTTCTTTGACTACATTGTGTTAGGATGTAATCTATAGTTTAAAAAAAACATCCACTATGATTATATAGTGATGCGTGAGTGGTTAATAACATTTTTTTGACAAGCCTTCATTTCATTCTATCTTTAGTAAATATGTTTGTCACTATGCTTTATGATAATGATCTTTATAGAAATAAACAAATAAATACATGATCTGTATATAAATAAAGATGATTATTTTGTAGCCTATTATTGGGGATACACCTTCAGGTGTGACCAGTTAACAGGTCGTTAAAACGTCACTATATTAAGGCTGTAGCCGTCCAGCCTTGGCATTGCTGGAAGATATTGCGCAATTTAGGCGAGAACGAGTCTTCAGAGACTGTACTGATTTTCTGGTCCATGATGCTGACTGGCTAATGCGCCAGTGGATTTCCAAGAGCTGTTCTCTTCGAATTGTGTGCTGAACTGGACCCTGTGTTGGAACGGCACTCTCAGAGAACCCTGTCATCCCCGTCCATCTACAGATATTAGGGCCCTGTCACACTATTGCGTATGAGAGAAACGTATTAGTTGCGTATGAAAATTCATTTCATACGCACAAAAAGCCCTTGAAAATATCGTATTGAACCTATGACTAGCGTATTGCCAGCGTATGTCCAGCGTACCGCTATCACGTGACATGGTGAACTGCCAAATCGATCAGATCATACTGGTGTTGGAGAAGAGCTGCTACTACTACAGGCCCTGTCACACTATTGCGTATCGTACTAGCGTATGCCAGCGTATGAAAAAAAACACTCATACACTGGCATACGCTGGCATACGCTGAAGACGCTGAACATTTTTGAGCATGCTGAAAAATTTTGAGTGTATGCCAGCGTATGGTTTATACGCAAAGCATACGCTAGGTATACGCTGAATACGCTCGAGTTACACTAGAGGTACGCTAGAGGTACGTTACTCATAGGTGGAGTACGCTGGTCATACGCTGGCATGAAGGTGTACCGTACAGCTAGCGTATTGATACCGTACAGCAGGCGTATGCTTGACGATAGAGTAACGTATTTAACGTACAACTAGCGTATGATTGGCGTATTTATCACGTGACAAAGTGTCATGTGATAGCGGTACGCTGGACATGCGCAGTTCATATGCTACTCATTCGCTAGCCATACGCATACTACGCTGGCCATACGCTACTCATACGCTACGCATAGGTTCAATACGGTAAGTATAAGAAAAACTCTGTATTTTCAAGGGCTTTTTGTGCGTATGAAATTAATTTTCAGTTGAAAATTCAATCAATATGAAATGAATTTTCATACGCAACTAATACGTTTCTCTCATACGCAATAGTGTGACAGGGCCCCCAGCGTATGTCAGCGTATGACCAGCGTATTCCACCTATGAGTAACGTACCTCGTACCTCTAGCGTACCTCTAGCGTACCTCTAGCGTAACTCGAGCGTATCTCGAGCGTATTCAGCGTATACGTAGTGTATGCTTTGCGTATAAACCATACGGTGGCATACGCTCAACATTTTTAAGCATGCTTAAAAATGTTCAGCGTGTTCAGCGGATGCCAGCGTATGTCAGCGTATGCGACCGTGCTTGAAACGTATAAAACCTATGCCTAACGTACCCCTAGCGTATGTCAGCGTATACCAGCGTATACCAGTGTATGAGTGCTTTTTTTCATACGCTGGCATACGCTAGTCCGATACGCAATAGTGTGACAGGGCCTTTAACAACAATCGGGTTTTTAGCGACGGGGACGTTTCAGCTGAAGCTTGCGGACAGATCAGGGATATCATGCCCATGGCGTGGGGTGGCATCATTTCTTTGAGTAATAAATACATCAGGTTCCCTTACACAGCAGCTGAACAGGCCAACATCAAAATGCAATTTGCAGCGATGTCCGCTTTCCCAAATGTAATATATGTATATAATATTGTTTTGTATAATATGTATATAATATTTGATACCCTCAGGTGATAATGAGTATGCATTGAAGCCATGGTTATGCCATGTACAAACCCCCAGAGCCACAACAGACGCGCTGTAATGTGGTGCACAGCCGTGCGCTCTGTGGTAGAGCGTTGCATTGGGCTTTTAAAAGGGAGATGGTTTCGGTTACTTTCTGCCATTCAACTTGTTTCATTTGGTCGGTAATACCAGAGCTTAGGCTTCTAAATAATCTGCGTTTTCTTCTGTCATTTTAATCAACCATTATTTCAAGTTCACAGTCGTAAAATTGCGCTTCTTTTCTTCTAATTCTTCTTAAATGCTTCCGCCGTTTGTCCTCAGTACTAAACTAAATGCTGGCCCTTTATATGCAAACCAGGCAGTTGGGGGTGTGTTGGAAGCCATTTATAGTAAATTGTGGGCATGGTCAGAAGGCTCATGCACGTGTACGCAATTTAATGGTCTTGAACTGCAAATAGCAGTCTAGCCAAATTGTGTCATTTAGGCTCACTAGTTAACCTAGCTGGCCTTCCAAGTTCAAACTAGGCCAACAAGCCTACAGCTATCTAGTCTATCTGGTAAGCTAGCCTACTAGCCTAGCCTGAAAAAAATAAGTCAATGCCATTCATATTGTTTTATTATATTTTCACCAGATTCCTTCTTCGTCTCTTTGGCTCCACCCACTGAGGTGTAACTCCACCAATAACATTGTTTCTGCCTCCAGTGCATCTCTGATTCCAAGAAAAGTTTGTAGAACTAAAACTCCAGTCTGAGAATGGCACACTGTATGACTCTCACAAAAATGTTTTAAAGTTTACCCTTACCACGCTGTAGTCTTCACTATAGGAATCCCTCATTGCGAGAGGAAGACTCCAAAATGGACCATCAGCATCAGTCTGTGTCTTGCACTCGGAGCATGTGTTCCTGTGTGTTAGCTGTCCGTGGAATATCTTCATGGCACAAAAGTAGAGAGATTGCTAAACACGCAATGTATTTTTCTCTTAACTCTGATTTTTCACTATAGGCTATTCTTATAGTCAACAATTAAAGGCCTATACCTGTGATGCCTCATGGCTGGTCAGACTAAGGATCTTCTCAAAATACTCAGCAGCATCTTGTTGTTCATTTACTGGGGGAGGGATGAGTACAGATCAAGTATTGGTTAACATGTATGTATAGGCTACATGCATGTTTCAACATTATCTTGTGTATCATACCTTTATTGATCCCCAGTTTCCTCGTGATTGGAAATGTCCAAGCTTCACGTGTCTTTAAGTCATCAAATAAGGTTTTCAGCTGAGGATCAATAGTGTTGGGCTTTTCGCAGCAGTGCCTGTAGAAAGAAAAAGGGCATATGTGATGGCCTACACAAGTGCACTGGTTTAAAAACACTCAGCTGTGATAAAATGGTAACATAAATTAGATAACTTCAGTGTGATAATAATTAGGACAAATGCCCATATGACTTGAAGTACCAACCTTTCCACAGCGTCTCTGAAGTCTCCGGTCATGAACAGCACCTGGAGCACACTGTTCAAGTAACAGGTTGATCCTTGATTTTGTAAGCCGTAGTACTTGTACACTGTCAGGACGGAATTGTTAATTAAGCCATGCCAATTACGTACTTGCATTTCTGTGGATCATAGATGGGCTTAACATTAACCTGCAGGGCATAGTTTACCTGGAGAGGTGCCAGACTTGTCCAGTATGTGTAGATTATTTTCTTCATGCTGAGGTTTCATTTTGTTTTCCTTTAAATGTACAGATTATTATGTCCATCTACTTCTAAAAAAACATCGCGTAATATGATTTAAGAGTTAAGAGGACTCCAGTAATGTCGCCTGTGTCTGTCAGATCTGAGGAAAGACAAGATTGTCGTATGAGTCCCAGATACAACAGTGGTAATCGCTGCATTCAGGACGGAGGAAAAAATGTACCTTCTACTGCAGACATCAAATGCTGAAGACATTAGCTCCTTGCTAAACAAGTTTTTCTCGCTGTTTGACACGAGATATGTGAGTATATCTGTCTTACATTACAATCCAGAATACTTTCTGTTTCATTTGACTCGAAGCTTGCTCAAATGCTGCATTCAGGGCTGTCGGAAATATCGCAGTTAAAAGTTGGGCGCACGCGAAAAGCCCAATAACGTGTTCAGTAGGAGCTTCAGAGGAGCACTTGAAGGCAGCAACGGCGGCAGGGTTGAGCAGGATGAATCACCAAATGATCTATTTTTAATCTTTTAAATCAGGAGTGTTTCATGTCACAGACCTAAATATACACACATCAGGCCAGGATTTTGTCCCAGGGTGTATTGATTTAGTATTGGATTTTTTTTCAACTGAGAGTGAAACCTCTGATTAAAGTCATTTTTTCACATTCTCTGATTGTGATGATTTCTGGTGAATTAAATAACTGAATAAGTGAAATTAAACGTTCCTCCAATTGCTGGGGACCTCCTGGAACCCCTTTAAGGACCTCTAGTGGCCTGGCCCCACTTTGAGAACCACTGCTCTAGGCCTACTATAGACCTATTCTGTCCTCATGCTTTTTATGTCCATTATCAAGTGTATACAAACAAATCAGGCGATGACTTGAACAGGGCGTGTTTTATTTTGGTGCAATCAAACATTTAAAGGCAACGTTTTAAGGCAACAACCTTTATTAACAGCACAACAGATAATAGTGCATCCAGGATATCAATAATGATGGAAAAGGAAAGATATACATCAAGTCCAGCAGATGAGTACAACAAGCCTTATATTATAAGAATATTGCAGTATAGCACAATATTGCCAAGCCTTATAGCTCTACGAACAGCTCAAGAGTCCCCAGGTTCAAAGAGATGTCACATTGTGTGAGTGGAGGAAGTGCAAGGTGGTGGTTTCTCTCTCCGCGTCACACTCTCAGTCCTCCAGGAACTTTCACCACCAGGTGGATGACCGACTGTTGCTGGATTCCATATGATGACAGCAACGATGAATCTCCGTCCAGCATCTTGTCTGTGAAGATCAGCCGCAGAGCATTCGCGCTGTCCCCTACACACACACACACACACACACACACACACACACACACACACACACATAGATAGATAGATAGATAGATAGATAGATAGATAGATAGATAGATAGATTATTACACCTGCTGCTTACGAAAAAATAGAAATTCACATACACTTCATAATATGTCCAGATGTATTTCAAAATATACAAAAACTGGAAATTGACCAAAAACAAATCGTATGTGTATATGGCATTCATTCGACATAATATTGTGAGTTGCCAGAATATTTGGACGTGCAGATACCCCACGGGTGTCAAACCGTGTGCCACGGAGGGCCGAGAGTATGCAGGTTTTCATTCCATTTTTTATTTACATGATGGACTGATCGCTCCAGGCAATCTGGTATGAGTAACTTGGATCATCTCACTGTTATTTTTTACTTTTTGTATCTGTAAGACAACTAGCAATATTTCCCATGCTCGCTAAGCGCTCGCTAAGTGTTTCTTACCGGGCAGCCTTTCCGCTATCTTCTCTTTGAGTTGCAGCACCGTCATGCTGTTCATCTGCTCCTCGGTGTTGCACAGGTCGATGATCATTTTCTCCCCTCTTAGGCCATGCACTGTGACTTGGTAGATTTTACCCATGTTGTAGGTCTAGTGTTCGTGTGTAAATGACAGAGCTCTTTCGCGTCTTACCAGGGTGTTTCTGAAGCGCCAATCGATGCTTTCACTTTCGACCTTGCGTAATGAGTCTATTATTATTATTATTAAAGCGAGAGAACAAGTCCGAGGAATACAGTGACAAACAACACAGCAATACAAGTGGCATTTAAAGGCAGAGTGTGACTTTTATGACAGAATCACTATTATATATATATTAATTTTTACAACTCTTCATGTCACCAGCCACGGCCGGTCTGGATCAACTTTCAACCTTTGAACACGTTTTTTTGTATAATTTGCCTCCTGGCACTGCTATGTGCTGCAGATTACTGTAGATCACTAGTGCGCTTACTAGAAATCACATGATGGCTTTGGAATTCACCCAGAGCAGCGCCACTCCTTTTCTTGTTGTGTTTATCTAATAACAAGTGCTCAGATATCAAGTAACTTTTATTAACCCCTTATTTAAAAACCAAAAAATAGTGCATCTAGGATAAAGTAATAGATTTTCTCTTAAATAATGCAAAAAGTCTTACAATTGGCCTTATGTCCACCCCTTAGTGAAAACAACCATCCTCTAGAGGCTGTTTTTCTGGAGCATAAAGCATATATCAATAATACCTAGTTATACATTAATAGGGGGGGGGGGGGTTTCCTCTAACTGCCTGGCGACAAAAGTGAAAGTGAAAAACAAGTGGTGACACAGCGCATCGCCTTCCCTCTGTTATTAGTCTTTGCAGGCTGTGTAGCTTGCAGACAAAGAAGAAGAAGAAGCTCGCCGAGAGTGGAAGAAGAGTTGGAAGAACAAAATGACCACACAGGGACCGGAGCCGAAAGCATATGACCCCAAAGACACCACTCTAAAATTTGTCGATAGGCCGGATGATTTAGATCCCTTACGTGAGTAATGAAAACGGACTCCATTTCATGTTTGTTCATGTTGTTTTCTGTTCTTTAAAATCAACGCATGTATCAATTAATGCTTTTCATACTTTGATGCATGTATTTAATTGTTACTTTAAAGCGTTAAGTAACGTGGTGAACTTGTTAAATGAGTATCTGCAAATGTGCGAGGCCGATAAATGTGACTGTTTACTTAATTTAATTTAATTAATATTTCACTCAACAGTGACGTTCAAAGTTGAATTTAAATAGGGGTGGAGGAGGATGTGGGGCTTTGCGTTCACTCAGTTTTTCCTCTAAAATAAGGAGGATCCGTTTCGTCACGTGACCTGTCGAAAGCGCTTGTATGTAGGTGTGATGTTGAGTTTCATGCTGACCGTCTTGTTGTTGTTGCACCACCAGCCCCAGAGGAAGGGGACGTGTGTCTCAGGGCAGAGATGTCCTGCGGCCACGCCGTCACCCCGGAGTCTCTCACAGGATGGTGTCGCAGCCTGCTGGATCAGGTACTTTCCTTCCCTCATCTCCCTCATCTAGTGTTGATCTAGTAGCTCCTAGTTGTTTTTAACTCCATGTAATACAATGGTAACTGCCATGTTTAATATTTTGACACGCTTGCCCTTCAGATCAGGGGTTTACTTACATTTCTTACTGTATATAATTCTCCTCTCTCTCTCATACCTGCAGACTTTTCTCATGTACATGCATAGATCTTTCAGTCTTGCCAGTGAAGGGTACTACCATGTCTATACTGTGTCCAAAATTGAAATGGACCCTGTGTCATTGCTTATAAATGACATTGCATTTATGATGTGAAACTGATTTTTTTATTAAAGTGTACTGTATACAATAGAATCTATCATCTCTCTAATCCTAGGGCCAGTACAAATTCAAGTGCCCTGCTTTAGTGGATGGCACTTTGACTAAGTGTGATGAAGTGTGGTCTTATCAAGAGGTGCGTAAGCTGGCAGTGTTGACCGCTGAAGAGATGCAGCACTTTGAAGAAAACATGGGACGCCTGGCTGCCACAGAATTTTGTGAATTTAAAGCGGTGAGTGTGCTGGTACAGACTCGGTACAGGCAGGTGGAGTTATGGCGGGGCAGAGTTCAGCAGAGATAATCTGTTTCATGACAATCAGCATCATCATGTGTACACATACATTTCCAGGGGCATTGCAACTGCTGAGAACTTTCCGCTTCTGATTCCCGTCTCTACCAACCTCCTTTTTCAACAGTGTCCCGGGTGCAATACCTATGTGGAGAGAGAGGACCTCACCAACCTAAGTGTCCAGTGCACTATCTGCATGGGAGACAAGAAGCCATCCTTCAATTTCTGCTGGCAGTGTCTGAAGCCGTGGAAAGGGAAAGCTCCGCGTTCTGACCGCTGCGACAACGACGGCTGCGTCAACCACGACCTTGAAATTCTCAAGAACTGCAAGACCACCTCGCTCCCTCAGGTGCAGGGAGTCCACGAGTGCCCCTCCATCCGGGCCTGTCCCACCTGCGGTCAAAGAGTGGAGCACGACAAGACGGGGTGCAAGAACATCATCTGCCCCCGCTGCCAGATCGAGTTCTGCTTCGTGTGCCTAAAGCTCACTCCCCAGTGCTTGGAGACGAGCTCGTATTTCATACCCTGTAGTGACGGTGTGGCTCCGAGACAAACCTCCATACCTGTGTGGCATAGAAACTAAGAGGAAAATACACACATACTCATAATACATGCTTATTACCTGTCTCTATCTATTTCACTGTGCAATACTCATACTTTTCTTCCATATTCACTGATATTATGTTAATTGTTTTGATAATATTTGTGTTAAATGCTCTATATTGCCTGTGGACTTATTTCTGCTCCGTAACTGTATAGACTAATAAAGTTCAACTTGAATGCAGAATCGGTATTTGCTGTTTTTCTATGGCGTTTTACCCAGAAACCTGCATGTATGTCCCTGTGGCCTGACTCCACATTGAATTTCCTAATAGTGTATATTGTACAGATCAGTTTCCCTCACCACTGAAAAGCCGTGGGGGGTCACCCTGCCTCAACAAGCTGCTAAGCGGCCGACAAGAATTTCATCAGTTTGGTGTCCCATGATGGTCTCCTGTTTATGATGCTTTTCCATCCTACCAAGAATAAAACACTTACAAACATTTATCAACAATGTCAGGCAAGACAATCAATCAATCAAAATAGAAACATATCCCATCAGAATCACCATCACTTTAATCGTCACAGTACATAGCAGCATGATGCAAGGCCAGCAGTGCCAAAGGAATTACAGTTGGTCAAAATATGAATCAAGTTATGATGGAAATGGAGTGTGACTGTTCAAAAACACAAACATCTATGACAACAAAAAACAAGTGTTTGTCACTCGAAGGTGCCCCGTCTGCCTCTGAATTTTTCCTCATTCTTGTGATCCTACACACCAAGGGGCTCCTCGAGTTTTTCGTTCATCACCTCCAAGGGGGCTTTTTCTCCTCGACTCTTCTCTTTACTTCCATCTTATGTTTTCTCAAGTTCTCTTCCTTCTTCCCATTTCGAGATGGGTCCGACCAGCACGATCTGCGGTTCTGCAGAAGAAACATGTACTCCTTTGGCTCACTGCCTTTTTGATGTTCATCGTGGTCGATTTGTTTTTCACCTTTTCCAGGCTTTGGAATATCAAACTCTCTTAACATTTGTACATCAGTGTCCATGTTGTACATAGTCTGCTTCAATATTGTTTGAACATTGTTTGATGTTTGTCTTTTCAAATGTAATTCATTTTCTAGTCTATCAGGTAAACTTGCCGTTTCAGTATCTCTGTGAGGCTGCACCTCGTCGCGTGGCCTCACAGGTGCCGCGACCTCACCTCCGTCCTGGCTCGGCAGTTCTTCCGGCTCTCTGTCAGCGCTCTCCTCCCTCTCATCGCCCCCACACTTTTGCTTGAGCCTTTCCCCTCCGTCAAAACTATCGCCCTTCGGATAATTATGAGGGATCAGAGCCTCTCTTCCCTCTGTCAGGTCACGTCTTCCTTCAGCCACAGTGTCTGTTTTTGCAAAGTGAGGTTCCTGTCCGGCCTCCTTTATTATTTCAGACTGTCTTTTCACTTTGAAGAGGAGAAAAAGGGAGACTATTACTGATATACAGGAAGAAGAGAAGTGTGCACAGGCAAGCAGGCAATCTGTCTACATGTAACTGCTGAAGGCCTTGGAAACACCGAAACAAAGAATTTGAAACTTGAATTCACAATCACAATATAAACAACCACAGGCCTATGTGTTGTCAATTCAAATACACACATAGTAACACTTCAAATTGTGCATTTGCAAACGTACCTTTCCTGTACATGAGAAGATACGCAGCATGGGACCTGGTTTAAGAGAAACAATCGTTACTACAGCACAACCACTGTCAAGGAGCCTTTGAGCGAGGCATCTAACCTCCGGCTGCAGCAGTGGAGCTGCTCAGTGGCCAACAGGAGAAGGCTGTGGTCGCACTGGGCAGGTCTGAGTGTAAGTAACCATGAAAGTGAAGCAGAGCATCGCAGAAAAAGAGCATGCATCCTCAGCAAAACTCCTCACTGGATGAATAAAGGTTAAAAACAGATATTTACCTGATCTCAGGGTTGCCTCCTGGTTCAAACAGCGGTTTAACCTGCAGTTATAATAAATAAATATCACAATAAGTACTGAATTATTACATAATTACTATATAAATACTGCACAATGAACATTTTATGATGCACACCTGCAGTTTGTGAGAATCCTTACCTTTGTAACAGTGGTGTCACTGAAGTCATACCACTCTGCAGTTTCATAAGATTTGATCACGGCAGTATTATGACCTCCTCTTAGACTACCAAAATGGTTAATGACAGCATAGAGGTCGTATGTGCAGCTCTGATGAAGGAAATAAGACAAAATTATACAATGAGAAATGAGAAATGTTGCTGGAAGAATACACAACAAAATATATACACCTTCACATACCTCTGTCTGTATAGTTTGGGGCACGTTGACGCAACAGTTGAGTTTGATGTAGCGCATGCGGTCAAAGTCAAAGTCAAACCTCTTGAGCAGCAGCGTCAGAATCTCTGGATGATGCGTGATCTCGCACTCCTTGTTCACACGAGACAGATTGATAACGAGTGTGTGAATAACAGTTTTACTGCATCTGTACATCAAAAAACAATCACACTGAATACTCACAATGGTTGCATGTACTTTTCGGTGACACTGGTTGCAGTACATCTTGTTGTCCCCGCTGATTTCTGCTGGTGTGAAAAATTCTTTAAATCCATTCCCCTGAAAAAAAACAACAACACAGTATATTTGTTTATCCCTCATGTTCCTTATTTTTGTCCCATGATGAGAAAATATGTTTTATTTCTGGTAAGTTAAAGTACTGTACCACACTGTAGGCTGAGTGACGAGAATATGTCATTGAGAGCGGCAGAGACCAAAAGAAACTGTCCAAATCGCTGTGCTTGTGACAGCTACAGCATGTGTTCCTGTGTCTCAGCTGTCCCTTGAATATCTAGACACAAAGGTACGGCAGTGGCTCAGTAATTACTGTGTAACCTGGTAGTTAGAGAGACTGTTGTGTCATAAGTTCGGGGCCTACCTGGGATGCCTCAGGACTGGTCCGACTTAGGATCCTCTCAAAATACTCAGCAGCATCGCACTGCTCATATACTGAGGATGGCAGAGAGTGGGCGAAAAAGGTATTTCACTGTTAGATGATTATCCAGCAATCATACAGAAGCCAATTCCACATGAACACAATCTCTCCGATGGTTTTCAACCATGCGCCATCGAGGACCGAGAGCCTGAAGGTTTTCAGCCAGCAGCTGATTTCACTTGCAAACCTTCCACCAGATAGCGATTAGACGTATTTAGTGAAATCAGTGTGTTTGGTTGGAATGAAAACCTGCAGGCCTCGATGGCGCACGCTGAACAGCCACTCCTCTCATATCTCAAATCAAAACTTACCCTTTGTGATCCCCAGCACCTTCGTGATATCACGTGTGTGAGCAGTACATTTCTCTAAATCGGCAAACAGTCTTCCTAGGTGTGGATCAATAGTTGCTGAATCTTGACCACAGCATCTATGGCACAGATGTATTGGTTATCATGTGAGAGGTAATGTCACCGTATTAGATATAGAGCCAGAAAAGAAAAGGTATGATGGGAATCTTGTTTCCTCTCCGTGACCTGGTGATCATTCTCTGTTGTTTTTATCTGTATTTATGTCCTTTGCGGCTCAGTAAAGCACCTTGATGAATGAATTTTATTGAAAAGCACTTCATAAGCTAATTTCATTTGCCCTAATAGATCTGATGTTACCCAACCCTTTCACAGCCTCCCGGAAGTCCTCGGTCATGAAGAGCACCTGAAGCACGCTGTTCAAATAGCATGTAGCGCCCTGATTTTTCAAGCCATGGTAGTCTAAAGAAGAAAGAAGATAAATGTTACTTGACTACCATACTAACCATGCTATCGTGTAGCTCTGAACTGTTTGAGTCGATTGATTCCACTGCTTGCACGCCACATACCTGAGATGGTTAAGCTGTCTAGTGTCTTTCTCAATTTTTCCAATATGACTTGCATCATGTTGATGTCCTTTGAATGAGAATGTGGAAAGTTTTAGATATTTATTCAGTGTCTTTTCTGGCGTATGCATTTTTCCTTTTGAAGGAGTTCACGGCAGATACGTTAGAAAAATCTAACTTTTGCGTTGTCTCCAGACCGTCCCCAGATAGAAGACTGGTGTATAACACTGATTCAACATCAGTTTTGCACCCTGAAATAATGATCCAACATCAGTGCTCAATGTTATTTCAATCAATGTTATTCAATCGTTGATTTAACATCAAATTAGCAATGAAACAATACAAAGTTAAACCTGCTTTATGTACAGCAGGAGTCTATGGTGATTTACTATTAATCTCAGCTCAAAATTGTATCTGATGAATCACGTAAATACATTGTTAGTCTGCTGTCGTTAACATAACCGGAAGTTGTATTCTTGACTGGAATCATGAGCTATTTTCGACGGTTTCTCTTTTAATATGATAACGTATCTTACAGTAGAAAACAATTTTTACTCTAAGTTAACCATTTAAAATTCTGAACAAATGATGACAAATGACAAATTTAAATCAAGCTGCGACCAGCTGGAGGCAGCACTACATTGGAAGTGATGCATTTATGACATGACAGATATTCACCTGTGATTGAGGCGTGACATTTTATTTGTACAACATCAAAATTACCACACACCTCTAGACGCCTCAGACACTGACGCCAACTTGCGTGCAGTTTCATATAAAGACCTACAACACAGCCTGGTACAAAAGTAGGTATACATTTTCATATACAATATTCTAGAAGTATAATTTCTAATATTGATAAACGCTTACATGTTTAGTAGTATCAGTTGAATGACGAATTATTTAATTTAAAAATGACTAACACCAGATAGAGTTTTATAAGTAATTTTAGAATTTTATAATAGCCTGTTTATTAAACCTAGAGCGATTCTGCTATCAAGTGCTCCTCCTAAACTCCTGCTTCCGGAAGTCGGAAACAAAAAAATGCAGGACAACTAAAAGTTAAAAAAGCGAAAATAGAAACGTCAAACATTACCAGTATTTACACGCTAACATATAATATTATTATTGTTACCTTCAGTTATTGACATGGTTTACGTGCTCTCCGCCCAGTAAAGTAAACGTCACATCTCGACAACTCGGGCCAGGCTTCACTTTGTTGGCTCGTTCGTGTGAGCTAATGTGTAATGATCAATATAAATTCACTATTAAGTACCACAGACACACTATAATAAATAGTATCACGACTTTTCGTTAGAGTACATTGTGTAATGACATAATTACCGTGTGTTTCGTTATTCGACTGGTCCCAATGTTTCTGTAAATAAACGGTGTCTTTTTTCCCTTTCACTTTCGATTATGAACCGCGCGCCACAGCTGCAGTAAAGTGGGGTGCACGCCACAAGACTTCCCACCCTTCCCGGATTCTCAGCTACATATTCAAGGTACTGGTCAAGTTTAGGTTTGTGAGAAGTGCTCGTGGTCGATACTAGTTACTATGAAAACTAGGAATTTAGCAACTAGGAATTAGGAAAAGTTTCATGTCAGCCTAAAAAGGTGAGTAAGTTGAGCTGGTTCTCATTAATGAAGTTACTGAAACCTCAAGATGTATCTACCTTGTACTGTAGTTAAATATTTCATTGAAAAAGGCACTCTATGGTTTAAGTTGTATTAAGGTAATTGACTAACATAAGACTGTAACTCTCTTTTGGTTAACAGTGGGAATATAGTTATTGATCTTTTTAATTTTGCTCTGATGATTGAAAGATATGTTTTCAATGTCATCTAAATGTATGTGATTTAATGCATTGATTGATGGTAAATCCATGGCGGTTTAAAGTGTTTATCTCATGGATTTAAAACCACCTATTTTGACATAACCCTGCTGGAAATCCCCTGACACTCCGAAGCCTAAAAGCCAAATCAGGTTTCTAATATTAACTCAATCTATTTGCACAACCCGCTGGCAAGCTTGTATTTCAACCCCACCCTACTCACTAGTTGTGCAACACATTTTGCTCTGTGTGTTTGTGTTAATAAAGAAGACGCTGAAGGAGAGAAGTGAAGCTCAGCTCACTAAAGAGAAACAAAATGAACAGCCATGTACAGGAACAGAGGGAGAGGAGATACGACCCACTAGACACCACCCTCACGTTTGTGGACAGACAGGACGACTTGGATCCATTATGTAACATTAATTTCCTTTTTCAATCAATGTGTACAGACTGTTTATCAGACTAGAATCACTTCACCAGCAAAGTGAAACAAATGTACAGCAATGTGACAATGCTGCAGAAAAATATTGACTTTCAGAGTTTCATAGATCATACTGGAATTCAGCTGCAATATAGTTTTGATGCCATTTGTTGTTCTTCTTTTTCAGCTGTTATCATTTGTTTATACAATTAAACTAAAACCTAACATCTAAAGCTAATAGTCTTTGCCTCGATGAGGATGCGACTCATTCCATCTCGTTGTGCACCTGCAGCCTCAGATGACGGCGACGGTTCCTTCAGAGCAGAGATGTCCTGTGGCCACGCCGTCACGCCAGAATCTCTCACAGGATGGTGCCGCAGCCTGCTGGATCAGGTTATACTCCTATGTTGTACTACTAAACATGTAGTTTCTGAGTACTTCTGATTAAAGCAATCTCATCAAGTAGGAGGGGGCAGCCAGTGACTGATTGCAGCGGGATCTCTCAAAAGCATTTTAGCACTCGTAGGTCTCCAAGAGAGGGAGAAATGCTTTCTTTTTAGCTGAGACATGCTGTATTAACAGAAACCCTAGAGTCTCTATCCATATTCTGTAATCCTAAACTGATATTGCTTTATAGGGCCAATACATATTCAGATGCCCTGCCTTGATGCATGGCACCACGCAGTGTAATGCAGTGTGGTCGTACCAAGAGGTGCGCAGACTGGCTGATTTGTCCGTTGAGGAGATGCAGTACTTTGAAAAGACCATGGCCTGTCTGGCGGCTGCAGAATATTGTGACATTCAACAGGTAACTGGTCCAATGCTTTGTATCTGTTATATCTATCTGTTATCTGTTAGGTGTTAAGTGCATTGATTTTCAAGTACTGGGGTTGTTCTCCTTTCCCATACTTCCCTACACTTTTTTCCCCCCAACAGTGCCCACAGTGCAAAACCTACGTTGAAAGGAAAAAGCTCTCCAACCTGTGTGTCAAGTGCACTATATGTACAGCTGATAACAAACAGAAGTATCAGTTCTGTTGGCAGTGCCTGAAGCAGTGGAAAGGTCCGGCCCCGCGCTCTGACCGCTGTGACAACGAAGGATGCATCAACAAGGACCTGGAGCTTCTCAGGATTTGTCAGACCATCAGTCTACCTGCTGTGGAGGGAGTCACCGCCTGCCCCTCTGTCCGGGTCTGTCCTACATGTGGCATCAGGGTGGAGCATAACCGAAGCAACTGCAAAAATATTCACTGCCCTCGCTGCCGGGTGGAGTTCTGCTTCGTCTGCCTGAAGCTCAAGCGCGAATGTTCCAAGACCAGCTCACCCTACAAACTCTGTCCCAGCGGCGTGGCTCCTAGACAGACCTCTATACCCACATGGCGTAGAAAAAAATCAAAGCATGCCTTATAAACAACAGAACATCACCCAGTTAGTCCTCTTCATCCATGGTGGGACATACAGCAGTGATACGCAACAGAACATTGTCAGAAAATTTCATGATTGCTGTTGAATTTGTTTGTCTTTATGTTCTTCTTATGTACTTTTACACAAGATGACATTTTCTTGTATGCAAGACAGAATTCTGGAAACAGACAAAGTAATAAAGTAAGTAAGTAATGATGAAGTGAGTAATCTGTAACAGTATCTATGTGGTATCGTACGCTGCTGTACCACGAACAGACTCAATCATGTTAGATGTTGATCTGATCTGGGGTTTTGTTCTGGCTCTCCAGGAAGTAATATGGAAACTTATAAATGTCAGCCAAAAAAACTCTTTCAAAAACTCATTAAACTGCATCTCTGGTATACACACTGAAATCTGACTTCTCTTTGCCTTACAGACGTTATTTAACTATGTTCATATCTGCAGTATGTTCTTGATTGAGTTGCAGTTTGCACGTGTTTGTGTGAATGTACTCTTACAAATGTCAATAAATGTAAATATGTGTATTGCGATTTCTACTTTCAGTTTAATTGAACATTAATCATATCACCTGCACACGCGCAAGTTAAAAGATATGTGCGTGACCTTGTACACAGATACTACATAAGCTCTTTCTTAAGAGACATTTCTGCTCCAATTACCACCTCTCTTCCAGTTCTGACCATTTTATTGTATCACATGATGACATGACAGCAAAGACAATAAAAACAGAGCACTGGAGTGGACACAGCTGTTGCCACTACAAGTGGACTTGTAGTGGCAGGGACATTACCGTCAAGTCAAGTTTATTTGTATAATCCTTAATCAACGTTACAGTCTCAAAGGGCTTCACAAACACCCACATTATGAAACAATAAAGGAAAACACACCCGGCCTCAGACCCTCAATGGCAATAAGGAAAAACACCCATGAAAACCTCCTAGCAATAATATAGGTATAATTAGTACCTTTCCAGTATGGCTGGCAACAAAATGACAACAAAATAAAGAAAGAACCCTCTAAGAATGGAAAAAAATGCATTCACATCACATCATCACATCCACCCAGGTACATATGTCAGTGAATTTACACTTGCCAAGTGATTCTCTGTCTTCCTGTCTAGTGTCCTTTTTTTCGTTGTTGTTCTGTTAGTCATTGTTCAATTTATCATTTTCAATCCCAAATGTTATTGTGATTCGATTTGTTCTACATTTTCTTTCTTTCAAATCTTCAAAGAAGTTAATCAGGTCTCGATCCGTCTCGTTTTGTGGATCTAACCTATGGGAAGAGAGTAGTGTCTTAGTAAATGTTGACTGCCTGTCTTAGCACACTGTGTGATGAAGGGCAAGGCCAAAACACCTTGGAGATTTGTACATTTTTATCCCCGTCCACTGAAGAAGTCAATACATTCAAGGTCCTCTAACTTTTTCATGAAGATGCCTTGGATTGTTTTTCTGACAAAGAGCTCCCTCTACTGGATGAACCTAGATGTAGCACTCTCTACCCTGATCTATGCACAACATATGTTCTTTGAATTAAAATCAGTGTTTAGCTAAACAGATTATCTTCATGTAGGAGATGAAATCAGCCATGTCAAACCTGTCTTGGATCTCCTGAAGAGAACATGAAGAGGACTCTGGTGAAGTAACATCATGGCTCCCTGGTTATACAGGTATATACTGTATATACTGTATATACTGTACTGTAAACAGGTCTCTCTGAGTCAGTCTCT
Organism: Hoplostethus mediterraneus; assembly: GCA_034670385.1. NCBI lineage: Eukaryota > Metazoa > Chordata > Actinopteri > Trachichthyiformes > Trachichthyidae > Hoplostethus > Hoplostethus mediterraneus. Next base: position 19,356 of record JAXDDW010000171.1, read on the forward strand.
CTGACAGATCATCTTTGAACAAAACTACAGTTACATCAGACCTCCTCCATAACCTAATAACTAAAGATGTGAGTTAGTAGGGAATTTTGCCCCCATACATAAAATACATAGCTCTATAAGGCCATATACAAAATCTGAGTGAATATATTCAGAAATAGCTGTTTCAAAATGTAAAGTAGGATTTATTTATGTGTAATATATCCTGGACTGAGCACATTCTTTAAAATATCAGTAAATAGGCCTACAAGTAATGTATCCTGGGACAAGCTCATATTTCAAAATATACTTTGGATATCCTCGATAAGGTATAGGCCTACTGACACCCCCTTGACGGATTTGTGACCAGACGTCGGTAAGCATGGCAAGACTTTTTTTCTTCAGGTTATTTCTAATCTTGGCTTCAGATAAACATGTTTTATGTATTTTCCGTGTTTATCTGAAGCCACGATTAGAAATAACCTAAAGGAAAAACGCCCTGCCATGCTTACCGACGTCTGATCATCATGGATGTCATAGTTTTAGTAAATTTTACTATTACTCTATGCACATCAGATGGTCGGATCTAAACATCGCATCGTGTAACCTGATTTACAATGGTTAATCTACTTAATTGTGCATAACAACTGATGCGTATATTGCCTATTTCAGCCACATGTGTAATTTAGTTCGCCGTGCTTTGTATCCTAGTAGTTTTTGATTGAGAATAATACCCAGTGTGCTTCAGATTATAGCCTTCATTAGAGGGATTTAGTACACTGTTCAAATATTAACACTTCATTGGTATGTTGAAATTGTAAATTGACTGGAATAGAATTGACTAATTAGGTCAAAGTCCATATTGTTCTAATGTAGTAATAATATTGGGGTAGAGATTGAACTGGATACCAATTAACTATTAATTTATCAATATTGAAAAATCAGAACTACACCTATTCACCTACATACATAATCTATCCTGTAATATAAGAATGAAGGGTTTACTCAAATGCAATGCATGCTGGGATTCTACTAATAAGATACTGTTTGTTATTAAACTTATTAATAGTGACAACTCGATCTCATGGTTAGCCTATAGGTTATAAAGCTGATAACGAGCAAATTCTAAGTTGATAGCGACAAGCATATCTATATAGACTGAGCTAATGATTAAAGATGAGTTGGTTTCACTAAATTCGTTTTTCCGTGTATGAACAGTGTGGAAAACCTTTATTCTACGAGGCCAGTGTTGTTCAGCTTTCACTTCAAATAGATTAGGATGTTTTTCCTCCTTCAGATTAAAAATGATCGCATCTCGCAAATATATGAGAGAATTTCATTAGGCTGTAAAAGAAATAAACATCCGACCATGGACATTGACCAGTCCCATAAAGATTATAACTATGTATAGATTGTTTTATTCTTTTATTTCCAATTCTGACTGTTTCTTTCCTACCGCGAGCCGGAGGACCAAACCTGCCATTTATATTAATTATTTAATGTATAAATAAAACATATTACTCTAAGAATGACAGAAATTACTAATAAATCAACTAATCATATATATGTAGGCTATATGAATGCACACAGTAATAAATAAATAAATGGATGAAATCTGGTATAAATATTTCTATATTCTTTTTTGCCCTATTTATAGATTGTCTCACTCATCAATTTCTGTATATATTTACTTATTTATGTATTTATTCCCTTAGAATTGTGTATTTCTATTATTTTTTTTCTATTTCTTTATTAATGAATTTCAGTATATATTCGTTTCCCTATTGATTTATTTCTGTATAATGTTGTGAAGGTTACTGTTTCTCATCATGGTTATGGTCAGAGGAATGAGTAGAAGAGTTTAGGCGGCTGAAGTTTAAAATGACGTTGGTATGCTCTTGCACACGTCATAGATTAGATGGTTTCGGGTTACCCAGGTTTTTATTGGGCGGTTTTCTATTGAAATGGGCGGGTTTTGAGTCGTGATTGGGCGGAAAACGGTCAATCAACTGGCACAACTGGCAACACTGCCCCTCGTGCCCACTCGGTCTATGTGCTTCACTGCCCCTCGTCCCCACTCGGTCTATGAGCTTCAAGTCAGCCAGCCGACTGCCACTGATAGAGTGAGTGAGTGATGGCAATGGTGGCGATATGAGGTGAGTTGCTCTCCCCATGCCTTCGACAGGAAGCGGAGTTCATTGACAGCTGTTGCTAGTCGTAACGGTGCAGCACAGGCTAACTTAATGTGGATTCGCCCTATTATTAAATGCCAGCTAGCGACGAGACTCATTATCGGACAATGGTGCTTCTTTCCCCTTGACCGCAAAATTTGGACGACGACCAAGCATTCAGCCCCCGGGAGTTGAACTGGTTCACCAACGCCATGTGCCGACCTTTGAAATGATACACATATTTTGGAGTGCAAAGTCAATCTGATCGCTGCTTACCGAAATGGGACAAATGCATAGCCTAATGTTTTCTCTGCTCTAAATCATTGTATTGGTGGACAAGGTAGACCAGATCCATACCTTATCAACCAATGTCTGTGAATGAAAGAGGAAGTGATGTGTTTCCTGTACGGACCAAGAAATGCTCGATCAACATGCATTTAACATTAGCTGCGACTGTCCGATAATGGATCTCTTAGCGTTGGTTGCTAGGCGTGGATTTGACTGTCTCTTCACCAGCTATTATAGAAACGATTGTTGTACTTGGGATCAAAGTACGTCCACTAAAAGTATAACAACAATCTGAGCCGGTCAGTGGCAAAAACATCTGCCACTGACCGGCTCAGATTGTTCTTGGAAGTGTCTGACAACATCCCTACAGAGATGGAGATACCTTTCTTCTTTTTTTTAACGAGAAACAGAAGTCTCGCTCAAGGTGAAGTCACGCTCGCGAGAGGTGAGTTGTTGCAGAAAGAGGTTTCTGGTTACAAAGGTCTATCTCTGTAGGGATCCTTTGTATGGGAGGCCGAACAATTCAAAAGCCTGTGCAAAGTAGACACCCCATACCCAGTTAGTAGACACCATACCATACCATACATACTATTACAAAACCTTTTGTACCTATTGGTCATTTAGACCCCAAAATATGTACAAATAGGGCCCAGGTTCAAAAGTACCAGAATTACCCTTTAAGTAAACAATACTGTGTTTCTCTACTGATTAACAGGTGCTGGATGAATTGGAGCTTGCGGTCAGACCTAGGGATACTGAAGGAACAGCCTGTGAATGGCCAGCCCCTCACCTCGAGTTAGTGGGTTAGAGAGGCAGGTGGACAATTAATACTGTAGATGAATGCCATGGAGGAGAGCCAGCCCAAGCCAACTACGCCCGAGACAAGTCTTGTACCCAGTCCAGCACATAGTCCAGTTCCCAGCCCGAGTCTGGATAGAAATGATGCAGTGAACCATGTGGAGGTACGGTATTTTGCCTAAATGCTTTCCATAATCTATTCTGATGTAACCTAGTTTTGTTCAATTTCTAGAGCTTTGCCAGTAAGATGGAAACTTGTGCTTCAACAAGCTCAGAAACAAATTTAGCCGTTTGTTAGAAAGCATACATGTTATTCATATTAAGGTAATAAGGAATTTTAAACAACATACATATACTGTGCTGTTGCTGTTATGGCTCCTTGCCTCTTTCCCTCAGAACGACTCCTGTTATTCTGCAACGTTTTAATATTTGCTACCCTTGTCAAGTTAATTGTTTGCCTGGGATCATTTTCAATTTCAGTTTTTGTGTTTCAGTGTTTTCCTAGTTTACAAGTAAAGGACACAAACCTATAAGTCTAACGTGAAATTTAAATGAAATGCTGCCAAGGGCAAACTTGAAACTTTGACCCAATGTCTTTACTTAGGCAAAGATATATATAGAGAGAGAGTGCTCAAGCTATAGGGCAAACCCATGTCCTTATTCTCATCAACATGTTTTTATTGTCAGCACTGTGTTATCTGCTGACAGATAACACAGTAACAGTATAGCCTGTGCTGCCCTGGAATAACTTTCCCCCTTATGTCATCAGTTTTCTAATATTTTCCTCTAAGCGCTGCATTCACTTGTCACTGTGACACTGACATTTTAGATCTGTTGTTTTTGTATTAGATGCCTAGAAAATGAAAATTTGGATCAAAAAGCGAGATTAAAATCTCAACTTTTCATGTAGCCGAGGGGCTATTAAATGGGATTTGCACTAAACTGTGTTACTGTCAAGACTGTTCTACTTGACCTACATTGAAAGACATTTGTCTGACCTTAAACACACAAGTAGGATTTCATTACAGTAATATAGTATACAAACCATGAAATGCACCTTTATTCCCATCCTGGATAGAGTCAGTCAACTTTTTAATCTTTTCCACTTCACATTCTATGGAGGTATGGTGTGGCATCAAATACAAGGACTGGAACAAACTCTTAGGTCCTTGGCCTGAGCATCTCAATAAGAGCTGTGTGTTCATCACTGCTAGCGTGGTCTGTAAGTCGCTTTGGATAAAAGCGTCTGCTAAATGACTGTAATGTTAAGTAATGTCTGTCATACAGGATGAGCCCCAATGAGATGCTAGATGGCGTTGAGATTTGGCGTGCAAGCATTGAATTGACCAAATACAGACTAAACATCCAATGCTGACATTAGTGATATAGACATTTAATACCACAGTCTGTGTGATTGCTGTCTTCACTGAATCAGGACATGCAGTACTTATAATTGAATTCTCGATCCCCCCTTCCCCAGCACCCAAATGTGAACCAGATCCAGGTGGTCGGACGGCGCTGCTCCAGTCCAACTATCACAACGGAGACCACCAACTTCATTCCTCACAGCGCTGTAGAGGATGCAGAAACCAGCACGGACCCGCCAGTAGTCCGCTGGCCCTTGCTCCGCAGGTTTTGCCCACCAAGGGGCCTCCTGGCCTCTCTCATCACCAAGGGTAGGCAGGGGTCAGAGCCACCTTTTTTAGAAAATGCACTATCAAACCTGCTACTTGAAAACCTGATGCCCAGACCTCAGGAACCCTAATCAGAATGATCTGTGTTCTAGGCAACCTTTACAGCCTTTTAGCAAGATTGGCGTTCTCAGTTAAGTGAATAAGGAGAGATAAGCAATACATCAGTGAACTCTTAGCTGTGGGGGCAGATGCTCTTGGCCAGTGACTCGGCCTCTGTCGGAGGCCAATCATTTGCCGCCTTTTACTCTGACACTATTGCCGTTGGCTGGATTTGGCTGGATATTCCAATTCAGCAGATCTCTTCTTTTTGGAGAGCAGGCTCTGTTAGTAACCAACCTTTGTGGGGGTTTTATATGACAGGACACCTCTAACCCACACCTGCATGTCATTATCCTAGAGGTCCGCATACTTTCTCTACCTTAGGCTGTTCATATGTGTTATTTGTTAAATCACATTGTGTTTATCTGTTATGTATCTATACTTAGATGAAGATCAGACCGTATTTTAGGAGCCATTTATGCAGGAATGCAGGTAATTCAAAAAGTTTTTCTTGCAACTGTAAATCTCATGTCAATCTGCCCTGTCTTCTCCAGTCCTTTTGGCTGCGGTGCTCTTCGGAGTGGTGTGGTCTATCACACAGGAGGAATGTCTGCCAGGGGGAAACCTGTTTGGCATCACTGTGCTCTTCATCTGTGCAGTCACCGGTGGCAAACTAGTGGCCCTCATACACCTGCCAAAACTTCCACCGTTCCCCCCACTCCTTGGTAAGGCTGTTTTTGTGTGGTTATGGTGTGCCTATACAAGCCTTTATTGAATATTTCTGTGGGTGGAGGGTTACACACATTAATGCCACATTAGCAACAGGAGGGATCAGTTACTACTATGTTAAAACTGTTTGGTTATGTTAGGCCCAGACAGCTCAGTCGGTAGAGCATGACACTCTCAGTCTCAGGGTCGTGGGTTCAATGTCAAGTACCTTTGGCTCACTGTCTCTGGTGTGTTGCAGGCATGCTGCTGACAGGTTTCCTGCTGAGAAACATCCCTGTGATAACCGAAGCCGTGCACATCGACTTCAGATGGTCTGCCTCCCTGAGGAACATCGCCCTGGCAGTCATTCTGGCCAGAGGAGGCCTGGGATTGGATCCATCGGTAAAATCCATTGGCGAAGTTTAGTTTCTGCCGCCAGAAATATTTGAAGAGCTTTAATATATATATATACTAATGTTTATATACTGGCGTTCCGTATCATGAGTTTTCCTTGTATCTATGTTTTTCTAGCTGTGGGGGAAATTTGAGACCCCCATCAGTTAAATGAAAGTAAAGGAAATACTGTTGAAGAATGTGTGCATCTGTGTTCTCAGGCTCTGATGAAACTCAAGTCCGTGTGTTTGCGCTTGGGAATCGGACCCTGCACAATAGAGGCTTGTACCATAGCCGTGGTTTCTCACTTTCTCATGGGCCTGCCCTGGGCGTGGGGCTTTATCCTGGGGTAAATACACCACTACATAGTCACTCTCTCTTTGTGCAACCCTCCCTTTTCCTTTTCTCTTTATTTTATTTTCTTGCCAAACGTCTAGGGTTAGGAAATGAGACATGATTCTATTGAGGAACCGTTTCCAATGTTTCCACAACGGATTGGGATTGAGTTTGCCTTATCGATTCCCTTTATTTAACATTTTTTCCCTGTTCTTTTCTTTCAAAATAGAACAAAATGCCCCATTTTTACTTCACTATTGATTTGTAGAGAACTGAACACACACTCTGCTCACAAAGGTGCGCTAGGTCAGGTCACAACATCTCAGCTGTATGATTGTGTGATGTCTGTGTTGGTTTTTTTTGGGGAGTCAAGTTTATTTTCATTCATTCTAATTTGGGATTGGTAAGAGAATTTCAGTGAACTCAGACAGTATATTGGGGTGCTGTAAACATGGAACCATTAAGGAATATCATAAGATCTTCGGTGTGTAGGTCATGCTGCTGAAAACCTTCTACTATCTATCTCTACCGTACATTCAAGGCCTTGTGCTTTAGTCTTTCCATGACTCTCCCCACCACCCTGTAGGTTTGTGCTTGGTGCGGTGACTCCAGCAGTGGTGGTTCCCGCCATGTTGCTGCTGCAGAAGGACGGTTATGGTGTGGAGCAGGGCATCCCCACCCTGCTGATGGCCTCAGGCAGCTTTGACGACATCTTCGCCATCACCGGCTTTACCACGTGCTTGGGCATGGCCTTCGCCACAGGTAGCCAGTGGGTGTGTGTGTGTGTGTGTGAGTGCGGGGAGAGGTTAAGGAAAATGAGAAGTGCTGAAGTTTATTTCTTGAAATACAATACCAACGTCTCTCCAGTGGTTTCCATGGGGTGCACGGCATACCTCCAGTGTAGGTCAACATTGAGAAACACATACAAAAAGTAACTTCTGTCTGCAGTATGTCAGACGCCCAGTAGAGGGTGTCAGTATGCTGAGAAAAATGGCGACCTTTTCTTGTGCCAAGCTACCGTGTGCTTTCCTGGGAATTGTTTTTCATGAAGTCAGCATGCCATACTGTACAGCCCCTACATTAAACACTACAAAAAACACTATCAAATAGTTGTCATTGTCTGCACATTGTCAGGACGTGAAGTGGTTGAATTGTTGTGTTGTCAATGATGCATTTCACTGCTCTTCTGAACCTCCCAGGCTCCACTTGGTACAACCTGCTGAGAGGTGTGATGGAGGTGGCAGGCGGCATCGTTGCTGGGATTCTTCTGGGCTTCCTCATTCAGTACTTCCCCAGCGCTGACCAGGTTGGCAAGTTCCTGCAACACCACCAGGACATTAACCGGTCTTGCTTATTGCTTAGTCGGGTTTAAACCACCCAAAGACCTGGGCCGGCGTGTGACGCGGTTTACTCCCGTTTAAACCCGAGTGACCAAATTCTGCGAAAAGTCAGTCAAGTGTGCGTTCCACTTCTGATTCAAAAGGTTTGTCTTTGAGAACTTAAGAGCACTTTGACTCCATCTAAGTAGGAAAGCTAAGCAGGCGTAAAGGAGAGAATCTTTTGCCAATTTTTGTCAAAGTCTTCGTCATAAACATGATTATAGCAGCTCAGCCACTGTCCACCGCAGGCCCTAGGGTTTGATCAGTTTAGGATAAACACAAAACTAACCAAAACTGTTCCTGATCAGCCAGTATTGGAGAATGTTATCAACTACCTAGTACCTGCCAACACATTGTTGCAAATATATGTAATCCTTGTATGTCTGTATATCTGTTTTTTGATGTGGGTGTCCTCTTCCTCTCCTAGAAACACCTAGTGATGAAGCGTTCTTTCTTGGTGCTGGCCCTGTCTGTCTTTGCCGTGTTTGGCAGTGGTGCAGTTGGGTTTCCCGGCTCTGGAGGCCTCTGTACCCTACTGTTGGCGTTCCTGGCCGGCCTGGGCTGGAAGACGGACAAGGTAATGACATAGTACACACAGAGATAAATTCATGTACATGTATACATTCTCATAAACCCAGCGCACTATTTCCCTTCTTCCGTACATATAGTAGCTTCCTGTGAAAATATGATCATATTTTACTTAAGTAGTAATTGTCTTTGGAGCTGAATTGTGACGAGGTTAACATAGCAGAAAGGGATATTGCACAATTAAGTTGTATGTACTTAATTTGTTGTAATAACAGGACTATAGTACTGCAGTTCTGTTGACTGCAAGATTCCTAAATTATGTGTGTTATGGACAACTTTACTCCACACTTGCTTTTCTTTTGTTCTCATATACAGTTGCAAGAAAAAGTTTGCAAACCCTTTTGAATTACCTGTATTCCTGCAGAAATGGCTCCTAAAATATGATCTGCTCTTCATCTGAGGCATAACGATAGATAAACACAATGTGAGTTAACAAATAACACTCAAACACATTTATTGAACAAACATTAACAACCTAAGTTGGGAAAAATATGTGAATCTCTAGGATAATGACTGATAATGTTCAATAAAGACATGTGAAAACACAAATTTGTGTATGTTATGTATTAGCTCATATTGTGTTTATCTATTTTCATGACTTAGATGAAGATCAAACCATATTTTAGGGGCCATTTATGTAGAAAAGCAGGAAATTCAAGGGTTCACAAATGTTTTCTCACAGCTCCGGCTGTTCCATCTGGGTTCCTGTTTGTTGCTGTAGCTCGTGACCTTCTCACTGCTGGGTCTCACAGCGGTTTTTGTCAAACTGTTTTCTTTGTTACTGACCCTCTCACTGCTGGGTCTCTCAGCGGTTTTTGTCAAACTGTTTTCTTTGTTACTGACCCTCTCACTGCTGGGTCTCTCAGGGGTTTTTGTCAAACTGTTTTGTTTGTTTGTTTAGGAAGGTGTGGAGAAAGTGGTGGGGATGGCCTGGGAAGTGTTCGAGCCGCTGCTCTTTGGCCTGATAGGAGCAGAGATCAGAATCTCACAGTTGGAGGGACACACAGTTGGTGAGATAAAACACACACACACACACACACACACACACACACACACACGCTCACACACTATATACTGTACTTCCATATGTAATTTCCATCAAAGTTTTCCATAGTAGTAGAATATCTTGATTCATCAGTCTGTTTTGCAAATTTAGTTAACTATTTAACAGATGCCCCGTGTCACTTTTTCTATAAATAAATAAATAAATCTAGGATGGCATAAAAACAATTTCTTTAAAATGAAAATTTGTCTTGTTCTTGTCCTTATGTCTGCCTAGGTCTGGGTATCGCTTCTCTGCTCATCGCCCTGGTGGTTCGGCTTCTCTTCACCTTTGTGTGTGTGATGTGTTCGGGCTTCAACCTCAAGGAAAAACTGTTTATTGCCCTGGCGTGGATGCCCAAAGCCACTGTACAGGTATGTCGGTGCCGAAAGGTTTGTCAGGAGAATACTGTAAATGTCTCAAGTCTCTCAACGCTACATTACTCGGAGTACCCAACTGACTACCCAGTGAAGTCTTTACTTTAGTTTAACTAGGGGTTCAAGCCAGTAGGGCTGAAAGGACAAGGACAAGATAGTGACTCTATAATTAAAGGTCCAAATTTGAAAGCATATTTTTTTCATGAAACTTGGTACACACATGTATCTATCTTTGCTGTACAAAGTTGCCTCAAGGACCAACTAAGTCCACCTAGCTAGATTTGCAACTGTTATGGCTAAGACTTTTTCAATTTTTGACCCATCACCACCATATTTGGTACACAGCTAAAGGGGACCTAAATACGCTCAATATACTTTGACCTGATCATTAACCAATGAACTTGACAGAGAACACAAAATTGGACTTAACTCATTGACGTTTTGTCCCATCATCACCATTGGATGATGGGATTTTGTCTCAACTATAGTCTTATTTTAGTTTTAATTTAATTGTCTTGCACTGAGGGTATTTTTCTCGTTATGGTGACACTTCATCACTGGATGGATAAATAGGAAACACTGGTCTTAACCTCTTTCCCCCACAGGCAGCTATCGGCTCCACAGCTTTCGACATGGCTAGGATTAAGGAGGACGACACTCTGAAGAAGTACGGCATGGATGTGTTGACTGTGGCTGTACTGTCCATCCTCCTCACAGCCCCCATAGGAGCCATTATCATAGGCCTTACTGGACCTTACCTGCTGCAGAAACCAAAGAACCCAGCCAGGGGTGAGCCACTCGCACACAATTTATCATCTTTTTTCTTAGGCTGGTAAAGTCCTACATTCAACAATTCAACACAACTCAATACCCCAAACTCCTATCCCACCCACTTTCAGTTGTAGTCAATTAGTAAAGTCTGTGCTGTAACACTTTATGATGGCTATGTTCACTCAGAGGATGAGGATTTGGTTGCCTGTATTTACCCTGTAACACATTGTGTCAGCATCTTGTACGTCCAGACAAGACTGTGCTTCTGTAACCCGTTTTTCATTCGATAGATTAGCTAATAGGTTGAGCCAATCTCTTTCACTAAGGCTTTTCCTTATTTTTCTCCCTACTTTTTTCTTCTTCCATCTCCTTGACATCTAGGCAGCGCAGCAGGAGCTAAAGATGACAGTGAAACTCCTGTCACCTATGAAAGTACGCTCTGACACCAAACTGTCTTCATGTGATCTGTTGGTGAGCTCTTGGTGTTTGACATCCTATTGGGAACACATTAATCACTTTTTATTTCTAGCCTTTGGTGGTTTCCAGGCCTCAGGCTCTAAACAAGCATCTGCGCTGTCGTACTGCATGGACAATAAACATGCAAAATATTTGTTTTTGGTCCCAAATGAATGTTTATTCAGAGGTAAATATGGCTTACATTTGTTTTTGTAAGGGTGGATATTGTTCTTGTTTTATTTAATGAATTCACTGTTCGCCCACTTCTTTTCATGACTACATTTCTATATACATTTTATTTGTACTTGAAATGGTAGTACTAATGTATTTTTTGCTACCGGCAGTTTCCTTTGGAGGGTTACATAATGTAAACTTTATTCGTCATATACACATACTTGGTACTAGAGTTGTCCCGATACCTGATACCAGTATCGGAAATGCCTCCGATACGGCCTATAATGCTGGATCGGGTATCGGCGAGTTCGCGAGTCTATGCACCGATGTAATTTATCATGTGATGTTAGCTCCTTTACACTACACAGGCAAACAACAACACGTTTCTAAGTTCGTTTCGAGGGGTGGCACTAGTGTTGCCAATTTCAACACCAGCAATCTTATAAAGCATTGGAAGATGCATCAATCATATCACATCCGTACAGGGTTAGTAGTATACAGCTGTATACTATATACACACAACATATCACCTCACACACAGCCATTGAACAACATGCCTGGAGCAGTTTTGGGATTAAGTGCCTTGCTCAAGGGCACTGCCCACCACACGGCAGTGTTGGTGGGCCCCATAGCTGTGACACCAGTCTTTTTTTTGTTTTTTTTACACAAATAATAAACACAAATAATCTCAGTACACTATTTAACAAGTATGAGCATTGTGTTTTGTGTTTTACAGGTGGTTTTATTTATTTTATATGTATTAGCTGGTTGTCAAGGTGCTTTTGTTTAAATAGTCAACAGTACTTTCCTTTGGTTTATGTAAAATGCTGTTCATCTTGTACATGCAAAATGACTTATTTTGATGTCAAGATAACTCATTGAAGATAAACAATATACATGTAAATCCAACCTTTTTGTTTTCATGTTTTTGTTTCATTGCTTGATTTTTATTGCAGAATTACAGTGTATTAAGACTGTATTTGTGTATTTTCTTTTATTTGCATTTTCATGGCCTCATTAAAAAGGTGCTGTTTTAGCAGGTATTTATGATATAAATATTGACAGAATTCAGTCTAGATTTATTTTAAAAATAAATAAAAAGTATTTTAAACAATAAAAACTAATGGTTGTTAATCTCTTTGCAATCCGCAATTGGTTTGACAAGGTAAGGATTTCATTCATTGCCACTCATCATTCACTGGATGTCCTGAAAGTCTTAAATTATATTAGTTAACTCATGGCCTTAAAATTTGGTCTTGAAAGCAGACATTTTGTAACATTTTGAGTCTTAATTTCAGTTTTAAGTTTCAATTCTTGTACAATTTTGAGTCCAGTTGTGCAGACCAGATCATTTTCACATGTGAAATTGATCTTATATTTAATTCTAACTGGCATTAAAAAGTCTTAAATTTAAGTTGATGAAACTTGCAGACACTCTTGCAGATATCCTGTATAAATATTATTCAAGATTCAAGAACTGTATTTGTCACATACACACACACACAAGGGTGTGCAGTGGAATGAAAAGTGGCAATACAAAAAGCAGCACAATATTTTCAGTAAGAAACACTATTTACAATAGGATAGAAATATAAATAAAATATAATAAAATATGTAAGTATTTGGAAATATGTAATATAAAGTGTGTGTGTGTGTGTGACTGCGACTGCGACTGCGACTGCGGAGGCGCTTGCCTGACCGCAGCAGCTGAAACAGTCTGTTGTTGGGGTGGTGAGGATCCTTCATGATCCTGCAGGCTCTGGTTCTGCACCTCCTGGTGTACAAGTCCTGCAGGGTGGGTAGCGTAGTTCCAATAGCGCGGACGCACTACTCTCCGCAGAGCCTTCATATCCTGAGTGGAGCTGTTGCCAAACCAGGCAGTGATGCTTCCTGTCAGGATGCTCTCTACAGCTCCAGAGTAGAAGGAATGAAGGATCCTCCGGGAGACTCTGAATTTCTTCAGCTGCCTGAGGTGGTAAAGGTGCTGCCTTGCCTTTCTCACCAGAGTGTCAGATTCTGAATGCAAATTAAAGGAAATACTTCCAAGAGGGAACTCATCTGAAAACGGTCATTCTGACTATACAGAAGCTAACAAAGGAATAGAAATAGTTACATATTTTGGTGTAGAAGTTACTTTCTGAAATCTCCATGGGGCTAGTGGGGTTAAGATAACTGGATCTGACTCAGGGGTGCAGTGGTTTGAAATGCTTGAAGGCAAAAGAGTTGAATACATATGCATGAAATACAATTGAAAAATTTTGTTCCCCATACACACAATAACTTAAGAGAATATTTCACATTCTGTAAGTCTTCATAGTATGTTAACACTTGGCAAGCATAGGGACAATCTGAAAGAGAAGAAAGGCTAAATAAAGCTGGCTGTTGGTGAAATACCAAATACAGAATTATCCAAACCCATAATGCAAAATGCAATGCCAAAAACAAGCTATATTCATTGTGCACAATAGTTAGGCACCTTTAATTAGATAGGCTAGCATGCATGTGTCACATTTTCATTACAACTTGGCTTGGTATTTTAATGTATTTCATTCAGCGGTAAAACTTGAATTGGATTATTGAAATTATACTACATCACCGCAATTCAATGTCAAATAAAAATAACCATGCAAGTTAGGCTCTCTGTAGTGTCACCATGGTACAGTGGCAAGCTGAGATCAATATATTTCACACAACTGGTGAAACCTCATTCCACCCATTAATAGATCAGTGGGGTAGTAATCTTATTTCCTTCTCTAAAATCTAATCTCCTTTTGAATTTACAGTTTTGGAGCGCCAGCAGCGACAGTAGCAGACGTTTGTGCTCTTCTTCGGGTCTTCAATGTCGATCTCATTGATCACTTTTGGTTTCTCTTTCTGGATCTTCAGGTTGCTGAGGCTCGCTCTCTGCTTCTTCTTCTTGGGCAGGAAGGGACAGGAAAACCAGGATACCCAAGAGAGGCAGCAACCGGAGCCACTCAGACACTACGACACACACACTTTAATTTGAAACATTTTGTATTTTTAATCTATGAATGTATTTATTTATAATGAGAGATTCAAATTGAGTATTTACTCAAAATGTATATTGTGCAGGCTGAATTCCTGAAATAGCAATAACTTATACTATGTTTTCTACCACCCAGTAGGTATAGCATGGCAGAAAACAGCGACAAAATAGCCTGTGTTGTTTGTCTATAGCTTGGGTGACCAAGACCAAAGAGCTCAATCCCAATCCGCATCAACTGGACGGAGGTTGAGGGTGTCGCCAGCTCAAATTCAAGTTTATTGTCATATATGTGGCACTGGGTGTTTGAAAAGACAGGGTAATAATACTGAATTCAGTGAAAGCTTAGGTCTCAAAAACATAATATTACCTGTATTATTCTGTTATTACGTTATTACCTTTTAGTGGGATGCGTGGCTACTTTATTCCTGCTAAGCACAGCATTGTCAGCAGAGGGCGCTCTAGGCATTATAGTAGGGCATCAGTAGCTTACGCCAGTAGAGTAGAAGTGTATGTCTATGAGTAGAAGTCGTCAGTACGTGATAAGTGAGTTCAAGTATGCATACGACAGAGAGCGCTCCTGGCTTCAACTGTATTTTCATATTTCCACCAGGTAAACTGTCTATAAAGAGAGCCCTGGTAATAGACAATAGTAGTACGCTTGAGTAAAGCCTTAGTTCGTAACTGTAACATGCAGAGACATTGAATTTGATTGCAGCTGAAAATGAGTGTTGCCTAGCTTCTGTGATTAAATTGGCGGGCGCTGATCAAAAGAATTGTGCTAGCTAAACTTTCTGTGTGAGCTAAAGTCGGTTGTATGAATGAACAGAGTTATATGTTTTAGAAACGTATGTTTGGTAATAAACCGTGGCTGAATGGCTGAATTGAGGGAACGGTTATTGCAACGTAGTTTAGTAGTGTGCCAGTGTCACGCAGGCTGGAGAGCTAATGGTTATCGTTGCTAGCATGCTATATACATACAGCCTCTGTCAGGGGTGTCCAACCTTGTGACATGGAGAGTATGCAGGTTTTCACTCCAACCAAAGACTACACCAGGTGATTTCACTGATTAACACACCTTCTACCAGAGAGGAGTGACAAGACAAGTTCATACTAGTATACATACTAGAGCAATGTTATATACTTATCTACTACTGGGGCCTCATTTCACCACTCCATTGAGTCGGTCCAGCATAAGCGGTGTGTGCGAAGGACTCCTCTCACCCCAGCCACAGTTTGCCCACCTCCCCTCTGGGAGGCGCTACAGGTCCCTCCATTCCAGGACCAGCAGGTTCAGGAACAGCTTCTTCACCCTGCAGGACTTGTACACCAGGAGGTGCAGAGCCAGAGCCCTGCAGGATCATGAAAGATCCTCACCACCCCAACAACAGACTGTTTCAGCTGCTGCGGTCAGGGAAGCGCCTCCGCAGTCACAGTCTCTCTCTCTCACACACTCACACTCACACTCACTCTCTCACACACACACACACACACACTTCCTGCCAAAATAGAGACTTAGACAGAGTTTCTTTCCTCAGGCCATCAGGACTGTGAACTCTGACCTCACCAGGGCCCCCACCAAGACTCACACACTGCCCCTCTTATACACACACTCACACACTTAGGTAATGACTACACATTATTTATAGTATATTACACTACGATTTCCCTTCTATATTTTCATTTCCAAAGTGCTCTTACTGCATATATTTTGTTTTTTTTATATAAGAGCTCTTACTGTAATTATTGTAATTACTGTAATACTGTGAATATTATGTTGCCCTTTTGCACATTCCCGTCGAGCATTGCCACTTTTCATTTCACTACACACCCCGTGTGTGCCAGTGACTGCCGAAAATGTAACCCTCCTTATCTGAAAATGTATTAATATACTGTATATATATATATATACACGCACACACATTTAAGAAATTGTTGAAACATACAAGTCCATGCCCTTAATCATATGCCCAATCAGCTTCGGCAATCACTTCAGCTTCGGCAATCACTCGATCTTCGCCGTGACACGTGTTTGACAGATGAATTTCAGGTTTTGGCATTAACATCTGAACTCAACTCACCTACTGAAAATCACATGACTACATGGAAAGCTGGATAGAGAATGAAAGTGAAAACTTTTACGCACTTAGTGTCTTGCAATCATTGTTCTCATTGAATTTAACCAGAGAGTCGAAGAGCAGAAGAGCTACAACACCAGTATACACACTGAAATATCCCCTCATAATATTTATTTAATATGGATTTATTGCGTTTCATTAATATTTTGTCATGACGATTCTGCGTAATAGATCATATTTACCCCTCCCACCTTCTCTAACTTGAAAGCCCCACAGATATCTGTAATTGAGAATGCAGCTGACCCCAAACTGTAGATAACTGTTCATATCTGCAGTATGTTGTTAATTGATTTGCAATGTGGACGTGTTTGTGTGAATTTACTTGTACAAATGTTAAATGTAAATATATGTATTGTGATTTCTACTTTCATTTTGAATTGAACATTAATCATATTGCAAATATACCTGCACAGGTACACACAAGTTAAAATATCACTCATGCTACAGCTGGAATTAAGTATTACAATCAGCAGATGATACTTTATGTGCTTGACCTTGACTGAGAACATTTCTTACTTGTGAAACTACATAAGCTCTTTCTTAAAAGACATTTCTGCTCCATTTACCACCTCTCTTCCAGTTCTGTTCACCCGACCATTTTATTGTATCACATGATGATCTGATACAGCAAAGACAATAAAAACAGAGCAAAGACTCGTAGTGGCAGGGACATTACCGTCAGGTTTATTTGGATAATCCTTAATCACCTTTACAGTCTAAAGGGCTTCACAAACACCCACATTATGAAACAATAAATGAAAACACCCCCCCGCCTTAGACCCTCAATGAGATCAAGGAAAAACGCCAATGAAAACTTCCTAGCAATAATATAGGTATAATTAGTGCCTTTCCAGTATTGCCAGTTTCTGAGTAGCTGTTTGCTGTTCTGAAATTGCCCACAGACTTCTTCCTTCCTCTGGTTTAGTTTATTTCTTTGCAGAAAAAGGACAGCAACAAAACCAGCTCCGGGCTTCCCCTGTCAGAAAAAGAGGCCAGAAATTAGTTGCCACAGACAAACTATAATTATGTATACAGAAAATGAAATGCATTCAGAAAACAAAAGTAAGAAAGACTTCTGGTAGATTGAGCAGCAGATACAGTTGCCATACTTGATACTCAGCAACAAAATAAATAAATAACCCTCTAAGAATTGAAAAAATACATTTGGTTGAATGAAATAAAGGAGGTGAAAGTTAAAATTGGGAATGTTACTGATATATATCCATATTGTCTTATTTATGTGTGACGTGAATGTGCTGCTATAGGACAATGATCATAAATCAATCAGAACCACTACACCAAGAAGCCTGTCATAACATACCCTTTCCCACTTCGTCTGTATCTTCTCTAACCGTCTGCTCCGGCTTCGTCTCTGGACGTTGGGGAGCCTGTTCTTGATTTTCCTCTCCATCCTGAGTTCGCTCTTCTCCCTTACTTTCTCTTCCCATGTCATCCTTCTCCAGCAAGGGTTCTTTCACAGCCTCATTCTCATCTTGATCCTCAGTGTAATCATGTGGTGTTGAACTTGAAACTGTCTCGCCAACGCCATTCTCTCCGCTTGCTCCATGGCTGAAGGCTTCTTTCTTGTCTTCGTAACCTGCCTTTGTGGTACTAAAGTCTTCCTCTCCTTCATTTTCAACATCTTGTCTCTTTTGCAGCGTGTCATCATCTCTTTCTCCTTCCCCGTCTGACCGGAGGTTTTCTGAATTGGTCTCACATGACATCTGAGACTCTGGGGCTTTGAAGTGGAGGCAAAATAACACAATCAGTCATGATCCATTAAACTGTTTCAGGTATTAATATAATTTCCTTATTTGTAATAACAAGAAATAACAAATCAAATTGTTTGAATGAAATATATGTATTTATTTATTTATTTATGCAGGCAAGTCATTAAGAACAGATTCTTATTTAAAATGGTGTAAAATTGTTTTATCCAACAAGGAGCCTATCAACATACCCTCTTCCACTTTGTGTGCCTCTGTATCTCCTCTTCTCATCTTTTCATTGCATTGTATCTGTCTGGTGTCAACCCGCGGCAGATTTTCTGAATTGGTCTCACAGGACATTTGAGACTCTGGGGTTTTGAAGTGGAGGCAAAATAACACAATCAGTCATGATCATTTAATATTAATACCTAAACGAGTCAGTTTATTTCCTTATTTGTCTTATTATATGAAGACATTGAGGATGTTTTTGTGTACCCTCACCTCTTCTGTAGGCTCTTCTGACACCGCTCTGGGCTTCCCCTGTCGGAAAAAGAGGCCAGAAATTATTTGCTGCAGACAAACTATAATTATGTATACAGTAAATGAAACGCATTCAGAAAACAAAAGTAAGACAGATTTCTGGTAGATTGAGCAGCAGATACAGTAGCCATACTTGATACTCAGCAACAAAATAAAGAAATAACCCTCTAAGAATTGAAAAAATCTGATATTTGGTTGAATGAAATAAAGGAGGTGAAAGTTAAAATTGGGAATGTTACTGATGTATAGCCATATTGTCTTATTAATGTGTGCCCTGATTGCTCTGCTATATATAACCACTACACCAAGAAGAAGCATAACATACCCTTTCCCACTTTGTCTGCCTCTGTATCTTCTCTTATTCTCATCTGCTCCGGCTTCGTCTCATTCAAGTAAACAACACTATTTGTGCTCTCTTCTATTGGACGTTGGGGAACCTGTTCTTGATTTTCCTCTCCATCTTGAATTATTAGCCCTTCCTCCTTCAACTCCAGGCTGGATTTGCTGTTCTTGTCTGTGGTGCTGGATTGGGCACTGCCTCCAGACATAGACAGACTTGTCTCTGCCTCAACATCTCCACTCCTTCGCACTTCATTCCCTGTTTCACACTCCTCGCTGTTTTGAAGTGCTTCCTCAACGTTACCCGTTTCTCTTTCTGATACCTTCCCATCTTGACAATGTGATCCTTTTTTGGCCAAGACAATTTTACTTTCTCTTCCCATGTCATCCTTCTCCAGCAAGGGTTCTTTCACAGCCTCATTCTCATCTTGATCCTCAGTGTAATCATGTGGTGTTGAACTTGAAACTGTCTCGCCAACGCCATTCTCTCCGCTTGCTCCATGGCTGAAGGCTTCTTTCTTGTCTTCGTAACCTGCCTTTGTGGTACTTAAGTCTTCCTCTCCTTCATTTTCAACATCTTGTCTCTTTTGCAGCGTGTCATCATCTCTTTCTCCTGCCCCATCTAACCGGAGGTTTTTTGAATTGGTCTCACATGACATCAGAGACTCTGGGGCTTTGAAGTGGAGGCAAAATAACACAATCAGTCATGACCCATTAAACCGATTCGGGTATTAATATCATTTCATTATTTGTCTTATTATATGAAGACATTGAGGATGTTCTTGTGTACCCTCACCTCTTCTGTAGCCTCTTCTGAGACTGCCCTGGGATTCCCCTGTCGGAAAAAGAGGCCAGAAATTAGTTGCTGCAGACAAACTATAATTATGTATACAGTAAATGAAATGCATTCAGAAAACAAAAGTAAGAAAGACTTCTGGTAGATTCAGCAGCAGATACAGTTGCCATACTTGATACTCAGCAACAAAATAAAGAAATAACCCTCTAAGAATTGAAAAAATACATTTGGTTGAATGAAATAAAGGAGGTGAAAGTTCAAATTGGGAATGTTACTGATACATATCCATATTGTCTTATTTATGTGTGACGTGAATGTGCTGCTATAGGACAATGATCATAAATCAATCAGAACAACTACACCAAGAAGCCTGTCATAACATACCCTTTCCCACTTCGTCTGTATCTTCTCTAACCGTCTGCTCCGGCTTCGTCTCTGGACGTTGGGGAGCCTGTTCTTGAGTTTCCTCTCCATCCTGAGTTCGCTCTTCTCCCTTACTTTCTCTTCCCATGTCATCCTTCTCTAGCAAGGGTTCTTTCACAGCATCATTCTCATCTTGATCCTCAGTGTAATCATGTGGTGTTGAACTTGAAACTGTCTCGCCAACGCCATTCTCTCCGCTTGCTCCATGGCTGAAGGCTTCTTTCTTGTCTTCGTAACCTGCCTTTGTGTTACTAAAGTCTTCCTCTCCTTCATTTTCAACATCTTGTCTCTTTTGCAGCGTGTCATCATCTCTTTCTCCTGCCCCGTCTAACCGGAGATTTTTTGAATTGGTCTCACATGACATCAGAGACTCTGGGGCTTTGAAGTGGAGGCAAAATAACACAATCAGTCATGATCCATTAAACTGTTTCAGGTAT
This sequence comes from Hoplostethus mediterraneus, assembly GCA_034670385.1. Lineage (NCBI taxonomy): Eukaryota > Metazoa > Chordata > Actinopteri > Trachichthyiformes > Trachichthyidae > Hoplostethus > Hoplostethus mediterraneus. The sequence goes on from JAXDDW010000171.1 coordinate 39,932, forward strand.
TAATATAATTTCCTTATTTGTAATAACAAGAAATAACAAATCAAATTGTTTGAATGAAATATATGTATTTATTTATTTATGCAGGCAAGTCATTAAGAACAGATTCTTATTTAAAATGGTGGCCTGGCAAGCGACAAGAGCCACTTGAGGCGAAAAGGGGAGAGGGGCTAAAAATAAGGGAGGTGGAAGTTCAAATTGGGAGTTACTGATATATATCCATATTTTCATGTTAATGTGGGCCATGATTATTCTTCTATAGGACTGTCAAAAATGATAAATCAATCCGAACCACAACAATTATTTTGATTCAGTTCAGATAAATAGAGTATAGTGTATATAGATTATACTGTATACTGTATACTGTATACTGCCCTCTTTTCTTTGTGCTTTTAATTTTATATCGTTTTTATATATTTTGTTTTATCCAACAAGGAGCCTATCAACATACCCTCTTCCACTTTGTGTGCCTCTGTATCTCCTCTTCTCATCTTTTCATTGCATTGTATCTGTCTGGTGTCAACCCGCGGCAGATTTTCTGAATTGGTCTCACAGGACATTTGAGACTCTGGGGTTTTGAAGTGGAGGCAAAATAACACAATCAGTCATGATCATTTAATATTAATACCTAAACGAGTCAGTTTATTTCCTTATTTGTCTTATTATATGAAGACATTGAGGATGTTCTTGTGTGCCCTCACCTCTTCTGTACATGAGCAGATATGCAGTATGGGAACTGGTGGAAGAACAGTTTGATGTCAGAGTTACTGTTTACATACAAGGACAAACATTTCAGACAGAACATAATCACATTCAGATAAAAGAGTATAGATGAGATTTAAGTCAACTTGATCTAACTTACTTGAATGTCCTGTGTGTAAATGGTTGTTCTCGAGCCTACAAACAAACAAAAAAACTACAAGTACAACTAATTTCCATTTAATGGAAGGTGTTTGGTCATATATTTGAAATGCATGCCATACTAATGGGTGTGGTAAAATTCCTCCTTACCTTACGGATGTACAAGTCATTAAACTCATACCAGGTCTTGTTCTCGTTGGACTGGATGGTGGCTGTGTAATGTCCACCTGTTCTGTTACCACGGTGATTCACCAATCCATAGAGTTGATACTCCACTCCCTATCCACACAGTGAAGAACAGTCAACATCAAAAAGATATTAAAAACAAATACTATGAACACTAATCCATCACATTTATGAAGTTACTTCTACTTGCCTGTCTCTGTAAAGTGTATGGCACCGCCACCTGGCAATCTATTTTGACATTTGACGTGCTGTTGTAGTCGAAGTCAAATCTCTTGAGGAGCAGAGTCAAAATCTGAGGATATTTCTCCATATCACATCCCTAAGTGATATAATAAATATTATTGAGCAATTTATCTTTGATCAACATATAGTATTGTTGATGAACAACACAAAGTAAATTGTTCATTTGATTTCAATGTAACATTTTACCTGCCTACATGTTGGTGTCTGAATGCACATGAGACTGAAATTTCTATATTTCTACTTGACTCTTAAAAAGCAAAATGAATCAGAATTTTAAGGTCAAAACTCACACTGGTTGCCTCTATTTTTCCACTACAGATTTTGCAGTACACCTTGTTGTTTCCACTGAATGACTGAGGCTGGAAAAACATTTCAAAACCCCTTTTCTGTGAACACACAAATGTCACAACAAATGCCAAAATGAATTCCCAATCTCACATCAGGAAAAAGACAAAACATTTCAACTCTGAACTTCGACTTCTGCTTACCACACTGTAGATCTGATCATAGTTATCAATCGACAGAGGGAGAGTCCAAAATAGAGTCTTCTCTTCATTCACATCATGTCCTCTGGAGCATTCAGTTCTGTGTCTCAGCTCTCCCTGGAAAGCCTAAAGAGAAAAGCCTATCAGAATTAATATTATTCTTATTTCTTCTCCTCATAAATTGCAGTATGGAGTTCACAATTGCTCACCTCAGATGCCTTTGGGCTGACCATGCTTAAAATCCTCTCCAAGCATTCAGCAGCATCACATTGTTTATGAACTGCATAATGACATGGAAGTAAATCAATAAATAAGGTACTTATGTCAGTAAAGTTACACTGGCCAAATGATTCTCTGTCTTCCTGTCAAGTGGACAGTTGTTCTTCTGTTAGCCATTGTTCAACTTACCATTTTCAATCTCAAATGTTGTCATGATTCGATTTGTTCTACATTTTCTTTCTTTCAATTCTTCAAAGAACTTAATCAGGTCCCAATCCGTCTTGTTTTCTGGATCTAACCTATGGGAAGAGAGTAGTGTCTTAGTAAATGTTGACTGCCTGTCTTAACACACTCTGTGATGAACGCCATGTCAAGTCAATAGATTAAAGGTCTTCTAACATGAAGAGTGCCTTGGCTTTGTTTTTTGGATCTATACACAACATATGTTCTTTGAATTAAAATCAATGTTTAGCTAAACAGATTATCTTCATGTAGGAGATTAAATCAGCCATGTCAAACCTGTCTCGGATCTCCTTTGTCATGAAGAGAACTTGTAGGATGGTGTTGAAGTAAGATGTGGCTCCCTGGTTATACAGGCCGTGGTAAACAGGTCTCTGAGTCAGTCTCTTTGACAGAGCATCTTTGAACAAAACCACAGTTACATCAGACCTCCTCCATAACCTAATAACTAAAGATGTGTTAGTAGGGAATTGTTTATCCCCCATACACCATACACTAAGGCCATATACAAAATATGAGTGAATATATTCAAAAATAGCTATTTCGAAATGTAAAGTAGGATTTATTTGCTTACTTGAGTTCTTCATCTTTCTTGGATGAGAATAACACAATCAGTCATGATCGGTTAATATTAATTCCTGAAGGAATCTGTTTATTTCCTTATTTGTCTTATTATATGAAGACATTGAGGATGTTCTTTTGTGCCCTCACCTTTTCTGTACATGAGCAGATATGCACTATGGGAACTGCAGGTATGTCTTGAAGAATTACTTCACTATATAGCCTACTAGATGCCTTTTCGGAGACTCACCCCTGGATTTGAGTGACTGCAGCACTACCATATGGACTAAACATGGCTGCTGTAGCAGTAGTCCTCCAATCTGGACCCCTGGACCTACAGTACTGCTGGGTTTCTATTCTGCCAGGTAGTTTTCATTCTAGCTGTAATCAGAGACTGATTTAGACCTGGTCGGATAGAAAACCAGTAGGACTTGAGGACCACTGCTCTATAGATTATAGGTTATAGAATATCACATTATGCTGTCTGATTTTGTTATTTCGCTCCCCTTCTCTTCCTTGTTGACTGTTTGTCCCAAGTCTGTTTGTCCTCTTGATCTTTGTTTTTCTGTCTTTCTCTTTAGAAGAGGGACCTTCTTGGTCTCACCTGCAGTTTGAATTTATTTTTCCTTACAAACCAGAACTATAGCAAACCTATAGAAAGATTTTAGAAACATACTAGGATACAAATAACACAGCAAAATTTTAAATATCATAGTTACTATTGGTCAAAAAATAAATCCTAGAGTGGTACCATAGGAAAATACACAGCGTGTGTATATGTATGTGTAAGGGCCGGGGAAATGTACCTAATCTGCCTTCCAAGGGAGACACAGAATGAGTGAACAAAGAAACTCTGGAATGTATTGCAAACGTGTGCTTTCTGTATATGTTTTATTAGATTTAAACTTCACACCCTGTGGCAGATGATGTATCTTGGTTATTCAAGGCACACAGAATGTGTTATCAGGACTTACTTACTCGCCAGTATTTTGTGGTAAGACAGTAATGTTTGGTGTCATACAAACCCATTTGTAAGGTGATTGAATATGTCACTTGCATCCCCAAACCTGAGCTGGAAATGCAGTATTAGGTAATGGTGATCACCAGTCATCAAGTTGTAAGTCTGATTGCAAATGAGGGAAACACCTACCACTCCTGACATACCATAAAACCCTCTCAGATCTCCCTCTCGCTCGGGCTCTCTCTCTCTCACGAACAAAAGAGGACAACTGCAATAGGCGGACGGGCAAAAACTCAGGCGGAAAGACATCAAGAAACATCAAGGAACATCAAGAAACTCAACTCAACCGTCCTGCAGCCCGTCCTGTAACTAAGTTTGAACCTGGCTCAAAGCTCTTCTCTCAGCTCAAGTACCAGACCAGCTCCAGAGTGAATCTTGCCGAAACGGCCGATTGAGTTCACTCAACCCGATCCAGAAGACGACAAAACCACGTCAGAAGCCAGCCGCTGCTTTACTCTGCTTCCTGAACGACGTGAGTCAACACATCGACTTATCCCTCTATCTCCACTGAGGTGAACTGTTGGCCCAACGACTACGACAGACAACGGCCCTCCTGATATCGACTGGTCCAGACCGACACGTGCGTGTGTTTACCTGTCTACTGCGACTGCGCGACTGTTACCCCGGAGACAAGGACTCCGCTGACACCCCGCAAACTAGACGGTAACCAACTTTCTTGTTGATGCACGGGTGATGCAAAAGCAGTGTTGAACTATCTACTATCTACTACTATCTACTACTGTTGAATTATCTATCATAACACTGTGTGGGGAATTGGCAAATTGGCGCCCCCTGCAGCTGCAGGCGCCCCTGCTTGCTGAGAAGGTGCCGTGCACAGAAGCTCACGCCGGGAACACACTGGACGCGGAAAGAAAAGGCAGCGCCGCGAAAGGCGCCGATCGAGCAAGAAATAGTTTGGTTGAACACACCGGACGGCGCCGATTTCCGCTGGTTTTCTCAATGTAGGGGGTTGGTCTCTCTCTCTGCTTGTGTGTGTGCCTGCTCGTCTCTCTCTCTCTCTCTCTCTCTCTCTCTGTGCCTGTTTGTCTCTCTCTCTATTCAATTTCAATTTCAATTTGAAGCTTTATTGACATGAAAAGACAGTGCTTATATTGCCAAAGCAAACGTATATGAACAGACAAAGAACGACATTTACAACCATATGAAAGTACATGCCACAGGGCAACACAAGTAAGAACAGCAATGAATGAAAAATTATTAAGTATTATCAGTGCTTAGTTTGTGCTGGGGCTAGAACCTGATTTTGCGCTCCGGCAAATCAGAGCTCCGGCCTCTAAAGTGCGACAACAACGCGTATATTAAACTGGTATTAAACAACGTTACGTCCAGTGAACCTTACAAGAGTAGGTGCGCGAGGCAACGCGAGTTGAGCCCCGGCATCTCTTATTTTACAAATTAAGCACTGAGTATTATGTATACTTGAGCAGTATGGTATCGATTAAAATGCACATGCATCTATATATACATATAAATCTCTCTCTTTCTGCTTGTGTGCGTGTGCCTGCTCGTCTCTCTCGCTCACAGACGGTAAAAGTTTAGACACAACTCAGAAATACCATCAATCAGGGTGTTTTATTTTGAAATTTGTTATATTTTGGAAATTGAACGGATGCTCTATGCCGTTCCTGTGTCTGACTTCCTGCCTAGCTTTACACATTCGCTCACGAATCGAGAAGGGGAAAGGGGGGGACGCGCGGGGGACAGTTCACCTCTGGGTCTCCCAAATGGAACGGACGAGGGGGGGAACGGGGGATCCACTGTATAGAGCAATAGCCTACTCTAATGAAATCAGTGGGCTAAAGTCAGTCACACCTCGACTTTCTGCCAAATAACGCACATTTCATTCATAATATTATAATTACAGGCATAATTCCTGCACGTTTTTGTTTTTGTGAAATGGCTAATACAAATAGGTAATACAAAACGATTAGGCCTATGTGGTCACCAAGGTGAATTGGTTTAGTCTTGACTTCTGGTCGTGAGTGACAGTGTTGGGGGATGGGAAATCTGTTGATTGTCGAGTGCCAAATAAACACAGAGATGGACAGGATAAGGTCAAAGCCATCAGGTGCCCAATTTAGGAAAAAAAGAAAAGAAGAAGAGGAGATAAAGGTATGCTACTTTGTGTTTTTTGTTTTTTTTATTTCGGGGGTTATTTCATTGTTATTTACCATACCATTTGCCAATATTACCTGCCCTCATTTCATTTAACTTTGTTGTACATATTGTACATACATTTATCTATCATTATTCTTTGTGTTTAATCATTTAATAAATCTTTGTATTTATACAATATGCACAATTACTTGAAAGGCTCACACACATACCTGACGTAGCCCTCGAGCGGTTTCTTTTCTTTCGCGGCATGGTTCAATGTTGGACTTGCACTTCACTGAGCATCATTTATGAGCTGGGGGTGGAGTGTCTATGTGTGCGTGTGTGTGCGTGTGTGTGTGTGTGGGGGGGGGGGGGCTGCTTTTGATTGGTTGTATTTTCACTGGCAAGTTATGTATCAAATAAGAACATCTGTGAGGGAGCGCCAGCCCTGCTGATTGGTAGTCCTGTTGGCACCTCCTTGAAGGATTCACGTCTGAGCAAAAAAGACAAAGAAAAAAACACAGTAAATATCTGGATAGGTATACATAAAACAAATTACTGCACGGACAAATCAGACATTTCAACAAAAATAATATTTTCCGTGTTTATCTAAAGCTTATCTGAACTTTTTTTTATTGTCTCACTCTATGCAAATCAGATGGAGGAGATTGAACTGGGTACTAATTATCTATTAATTTAACAATAAGGGGAAAACATAATCAGAACTACTCCTATTGACTTAACTGGACCTACATACATAATCTATCCTTTATCCAAAGAAGAATGAAGGGTTTACTCAAATGCAATGAATGCTGGGATTCTGCTAATAAGATACTGTTTGTTATTAAACTTGTTATTAATAGTGACAACTCGATCTCATGGTTAGCCTATAGGTTATAAAGCTGATAAGGAGCAAATTCTAAGTTGATAGCGACAAGCATATCTATATAGACTGAGCTCATGATTAAAGATGAGTTGGTTCCACTAAATGAGTTTTTCGGTGTATGAATATTGTGAAAACCTTTATTCTACGAGGCCAGTGTTGTTCACTCTTGTTCAGCTTTCACTTTAAATAGGTTAGGATGTTTTTCCTCCTTCAGATTAAAAATGATCGCATCTCGCAAACAGAAACTAAAAGTTGTGCGGCAGATGAGAGAATTTCATGAGACTGTAAAAGAAATAAACATCCGACCATGGACATTGAGCAGTCGCATAAAGATTATGACTATGTATAGATTGTTTTATTCTTTTATTTCTAATTATGACTGTTTCTTTCCTACCCCGATCCGGAGGACCAAAGCTGCCATTTATATTAATTAATGTATAAATAAAACATATTACTATAGGAATGACAGAAATGACTAATAAATTAACTAATTATATATATGTATATATATACAGTGAATGCACACAGTAATACGTAAATAAATAAATAGATGAAATCTGGTATAAATGTATATTTCTGTATTCATTTTTACCCTATTATAGATTGTCTCATTCATACATTTCTGTATATATGTATTTCCCTTTACTTATTCATGTATTTATTCCCTTGGAATTAAATTCCGTATTTCTAAATTTCTCTTTTTATCTATTACCTTATTAATGCTTAGCACCAGGGTCTTGAACTGGACGTGAGCTGTTATATTTTCACATAAATGTCAAAATATATTTATTCCGAAAATAAATACAATTCAGAAATGATAAATTGCATTTATAAATGAATTTGGGAATAAGTAAATGTGTAAAAATATAAATAAATGCATAAACACTAACAAAGTAAATAAGATACATAGTTATGTACATTTTGTAAAGATATTATTTAATTTATGTATTTATTAACCCTTTTGATTCATTAAATTATATATATATCCAATAACCGCAATTTTGGCATTACATTTTTTTGTGGACATTGTGTTTATATGAATTTACTCTTTTCTGTGAATGTACAAATGTCAACATTTAAGTATAGGTATTGCAATTTTGACTATGATTTTAAATTTAGCACTGAGCATATTTCATATACCTGCACAGGTAGAGTTTAAAGATTGTTAATATATCACTCAGTGCAAAGATGCTGCAGCTCAAGATTATCAGTTGATGATGCCATGAACAGCATCAACTCATTCATAGTTGTTTTAAAAGTATCAATGGCATTATTGCCAAGGATACGTTTTTTGACTGTTCAGTACCCTTCTGTTGTTCAGGGAAAGCAGAGACATCAACAGTGATTTGAAATTGCAACATTTATGGCACAGGGTACAGCAATATTAAGTCCTTTAGTGATGACCTTTAGATCCACCATCTTGTAGGACATCTGAGACTCTGGGGCTTTGAAGAGGAGGCAAAATATCCGGCCATGGACGTTGACCAGTCCCATAAAGATTATGACTAGCAATAGATTTTTATTATTTTATTTCTAATTATGACCATTTCTGTCCTCCTGTGAATCCGCAGCTGGTGTTATTGGGGGAATTTCAGTTTGCGCCATAATGTTAAATATTATGTAACATCTGATCTGTTATGCGGTTAGATGAATGAATTGCGTGTTTTACAACGGCCTCTAATGTGACTCAACCAATCAGAACTGATGAAAGGAAGTATCTAAGTAATGATCTCAGATAAGAAAAAATACTTGTGTCGCTGACTGACAATCACATGACTACATGGAAAGACGGATGGAGAATAAGAGTGAGAACTCTTGATTAGTCGTGTCTTGCAGTCTGTTCCCACTGAATTTAACTGAAGAGCCAGATAGTAGCCAGATAGTTAACCAGATAGTAGCCAGATAGTTAACCAGATAGTAGCCAGATAGTTAACCAGATAGTAGCCAGATAGTTAACGCCAGATAGTAGCCAGATAGTAGCCAGATAGTAGCCAGATAGTAGCCAGATAGTAGCCAGATAGTAGCCAGATAGCCAGATAGCCAGATAGCCAGATAGTTAACGCCTACAATCAGTTTACAATTATGCAAGCCGTGGTTTAGTAGCCGATAACTAACTACTCAACTTCCTTAACACATTTTAAGGTTTCACAATTCTCATATTAAATGACTTTTTGGAGATGGAAATCACTAAACTATAACACGTGCTCTTGTTTGTGGGTGTCCTAGTTTTGAATGATGATTACCAGTCCCTAAGAGCAGCTATGTCCTGTGGTCATGCCATCACTCCGATGTCTCTCACAACATGGTGTCGCTGGTTGCTGGACCAGGTATTTATAAACCGACACCATTATCTGACAGTGTCCAGGCTGTAAGTCTTCTGTGGTGAGACAGACTACCTCCGATCTGAGTGTGCGCTGTGACAATAACGGCTGCATCAACCATAATCTAGAAACGCTGCGAACCTGCCCAGACATCATCTTCGAGAGCATCGAGGTCACTGGCTGCCACTGGCTGTTTGCAAAAACATCTTCTGTACCCGCTGTAAGGTGGTTCTGTTTTGTGTGCCTGAAGCGCACCTCTGAATGTTTGAAGTTAAGTAACGGTAGTTATTACAAGGCTTGCTTCATGGTAGGTTCGATCCCCGGCTCCTCCAGTCCACATGTCGAAGTGTCCTTGGGCAAGACACTGAACCCCAAATTGCTCCCGATGGTCAGGAAGCACCTTGCATGGTAGCTCACTGCCATCGGTGTGTGAGTGTGTGTGTGAATGGGTGAATGAGAGGCATACATTGTAAAGCGCTTTGGATAAAAGCGCTATATAAATGCAGTCCATTAAAAGCATTTACCACCCCAACAACAGAAAGTGACCTGGAGTGAGTAACAAACCAAATAAATCAAAATAAAACCTAAAATACCCCAGTGTCAAATATGTTATTTGGTCAATAAATAGTTTCTGTTTCAGTCTCAAAGGATCATTTAGGCGAGCCACCAAAGTCACAATATATTTTCAAGTATAAGCCTCAACTCTGCACCTTCAACAGGCACTTTTTTCAAGGCACTTTTACTACAGGTTACTGGGATCCTCTGGGACAGCGTGGACCCTGACCCTGGAGGAGTGGTACTTCCTATAGGCCGCCAGGACAGCAGCCAGTAGGCAGACAGCAGCTGTGATGCCAAGGACTGTGGCTACAGTGGGCTCTGTAGGGTGTGTGGGGACATCAGGGAGTGAGGCAGGAGACCAGGACACACCAGCGGTTGGAGTTAAGGTCCGATGGGAATCGCTGGATGAAAAAAAAAAAAAAAAGATGTGAGATCTCAGTAATACATACTGATGGCTGCAACGTTCATCATACAGACATCGAGACTTGTGACATTAAAATGAGGTTTGCAGGAACATAGACCTGCCTTTTAGAAGTGAACGGGCCTGTAGTAGAGGCAGGAAATGGGTTGAGATTGGTGGGGGGAGGAGAAACGTCGGGGTGCAGGCATAACCTCCCATCAGGGCAGAAAACTAAACCCTGGTATCCTTGTACCTGAGTATCAAAGGGAAAGCAAATAGGTGCTAGATTTCAGTAGTAATTTGGCTGATAGGAGGGTGTACTTTGAAATATCCCAGATAAAGATATATCTCATCAACCTACATAAACCCTCAACCACACCGGCAGTTTACAGCTATCCAGTGTGAACAAACGTTACCTGAATGCTGCTCCCTGCTGGACAGTCCATCCATTCAGATCCAGACACCTGGATCTGGTACCTGTTCGGTCCAATGCATCTGTGTCTGTAACAGCGACCCTCTACAGACCTTCTGAACAAGAGAGGCTGGTTCTGAGAGAGAGGGGGACGGGTTGAGGACATTAGCCTTGCACAAAGGTAACAGATGTTAGACAGACACACACACACACACACACACACACACTCACACTCACACTCACACTCACACTCACACTCACACTCACACTCACACACACACACACACACACACACACACACACACACACACACACACACACACACACACACACACACACACACACACACACACACACACACCTCTCTGGTCAGGTTGGAGAAGAAGCAACGGCTGTTAAGGCCATAGATCTCCCCACTCCACCCCTCTTCTGCTGGCCACCTCTCATTCCCTTCTTTCCAACACTCACTCTGAGGGACGGGAGGAGATGGATCAGTGAAAATGATGTAGATGTGCATCGTTGGATATTATCACTGACAATGAAAAAGAATAAGATCGAATTTTACTCGTCCCACAAAATAAAGGATTTGTTTGGGGCGAAGATTTAAGACTTACTCCATTCCTAAGAGGTTTATATATACGACACCCCTCCAGGTATTGATCGGTCTGGCACTCCCCCTTGTGGAGGTGAAGGTAATGACACCCAGACCCACTGCCAAAAAGGAGAAATATGAGAGCTCTTGCACTAACGACCAGGAAAATTGACCCAAATCCCCACGTACAGACATGAATCATGAGTTGGTTGTGTGGAAAAACAACGCTGTGAGATTCTGCAACTGCAAAACTATACCTGCCAGTACAGAAAAAAGATGAAGAGTTGTCCTGGCAGGTTGACAGGGACCCAAACATGGCTCCTTCACCTATGATGACACACATCATAAAACAGTATATTTCCCTTCCCTCAAACCTGCGTGCACGCATTCATGTAATTACATATAATATCCATAATCCTCGGCGGTTCCCTCACCCCGTCCAAAGACCAGGCTCTGTGCCCGGCTGAGGTTGACAGAGTACCAGCCCGTGTCCCGTAGTGCGGCCAGGGTGACCGGGTCGATCCGGACCGCGGCCGGCTCTGCCAGCGCCGCCGCCATGATGGAACCCTGCATGACCCGGGACTCCCAGTGAGAGGACACGCCCCCTGGAGCTACATCCTGGCAGAGAGAGAGATGGGAGGGGCGGGTGTTAAGGAAGAGAGAAGCGATTGCAACGACGACATTAGATGCACCAGAACATTCAACAAAAGTGAAAAAGGCACTATAAGGATTGTCTATAGGGTAGATGGCCGGTCAGTACCAGGTTCTCCAGCGGTCCTCCTAGCCCGGGGTCAGTCGATGCCAGGTGGCTCTGCAGGGCTGAGACGACAGACTGGCTGTAGATCCTCATCTGACCCGACCCGTCAGTGTGAGCCACCCGGCCCCGAGGAGAACAGCCCACGCCAGCTACGGGACAGTGATTTTACAGCATCAGTGGAAACTACTACGGTCTACGGTCACAGGATTTGTTTTTGTCACAAGTCCCTGAGGTCAGGACTGAAGTAGGCAAAAATACCTCCATGTACTGGAACACTTTTATGTAACTTTAATTGTATTTGGCTTTTTTTTGCCTTTATGCCTGTTGATGCTGCTTCCTTGGCCAGGTCTCACTTCTAAAAGAGATTCATGATCACAACTTGATTTAATAAAGGTTGAGTAGAACAACAAAATAAAGAAATTGATGTAAAAATCTATCAATGCCTACATAGAGACCTGTCTTGGATGCTGGAGGAAAGGGGTGAGTGAGTATGTCAACGGGTTGAGAGAGAGAGAGAAAATCTAAACTCACCAGCATAAAAACACAACATGAAAAAAAAAGTGGCAGATGCAATGACATAAAAAATAAATAAAATAAACAGGATCTGTTTAGAAACCTTGAGAAGAAGAGGAACAGTCTCTCCAGGTGCTGAAGAGATCCTTCGAGAAGCCGAGAGCATGAAACAGCTCATGGATCACAGTCTGGAACACACACACCTTTCATCATCTCACTCCTCTAAAATAATACACCTAAAATACATCGTAATAATGTGTAAAACTACCAACTAACCTTTAAAAAGTTTGTGCCAGCTGTCATTTCTAAGACTTGTTTCAAATGGTGGATATCTTATTGTAGCACAAAACCCTGTCCCCGTTTGGTATGAAAACCTGATTATTAACCGTACCTGTACGGTGCCCCGGTGGCTGTACGTCTCTCCGGTCAGTCTGTCCCGGCAGATGACCGCCACCCCAGCCAGAGGTCGCCCGTGGGTGTCCGTCTGGCAGTGGACTGCGTAGGCTAACACACTGGGCTGGGTCGGACAGGAAGTACGGAGGAGGGTAATATGAGAAAAGTGACAGAGGCGTGTCAGATCTCAGAAAATAAAATGGTGCGGTTGCTTCCTGGTATGTTTTGAGTTTTCCCACTTAGTGATGGAGTTTTGTTTTAAAAAAGTAGAAGAAGAACTGGGTAGGCAAAGAAGAGAGCGCCACCTACAGAAACTCAAACTTCTCAAACAGAACTCAAACAGAAAGTGAAAATGTCCAGTGACTCTTCACCTCAGCTCTACACTTGTCCGTGCTCTGTACATGGAGATACAGCAGGAAGTCGGTGTCGGGGAGTCCCACGCCCGCAGGTCTGAGGACAGTCCTCGCTGGTGAATTAGGTTCTGGGTACACGTCGCATCCGCCCAGGTGGTCATCTGGGATCTGTCCGTGGGTTAGATGGATGGGAGTCTATTTCCACTTTCTCCTAATAACAGTAATTCAGAGACCGATACTCACCATGACATCGAGACAGGTCTCAATTCTGTAGTTCTCGTTGGCTCTACCACACCTGAGTCACAAGAAATATTACAGTATTTTTTATTTTATTTGAACAAATTGTATTTATTGGCTAGCACACGGGGGAGGGGGGCAGGAATGAACCGACGGTGTTGCAGGTACATCATGGTTTTCATTTTAGAAGAACATTTTCATATGAGTTCAGAAACCACCGTGCTAATTCATTTTGAACACCTAGTCAAAATGCCATACCTCTTCTAGCACAGTTATGAACTGTCTCACACACACACACACACACACACACACACACACACACACACACACACACACACACACACACACACACACACACACACACACCTGTTGTAGTTGGCAGTGCTGGAATTCCTCCAGAGGAACTTGCAGTACTTGTTGATGTCTCTGCTGAGCAGCAAACGACCAGGGACTCTGTTCACTGTTGTGACAGACATTGACCAATTCACATAACATGTTACTCACTCTCTTAGACACACACACACACACACACACATTCCTGTCATCTTACCTGACAGCAAGGAAGACACCATCCCAACAGCCTCTTCCACAGCTCGCTCCAGCCTCGCTTTCTCAGCCTGTGAAAGGGTGTGGCTCTCCCTCGGAGCCCAGGTCTGGATCCTGATTGGCTGCGGCAAGACTGGAATGGGCGTGGCTACCTCTCTCAGGCTCCTCCTCGGCTTCGGCGAAGGGGCAGGCAGAGGTGATGCCCTCTGTCCTGGATGACCGTTTGGTTGACCCTCTTCCACAGCAGAGGGGTGTGTGTGTCCTTGCCCAGTACGGGCCCTGGGTCTGGCCTCACTGGGTGGGCTGTCTGGGTGGATGGGTGTAGCTGTGACCACCCTGACTTGGGACTGAACCTCATCAAAGATGCACTTCTCCAGGGCCCCAGGGAACTCAGCCATCACCACCAACAGTATCCCCACCCATAGTTTCTGGGATGGAGGTAAAGCCATAATTATGGCTGCATCATCTGGAACTCATCTGAAGGTCATAGCAGGATTATGTCACCCATGGTGGATAGCTGAAAAACTTTCCTAAGTTGCATTGAAACCATAGCCTGCTGTGGTAGAGCGACAGTTGCGTTTACCCGTGGCTGTTTTGGCTTGCATCAAAGTAGACGATAGTGGCTCTTAAATTCAGTAGCCTAGTGGCCACACCACGCGATAGTCAGTACGTCCTCTTGAATTTAGTGATAAAATTTGTTTTAATAATTAAATTTTTCAAACCAGACCTCATCTAGTTTTTGTCTCTAGTAAGATCCATCGATCATTGGCCTGAAAAACATCAATTTATCGATTATAGTTGCAATATTTCCCATAAACGTTTTATTACCTAGTCGCGCGCTCTCTGCTGGCAGAACGTCCTCAGTCCCGCGGACAGCGTCCAAACCTCGATGTCACGAGGACGCCGAGGAAATAATTCCAGAAACGTGTCATATTTTTCCTCTGTGTTGATCAACCGTAACAGCCAAAGTCCAGACCTGCGATTCGGCACCTCTTCTGCGCCAAGGGCAGCCGCGTACTGCGCACCTGTCGGATACACACCCATTCAACTTCTCGCTTCTTCCTGAGCACATGTAAACACAAATACTATTGTTGTTTCTACTGTTGTTTCTACTGTGCTTCCTCAGGACTCTTCTCCCAGAATACAATGAACAATGCAAGGACTCTTTCCTTTCTGTCACTAGGGCGTCACGTGTCTTCCTATATTACTGACCCACCAATCACTCACCCACCTATATATCACTCCCACACACACACACACACACACACACACACACACACACAAAGTACAACAAGTAAAAGTGCAAATTGTTTAATCTCAGCCACGTCTTTACTTATGTACAGTGAATTTGACCCTAATAAAAATCATAAAATCGCTTTCCCTCTCACCTCAATACATTGCAAGTTTAAAACTTCCAAACTACTCCACATTGATCCGAGTACATTCAACAAAGCAAAGTAAACAAAACAAATTTAAGAAAAAAAAAAACTTGCTAAAAACATAAACATATACAATAATACAAATGGCACACTAAACAAGTTGCTTCATTCGTTGTTGTCCATTGTGTCGAGAGGTGATCAAACGCAATCCATTGCCCTCAGGGCCGTGAAGATTCAAGTTGAGGTTATTTTGTGAATTTGGCTGCCCCCCCCCCAACCCCCCTCATCTTCCTGTGCACACTACACACAAGTCCTACCTCAGGCACGAGAGAGATTGTCTTGTGGCACACTTGTTTTTGAGACATAGATTTACATTCATTTAGTGTGCCCGTGTGCATCCAGGAACACAGGTGTACTCATACACACCGTTATGTCACCATATACACTACAGGAGGGGATGGGGGGGGGGGGGGTCCCCAAACAGCTCGCGGAATAGACATGCATTACCACGTTATAATAAAGCCGTTGATGTGATCCGTGCGTGCTATGGTGGAACGAAAAGTGTGTCTGTCTGTATGTTTCAGTGTGCAGTGTGTATCTCAGGAATCATTTGAAGTTCCTCGAGCCGTCGACAGGAAACTCCTCAAAAAAGGCACTTAAATAGGGGGAAATCATTTCATTTCTAATATCTGAAATAACATGAGACCGTATGCTAGTGGCAGAAGTGGAGACAAAAAAAAAACAACCCACATCCACAAACAAACAAATCTTCCAACACACTTGGAAAGGCACATGCATTCGTACATATGCAGTCACACAAACATACTTTTTTTTCATCATGTCATCTAAAAACTCTAATCATTCAGTTTGACAGTAGCGTCAGTGTGGGGATAGGAAAAAATCTTCTGTGCAAAGTTTACCTCCTTCAAAATTACGGCCTAGCATGGATAAGTGCACATTCAATACACACCTATACACACACATAAGCATTCACACTCACCCACCAACCACGCGGTTTCTCTCATACATATTCTTTCATAAAAGGAGGTCTTAATAATGTTTAAAAAAAAAAAAAAATCAATCATGAAATACGAGATTCAATATGTCAGCAAATTCAACACAAAGCAATTTCAAAAAAAGGCACCAGACTTGCACAGTGAGCGAGAGCCTCGACTCGACGCGGGCCTACTCCTGTGCTGAAGTTCAAACAAATGTGGAAAGACTGGGTACCCCAGGCCAAGACTGGGCTACCAGGGGTGTGGGATGCTGGGGGGGGGGGGGGGGGGGGGGGTGTTGGCCGGGTGTTCATTCAGGTGAGCATGGGCACGTCGTCCTCTGAAGACGTGTCCTCGGACAGGGGGATAAGCAGCACCTCGTCATCCGAGGAGGAAGAGAAAGAGGGGGAGGCGGAGAGGGGCATATAGTTGCTGGAGGAGGAAGAGGGCGAGGCTCTGAAGAGGGAGATGCTCAGGCCCAACGTGTGGAAGATAGAGGCCAGGGAGGGACTGCTTGGCGGGACGGCGACGGGGGGTGTATGGCGAGCGGCTGGGGCCGGGGTCGGGGGAGCGTACGGAGGTGGGGAAGAAACAGGTGATGGCGGGGGTAGTGGTGGCAGAGGAGGAGATGCCGCTTGCTGCTGCTGCTGCTGCTGCTGCTCCGTCTGAGCCAACAAGCCTAGTTTCTGAGGCACCGGCTGATTGACTGCTTCCACAGCCAATGAGGAGCTCGTGGAAGTGGACTGAGTGGGTTCCTGACCAGTAGGCGTGACCTCTGACTGCTGTTGGCTGGAGCTCGACGCCTGCGCGGGCCTGGAGGGAGGCCTGGGGATTAAGCCCCACCTCCTCATGCGGCGGACGGCGCGGCGGACAAATCGGGGCCTGCGTCTGCGGCGCGGGGAGCTCCCGGTGTCCTGACGGAGGAGCTGAAGGATACCCCTCAGAGAAAGAGAGGTGGTCTGAGATGGATGGGGGGGGGGGGAGGAAGAGGAAGAGAACAAATCAAAACTCTTACTAGTAGTATTCAAAAATCACGTGTGCAACTACGCTCACAAGACACTGCTCCAGGCTTCGGGAGCCAGTAGGGGCTACGGCTAAACCCAACCACACAGTGTAGGCTTTGTTTGGGACAGTAAATCCTGCTGCCCCCGCCACCTCAGCTGTCTACACCAGCTAATAAAGCAGCTTAGTGAGGGCCTCCACTGTAACACCACAGTAACTCTATCTACCACACCACACAGTTCAGTTCAGCCTACAGCCCTCTGGTGATTAATCAGGCTGCCGAGGGGAAGCTCATGACTTTGAAAGACAACATAAGGGCCACTGTAGAAGTCCATTTCAGTTGTAGTCAATGAGGCACAAGAGTCAAAGAATGGGCAATACAGCAATGTGGCGTCTTTACTAACATGTATGGTCACTATGGCCATGCTAAAAGCTTAGGTACTCATGATACTGCAAGGTGTGAGAGGACGCTGAGACGTCAGAAAAGACCTGTGAAGTTCAACTTGTGCTCTGCCCTCTCACCTCGTTGGGGTTCTCTGTGGGGAAGTCCTCTACCGGTGGGATGATGCCCTGGGCAATCAGCTGACCGTAGGAGGGAGGAGCCTGCTGCTGGATCAGCTCCGCCTCCTGGCGACTGATTGGCGCAAACATACTGCAAGAAAACAGACCCAGTTTTAACCAAGTCAGTATGGCAGAACATTGACTGTGTTATGAGAGTTTGTTTTGCAGTGCTTTTTCTACAACAAAGTGGAATACTAGAGTACCCTTACAGATGTTGGATGAGAGACAAACAGAATCTCAAAAGACTAGAGAGAAAAGAAACACTGACTTGGAAGAAAAAACTCTTTGAAATAGAATATGTTGATATCAGGGTCATCACACAAAGATGCACAATACAATTACCTGTACTCCCTGGTCCTGAGTGAGTACAGTTTGCATGTGCAGCCCATGGCGATGACTAGCAGCAGCCCACAGACCAGGCTGCCCACCGTTGCCGCGGTGATGACCTTGCGGGGCAGGATAACGGTGCAGTTGAGTTCATCCGTTCCGTCCTTACAGTCCACCTGGCCGTCGCAGCGCCAACTCTCAAACACACACCTGGAGAGAGGACAACGGGCCACTTGTGTATAAAAATGTGCAGGAATAATATAAATCAGAGCTTCACTATGACAAGAAGTTGCATCCTAAAGCCTCGGGGACAAAACTCCTCAGAAACTCTTCAGCATTCAGCATTAACACGTGAGATGATGTAATAGTGTATTAGATTATGTGCAACAGTTATGCTGCTACATATTATTTTATTAAATAATGTACAGCAAAAACAGCAAACCCACAAAAAGAAATCCACAGAATTCAAGCCCCACGCTCAGGAAAATAACCTGAAACACATTTCTAACTCGCACATTTCTCACACACTCCTACCTGTCACTGTCACAATGGAAGGTCCCTGGCTGGCACACCATGCAGTCCCTCTCGTCGCTGCCGTCGGCACAGTACAGCTGGTAGTTGCATCTCTCCTTGGCTGGGTAGCACACTGGTCTGCCAACAAAGTGGCTGGGCGCCACTGCCCTCTGCCCTGCCCCTCCGCAGGCAAACTGGTTACGGGTGCAGCCCCTGCACCCCTCCTCATCCTTCCCGGTCTCGGGACAGTCCCATCTACCGTCGCAGCGCTGTTCCTGGGTATAGCAGCCCCCCTCTGGCCCCCCCGCACCGGCCCTCCCACGGCGGGCAGTAGCCTCCAACGCGGAACGTGGCATTGAAGCCTCTCCCCTCCGAGCCAGGGAGAGTCTCATAGGTCAGCGACAGCAGGCCGGTCCGCGACTCGACCTGGACTGACTTGTAATTAGAGGCGCTGGTGATCTGTCAAGATGGGACAATGTATGGAGAAGGGGACATCATGTTACCAAGGTCTTTAAAAAAGGAGAATACCAGTGTCATTTCCCCCAATCATTTTGCAATGCATGCCATTTTTTAACATTTACTAATTTTTCATCATTTTTAAAATCAAACATAGCTTGAAATTAACACCCAGAATAAGAAGACATGGTGTGACAAAAAAAAAAAGTTTGTAATGCAGCATGTTTTAGAGGGATTATTTCCTGGAGAAGACTCCCATTTCTTCCCGTGGGTTTCAGATGATTGACAGTAGGCAGAGTGTAACATAAGGCACACACAGATATGAAACCACTAAACTCAGACACTTAAAAAAAAAATAATAATAATGGTAAGAGAAACTTTGACAAAACCAAAATAAAAGGCTTTGTGTTTACTGTGATGAATTATCTACCAGGAATAATGTAAAGGAGAGGAGCAACCTCGATGAGTGGCTTGAAAAAACACTGGTATTGTCCTTAAAATAAGTGTCAGCTGTGGGATCTAATAAATGACTAAATGTAAGAATTTGCTGTTTAGTGTGTGCTTTCCCCTGGATCTTCAGTAGTCCTATAGGGATTACAGTACTGCAAACATCTACTTGTGTGTTGACCGTGAAGTACCTAATGAAAAATCTGGTTCTTTCCCCATCACACGCACAGATACACACTCTCTGGCACTCTTACACACTCACAATTTTGATGACTTCCCCGGTGCCTTGCTGTCTGTTGTGGACAGTAAGCGTATCCCCAGGCCCGAGCTCCAGCTGCTGCAGGTCCAGTCTCAGGGCCCTGGAGTCCTGGGGGTCCAGGGTCCACACACAGAACAGCGGGGGGCCCCGGATGGCTGGGGGGGAGAAGGTCCCGTAGAAGGTCTGGAGGAGCCCTCCGCAGGGCCACTCGATGGGCGTGGGCGTAACAACGAGCTCCCTGTGAGTCTGAGGCTGCTCTCGATCCACCTGGGCCTCCTCCTCCTCCCTCTCTTTCAGCAGCGCCCACAGATCAGACTCATTGTCCCGCTCGGCTGCCCTGTCTGGGCTCTGGTTTCTATCTAGAGGCTTGTGTCTCTCCAAGTCCCTATCATAATTCTTCTCTGTGTAGGTGTCCACTATGGTATCCTCTGGCGGGGTCCTGCCATACCCCGAGTCTCTGGGGGTTTCTGTGGTTTCCAGCTCTCCATTGCAGTCCTGTTCGTCTGTGCCATGGCCAAAGCCCTCGCTGATACACTCCACCTGGCCGTTGCAGCGCCAGGAGGGAGGCAAGCAACGGCCCCCTAGGCACTCAAAGGATGGGACTGGGCATTCTCCAGTGTCTTGATGAGTAGATATAGAAAGGGATAGATAGAAAAAGAAAGAAAGAAAAACAGAGAGAGAGATTAAGCTCATCTTTTGATAAGAAAAACTGGGACTTGTTACAGTAACACAGAGTTATTGTAACTGGACTGGACTGTAACTGTAACTAACTATTGTAATTGTAACACATTAACTGGTTGTACATTAACAAAAGTGTAAAGTAAAAAGCATCACACCTCTGGCGTAGTTCAGGCGGAAAGACGACACAGGGGAACAAATGTGGGAGGAAGTGGTGGATCACTGTAATGTTTCCCCCTGGGAACTCAATGGGCCGTGGCAACTTGGAGCCGCAAAGGACAACCGGCTCACCGCCAGCCGATGACTTCACGGAGACCCATTCCTTCTTACACCGCACAGAAAACTGATCAAAGCTGAGTAGGGGACAACAGAAAGGAAAAGAGAGGGTAAGTCAAAGTGAAGCACAGCAATGAGTAAATAGTAAATACATATATATCTATCTCAATAGGGAACTCTTCAAACAAGACGTTGAAAGTTGTGTTCTGTGTACATGTTGTTACAAATCCCTTGAACGCCAGTACCTGAGAACGACAGGTTGTCCTTCCAGACCCTTGATGACCCAGCAGTCATAGGTAGAACCGAAGCGGTAGGACCAGCTATGATAGGCAGAACTTGTGATCTCACCCCATTTGCTATCCAGGACTTGAAGGGAATGCCCACAGCGGACTGAGAGGCAGAGAGAGGAAATAGCAATGAGTAAGAATTAAAAATAAATCCTGTTTTTTAAGTTTAGGATGGTATTTGATTGTGTCAAATCTGGAAGATGCCGTTTATTAGGAAGACGTGTCTGACTTGTCTGTCTTCTTACCAGAGCAGAAGGCAGGTTCAAAACAACTGTGTGCTGCAAATTAATAGACAAAAATAGAACAAGTTAGGCAAGGCTGGCATTTGTTTATCATCACCATAGCTGACATGGATCGTAAACGTAAGTTTTATGATATTAAAAGCAAGTTTGACCTTTACTAGATAAATGCCTGGGTAAGGAGGAAGGTGCTATAGAAAGATTTCACTCACCTATTAGGCAAAAAACTAGGAGGGCACAGAGTTTGTAAGTGACTGTCATTGTGGTAATGCTTCTTCTTTAAATTGTTGGAAATCATGAAAAAGCGAAAGTTCAAAAGAAATAAAAATAAAAATGTTGGTCAAAGAAGCGCCATTTTTCGAAGCCCTTGATCAGGAAGACTTCGCCTGCAATGTGAAAGAGGTGAGGATGATAAAGAGATTTGTTTCCAAGTAGAAGAACTGGTTGTCAGCCAACATTCAGCCAGTAGCTTATTAGCCTTACCTTGATTCTACAACTCTGCCTAGCGACAAGTAAGCTAGCTAACAAATACATCAAAACAAAAACAGTTGGCTAAGACTACAATAGAATACATGGTCACGTGAAGGTTGAGGTTATTGTGATCAGGAAGACAATGTTTACGATACACAGCTATTTCCTGCTCTATGATCTTACTTCCCAACAATGACGCAAGACAGGCTAGCGTTTCAAAGATAAAAATCTTCGTCAAATAAGGTGAAATGATAGTTTCAAATGAAAGAGCTCTGTATTGTATCAGATGAGGTAAAACTATTGAGATCACACGTTCTGTTAGCCTAACGTTACCCGATTCAGGTCCCAAAAAGTTTCATGCCCTAGGCTGCCAGATAGCTTTAGTTTGAAGAGGAAGGGAGCAGCTGTTCGTGTTCCAACAGCTTTAACAGCTAGCCAGCTAGCTAGCAAGCTAATGCTAACGCTAACTTCCTCGTTTTCATTTAGTCGCGCTTTCTAGGCCGTGACATTCCACGAAAAGCTTTCAAGCACAAGCCAGAGTATGTCGTTATACAACTACATCATAACACGTAGGAGTGAAACAACACCAACACGACAAAACCCGATATAAAGGACGAGCTGAATACGTTACCATTTCAATCGGCCTGTATTATTGACAAGTTCTGTGCTACTTCCGTATTTTTTAGCTGTGTGACAGAAGAGGGGCGGGGCTAAGATGTATGACGCGGTAATTCCTTTTTTTATGATCCATACATCGTGTCTTTTTCTTGAAATAGATTATTCTGGTACTTGCGAGCATTTTAAACGATGTTTGTATATATATGTAGGCGATTTTTCCTTAAGGAGTAAAGGTGAAATTGTGTTTTTATTTCTTATCACTAGGTGTCAGTAGCGGTCGATCCATCGGATGTAATATCCAGGCTTTGAAGCCATAACATACAGATTCATAATTTGGGCGCCAGGGACCCCCAGGGCTCATTTAAGTGGTTCCCCGGAAAAGAATGAGGAATAATTTATTTTCCACTATAATGTCACTTATTTGAAGTTATGACAGAGAATAATATAGAATATCGATATAGAATATAGAGCAGACGTTTCCCTCTCCCCACTGTTAGCTCCCCAGCTTAAGTATAGACAGTTGTGCACGTCTGTATTCAATCACATCCAACAACAATAATCGTCTCAGCTGGGGTTCCTTGGGTCACAGTCTTATCAAATGAGTTATCAAAAAATGTTTGGGATCTCCTGAATTGTAGCAATGCAAAGAATCCTTAAAAACGTGATCTCAAAACATGTAAACCAACATTGTGTTAATCCATACTGCTTTTCTTGCTTTAAACTCAACTTGCCTGCATGTGTGTATTTGTATGTGTGAAGGTCGTTATCAATAATAAAAATAATAATAATAAGAATAAACCTGCCAGCTGTCGTCATGCAGATATGAAAAATATACGTCGGCACATCTGGAGGAGGACCTAAAGGGAAAAAATCCCTCTCTCCCTCTCTCTCCCTCTCTCGCTCTCTCTCTCTCTATGACCACGTCCACACGCTACAGATTGTGCTATCAACATAGATACAAGACAAACTTGACTTGACAAAGGAAGCAAAACTATGACGCTTTAAGATCGGACAGTTTGTTTTATCCGATGCCTTTTTGTGTTTCGGTCGTGTTCTGAGTTACTGTATGCACTTTCTTTTATGCAGAAAACTGATCTGTGCACAAAAAAAAGTGTCCATGTGGAGACAACTAAGTTTTTGTCACATTATATTCCGAAAAGAATAACCTAACGGGAATAGCATCACTTTTTGCTTTTTTTTTTCATCGCTTGAAACGGCGGAAGATCGATAGAAAATCAGTGTTGTTGAACTTTACTGGGGTAATTTGCTGATACTAATGCTGCCGCGGCTTCTCACGCTGGCCTGTGGGCTGTACTTTGGGTTTACCTCCGCAAATGCAAACGTATTACAAGCCGAGGTAAGTGTCACGAAAAACATGGTTCATCATTTTAAACAAAGCATGATGATATGTATATTGGTCAGATATGTAATGTGTCCTACATAGTGTTCTCTGTTGTAACGCAAACGAAAAATACTATCATATTCCTAAAATATCTCTTTATTATTTATAGTGTCAGTGCTACTCAGTAGTTTGTGACCTTATCGTACTTTATGGTATTTTTGAATCTCCTATTGTATCACTATAGGGGCTTTTTTTTTTTTTTTTTCAAACGTAACATAGGTTAACTATAGTATACAATAGCTTTTTTGTTGGGGATGGGGACATCTCATGATCTTGCAGCTACTGAGGGAAATGTTTATGTGCCTACATGTCAATTCTCTCTCTTTCACATGCTCTGCCCTAACTTGTTATTCTAAAAAATAAAATAAAAAAAAAAACTGTAACAGGAGATGAAACTGCAGCCAGAGAAAAATGTCATGAATCTAAACTCTGTGGCTTGAGGGGGGAAAGGGGAGTGGGATCCAACTCAACTCAGCTGACCTGCTTTGTTCTGAAAAAAATAGGGGTGGTGGTGTTATTGGGGGGGGGGGTGTTAATGGTTTTCATCTGCCTGTATAGCTGCTCTGCATTGCAACAAACTGGACATGAAGGCTCTGTCTGGCAGACTGGGCCACAGGCGTCAGGCTATGAAACTCAGGACTGGAGACACTAAACTACAGTCTAGCCTTCACCTAAACAACATATTTTGTCACCAGTGCCCATGCAGCTCTGAAAATGATTAGGTGCACGCACCCCAGGCGCCTCCGGTCTCGGCCCATTTTACATTTGCTCTGTAGGTATTCCAAGGTCCCTAAGCGTTCCAGTTTACCTTGTTGATAGCATCAGTAATAACCAGTGGTCATAACTGCAATGGACAAATGAAGGGTGTTTGATGTGAACATATACAGTACTGTTGCACCAGTCTGAGGGCATATTTGGCCACACTATAATAGTCCTGGATAGAGGGTGTTTATTTGAGAGACAGGATGCACCCATAATTGCCAGTTGTCACAGGAAATGATCAAGGAAACACGTTCATTGGGCAAAAAGTTCATTATAACTACTGCGGAAAAAGCACAGTATTGCCTAAGTGTTAGTGCTGCTAAACACTATGTATAGATATACGTAGGTATGTAGGTCTCGCTGGATAGAATGCACGAAGGAACGAAGGAGGACCTTAGTCACTGACCACAAGCAGCTGGCGTGTGAGTCAGGCCAGACATGGTCGATCACTCAGAGAGAGAGAGAGAGAGAGAGAGACAGAGAGAGAGAGAGAGTCAGACAGTTTAAGAGGCCACAGGCGGCTGGCCTCCTGGGGGACAGACTAGCAGAGTGATGAATGGCTGTAAACAAAGTGAGAAAACATCACTATTTACACTAGTGTCATGTTTAGCAGCAGTGAAGCTGCGGGGTAACATCTATAACATTACTACTGCAGTAAAACAGTTTTTTACCAATATAACAACCCGTGCACACTAGGCTGATGTAGTTGCACAATAAACATCGACGAGTAAGACACATCAAATGATCAGTAGAGGACTCGTCAGGATTTTCTGTCTACCAAAACGACTTGTGTCACTATGTACACACTCATGAACGCTGTGGCGCTAACGGGGCCTCAGACGTAGCAGCCAGTCCTGATGCAGAAAGAGGATTATCGCTAATTATGGGGTCTGGATTACATCACCTGAGAGTTGTATATGCAACCTATGATCAACTCAAAGATTTGTCTGTGTGCAGTGGGGAAAAGCAGACTAAACTGGAAAAGAAAAAACAATAGCGGATTGATTCTCGGAGAAAGTGTTTGAGGCGGCAGTTTCAGAGAAAAGACAGAGAGAGAGAGAGAGAAGTGAAAAAAGAGATGAAGTGAGTGACATACATGTGTAATCAATGGGGTTGAGGCCCTGCACTGAAAGATCCAAGGCGTTGAGAACTAAGGAAGCCGAACCCAGACAGAGAAACTGAAGTTAGAGGAATTTTGTGGTTCATGCAGTGTTGCTAAACTTCTGAATATCCCTCTCTGACTTCACTTTGACAGACTAAGCCCACTTAATCGACGCTGAGCGAGTAAAGAAGCTCCACCAAATGGGGGAAAGAAGATTTCCACAATTCTATGAAAATGATACCGTTTCTGGTTAAACGGACCAAGAAGGAAAGCCACTAGACTTTACCTTTGCACCCTCCAACATCTGTTCTGGTTCAACATTTTTGCCTTGTCTAACCTTTGTAAATAAAGATGCCCGGTTGGACATTGTAAGCAGAGGAAGTGGGCAGCAATCAAAACAAGTGGGTGTACTCCGGGATCTCACCATATCTGGCTAAAATAATACTCGAGTTTTTCCAGCTAGGATGATAACAGTTGCCATCTGGAGCCTCGTGTCTTGTGATCGCAGCGGAGGGTTATAGATAGGGTCAAAAACACATATGGGTTCAATTCCCTATATCTTGACTAGAGCGGTTGTTGATGTAGAATCAAAGCGTGCTGAAAAACCCTCGCTCAAGTTGTGGTGCACGCCGCTCTGACAGGCAGCGGTTGTCAATTAAGAAATGTCAAAATAATCAGCCGGACTGGTTTTCATTTTAAACCGGTGGACCTCAAGGGCCAGGGTGTGCTTATCTACACTCTGGGCCCAAAAGGGTCCACCTTGGCATAATAGAGGAGATCAAAGAGGGAATGTTTCCACCACGCAGGAACTGTGGATTTGTGTAGAATCACAAATCTTGACCAAAGATAAATACGGATCTGTAGTTCTGACCAAGAGTTGCATTCTTACTATTCTTGGTCTCAGAGCTCAGCAGTTTGGATTTGGTTAAAGTTGAAGGCCAGTACTGATCCCAAATCTGGCCCTGGCCTAAAACACCTAAGGTTTTATATGGCCTAGTAATGAAACAGCCTAGAGGGTTAGCACGTTACTGCTATAAACTATGTGCTATGACCCTGTTTAAGGCATTTGTCACTGTGGTTGCATTATTGCCACAATAGCAAATCCGTCAAAAGCTATAGGTAGTTATCATTAGGGGAGAATGCAGCACAATATTGTTATGCCAGCAGCATAACAGAGATAGTATTATTAGAGCTGTTTGGTCCTGAAGATATGAAAGTGCATTTAATATATTGCATGGCGCTAGTGTGTGAGGGCTAACTGGGTCAGAGACGCCAAGAAATGAAGGCAATGTGAGATTCAGTCACTCATGACCAGAATTCTCTGTTTTTTCCGTTGGCACAGACCAAGAGGAACAACTGACTCAGTCCGTCTCCCTCAGATTTAAATTCAGCCATACTTCTATCCCCTTCTTCGCTTTTACCACTCTGCCTTCTAATGTCTTTACCTCTCCTCTCGCTTTTCTCGGTCGCTCCACGCTTCAGATCCTTTATGCGTTCTCCTCTCCTCCTCGCTCTATCGGTCCTTTTTCTTCCCTCGTTCTCGGTGAGAGACAGGGGAAAAAGGACCCCACTCATTTCTCTGGCTAAAGAAAACCAGATTCGCTGTAAAAAGGGCCGTGGAGTTTTCCAGCAGGCAGCTTGAAAAGTATCTTGACACTTGGCAGCATTGCTAGACACGGCCTTATCGAATGCTTTGGCATGTTGTCAAAGAGACACATTACTGTACCACTAACTGCATGCACAGCTTTATTGTTATCCTGATTCTTAGGCTTTATCAATGGTAACAGTGCAGACAAATACCCACTTTGTCACTAGACACCTTAATGAATGTACTATTGCAGTGGCAGGGTTTCTCCCTACAAAATAAGGTCATCTTTTTCTTCTTACAGTAAGTTTCATATTGTTTTTAAAGGTTACAGGAAATTGTGGTTGACTGTTTTTTTATAGTCCCACCAGCTCAGGATAGTGTGACTAACAGAGTGCTGCTATAGGTGGCACCTAAACGTCCTGTGATGCACGACGCGACGTTGGGACATCACACGTATGTTGCCCAACATCACGGCCGCATTTTTCACATGGTCACTACTCACAGGATTGAACGATCATGTGTTGCGAAACAAAAGAGTAAGCTTTCGAGGTTTGGATGGTGTGCCAACGCTTTGTTTTTGCTCTTCTGATGTTTACGACCAGAAGTCCCCATTTAGAGATGATGATGACTGCAGGAAGTCGGCGGTGGTGTTTTTGGAGGGGTTTTTTTTATTTTGATTTACAGTATAAACACCTGTCAGTATGAATACCACTGAAACATATAGGATAGTAGGGTCACGGTAGGGTCACAGTATCTCTGCCTCCTGTTAACTAGCTCTACAGCACCGATCAAATCCACATGCGCGTTGCACAGCTTCACCGAAGTGACCTCTTCCATCACATTTACATCATGCTGGCTGTGTTTCTGTGTCTGTGCATTATGTGTTTGGACCGCATGTCACTCCACACACTGCACAGACCCAGAGGTCTGTTTACTAAAACAGCAGCCATCCACATGGGTCCAGCCAGCCCTTTGACCACACATGGCTCCGCAGCTAGCTACCTAGCTACCCTAAGGCCGACAATACCGGCCATGTACAAGTCGCAATAAATGGAAGCTTTGATTGTGGCTGCTGGGAGTTCCAGGGGAGAGGTGCATGCTGGGATATCTGGCATCCGAACTGGGTATGGGGGCGTTGGGGGGGGTGGGGTGAGGTGAGTAGAGGAGTAGTCCAGGAGTAGAGGAGAGAAGCACAGGTCTTGACGGTGTGGGGGAAACTTTTCATCCAACGGAGCGGAGAGTGTTTTTATAGAACCAGACGCGTCACCACACTGGAGCCACAGCACACACTAGCAGCAGTCAGCGGAGAGAGAGACAGGGAGGTGGGGGAGAGAGAGAGACAGAGAGGTGGGAGAGAGAGAGAGACCGAGAGAGAGAGAGAGAGAGGAGAGGTGAGTTTGGTTGGAGTTAGAGACAGACGGACAGAGAGAGTTTGGGGGACAAATTAAATCAAGTACATGAGTAAATATTTTCAATCGAGAGATATTGAAGAGATTGTTGCCGGGCAACGTGCAGCGGGAGAGAGGGGTTACCTCTCTGCAGGTCAGCATAAACGAAGCCTGTTCTCTGGCCTCTCTACCCACCACATGACTACAGTAGCTGTGTGTGCCCAGGCAACATACGGTCTGCTAGCTAGCGCTGCCCAGGTACTATATTTCCATCCATCTCCTTATTTCTCCTCCCCTGTGAGCTTCTTCTTTCCCCTTTACTTTCTGGAATTTAAGAAGAAAACGTAGAACCAATCGCGGAACAAGGGAGCGATGTCTGAGGTTTAGGGGAATTCTGGGTAATGCCACCGGTTTGTGGTAAAGATGGAGACACGCACTGGATCTCTGTGTACAGTTCATAGATAAATGTGCGTGGGGAGACAAAATATATTTGAGTCCACCTTGAATTCAGGTAGAATAGACAGTGTCTCAGTCCACCCGTAGACCACCAGTACCAGCCAGTGGAAAGAATAGGCCACCCTTTCATGAGTAAAGATAAATACTAGTGGTTTTGGTTGACATGAGGGCAGGAGGCTTCAGCTATCCTGAGATGGAGAGAGACACAGCGGGATATAGACAGTGGCAGAGAGATATTAAAATCAAGCTTTGAGGAACCCAAATGTCGTTAAAAATGTTGCTTTTTCCACTCGTGACCACGAGTTGTCTTTGGCCGTGATAGTCTAGACGGGCTTCTGGGTCATCGTGACTGAAATGACATCAGTGTTTTCAGATTCAGTGTTTTATTTGGCTTTCAGTTCCTCTCTCGGCTCTCCTTACGACCCCACAACAAAAGTTTCCCCCTAATGCGCCCAGCACAAGTGAGGGAGCGTGCGAGGATTTGGGTTTTGTACTTTTAAGAGTTCACAAATAGGATAATGTCGCTGTAACACAAGTTTTAACACGATTTCTTACTTCAGATGTCAAAGCTGCGTTCTGTCTCACTATTTCACTGTTGTTTGTCTCGTTTCCTGCTGTTGTAAGAGGGTGTGTGTGTGTGTGTGTGTGTGTGTGTGTGTGTGTGTGTGTGTGTGTGTGTGTGTGTGTGTGTGTGTGTGTGTGTGTGTGTGTGTGTGTGTGTTGGCTGTTAGTATGGAGGGTTTGTGTCTTCCTGAGGGCCGCACTGTTTTGGTTCAAAGTCAACTTGGCATTGGTTTTGCAAACATTGAAAACTAAGCTCCCACAAACACATGCACATAAATGCATGTAGGTGCATACACACACACACACACACACACACACACACTTTCTTTCTCTCCCTTTTTCACTGTGCAATCTCCCTCGTATACATATGCACACAGAGACAGGTCCAAACAAGCAGTGTATGTAGTCATACACCCACACATACAGGTTCACACAAGTGGCCAATCCCTTCTTTTTGTTGACTCGCCAGCATGGTAAACCATTGACTAAGATGTTTTCACTTGGTTCCAGTATTGCTGCTGGCATGTCTGACTATGGGAAGACTGAGTGACCCAAAGAGAAAGTAAAACCATAAATAAACCATAAATCATCCAATAAATGTCTCCAATAATAGCCTGTCTCTTATAGTAGGAGCTCTTTATATTTTAGCAGATAAATGTTCCCAATAATTGCCTTTTCCAAAACACATCCCACAACCATTATATTACTACTGGCATCCTGTTGACATAGGTATCGTTGGCCTTCATGCTATGATATAAAGAGTCCTATTCCAAAACACTACCCAGTTGGAAAAAACACATTATCTGTAAGTTCATATTTCAAAATAAAGGACCCAAACTACCGACTATCCTTTAAAAAGGACCATCATTTGTTTTCATTGTGTGACATCTATAATTTTGTATGTGTCACTTTTTCAGTTTCACCTTTTTTTTTCTTATTTTGGAAGAAAAATCTTCAGAGTGTAAACACAAAATGAAATTATACGGTTGGGTTCACACGGTATACATAATTCAGCTCTGGTAAACTTAATGTGCAGGGAAAAAAATACTGCGTCAAATATTCACCTGCTCATTTTGGTTGTTAAAGCAAATAAATGTCCACTACTAGCTTTTTACCAGAACTGACGCATTGTTTTTGTCATGATGCATGCATGGTAGGCTAGTTAGATGACTGATTTTTGGATAAACATGGTTCTACAGCAGCGTTCCCCTCAGAAACCTCAGACAGCATTTGGACTGTATGATACTAAAACATTGAAACCAATACCAATGAAATTCTCATAGGCATAGGCAGGGTTGCAGTTTCTCTATTGCACCGCCCACCTTTTCAGTGGTAGGGGAAACAGTATGTGGCTGTATGAGTGACGTGATCCTCCTCGCCTCATGTCATCTCATAGTAATAGTCTGTGAGAGCTATAGGTGTGTAGCACAGCCCCACACTAAAGCTAATGATCCTCAATCCCACCAACAGAGTCCACTTGGGTCCTCGTGAATTCAGTCGTCAGCCTCGACAAAGTCTGATCTGCTGCTTCACCTACTGTGTCCAATCTTCTCTCTCTCTCTCTCTCCCTCAATCTCTCTCTTCCAGGCTTGGCTACAGCAGTATGGCTACCTGCCTCCAGGTGATGTTAGAGCCCAGGCCATCCGCTCACCCAAGTCCATCGCCACGGCGATATCAGCCATGCAGAGGTTCTACGGCCTGACTGTGACCGGCTCCATAGACACCAACACAATACAGTGAGTCCACACTGCTGCTTGTGTAGTTTCTAGTCATGATAATAGTATTATGAAATATGATGCAAGCAGGGTGGGAAAGTAAGACCAGAATAAAAATGTTAATTTAAGGAAACCACCTACATATCTAGTTGGCTGGTGAAATAGTTGAAGTGGTTGTAGACGAAAGGTTTTCTGCCCTGAATTCAAGTGACGTTGAGCTGTTAGAGGAATGAAGAGTCCAAGAAAGCAACTTCTCCATTTACTGGACTCAACAAAAGAACAAAGGCAATGTTGTACATCGTTGGGAACTATATATCGCTGTTTCCAGGGCGATGAGCCGGGCGCGGTGTGGCGTCCCAGATAAGTTTGGCCCGGAGCTAAAGACCAACCTGAGGAGGAAGAGATACGCCATCCAGGGTCTGAAGTGGGACAAGTCTGAGGTGACCTTCAGGTCAGAAGACACCTTCATACATTTCAGTTTCTTTGGCTTTACTAACAGAATTCCACAAGTAACTCCAGTGTCATTTTCTCGATACTAGTGTGGTTCTGCCTCGTTTCAACATATTGACACTTGTTTCTTTATGATTTTCTACTGTATATGAGACAAAATAAGTTCTTAAAATGAAACTTACCTCATTCTAAGGGTGCTGAATCCCTCATGTGTCTCAAGAGTTTTGTGCCTCCCTGGTCTGACTTCCTGTTTCTCCATCTTCTACCACAGCATACAGAACTACACCCCTAAGGTTGGGGAGCATGGCACATACGAGGCCATCCGGAAGGCCTTCAAGGTGTGGGAGAGCGTGATCCCCCTCACCTTCAGAGAGATCCCCTACAGCCACATCAGGGACAAGGTCGACAAGTTCGCAGACATCATGCTCTCCTTCTCCGAGGGTTTCCACGGCGACAGCACGCCGTTTGACGGCGAGGGCGGCTTCCTGGCTCACGCTTACTTCCCCGGCCACGGCATCGGAGGAGACACGCACTTTGACCTCGCCGAACCGTGGACCACCGGAAACGTCGACCAGGGGGGTAAGAGAAGGGCGAGTAGGGGTGAGAGAGAGAAAGGTACGGGCTGGAAGTAATAGAGGATGACTGGGACTGGAAGCCACTTAAGACATCTGAGAGTGTTTTCATTATGTTGTTTGAAACCTGTAATTGTCCTAATCATACTGTTACCTCCAGAATGTGTCTAGACTTTGGTCTGCAGGCTACTTTTACTCTTCTCTTGTAACTGTCTGCCTTGGTGCTCTGCAATTTTCCTCCTACTCTCTCTTCCTGTCTCTTTTGCCCTTTTCTCTGTAGCCCTTTTTTTCCCTCATTGTTCAAATAAATATGTCTGATCCCTCCCCCTCTCTCTCTCTCTCTCTCTCTCTCTCTCTCTCTCTCTAGGTAATGATGTGTTCCTGGTAGCGGTCCATGAGTTGGGTCATGCTCTGGGTCTGGAACACTCCAACAACCCCTCCGCCATCATGGCTCCCTTCTACCAGTGGATGGACACCGAAAACTTCCAGCTCCCCGACGACGACCGCAGGGGCATCCAGGCAATCTACGGTTGGTGTTTCTCCCAGAGGAACTTTGTGATGTTTGCGGTCATGTTCTTGACACGTTGTCATGGAAACCTCCTGTGGATGTTGTCGCGGCAACGCCTTGGAATACTCTCGCGACGCCCCTTGGCATGTTGAAACTCTTTGAGCACGATGTCCAGCATGTATTTTGCACTGGTTTTCACATGATGATGACGAGCACTGAATTGCGTTGGTACCATTCAACGTCTTCTTCGTTCACATTTTCTTGCTTCTCCATTGCAACCTTTCTCGCAGGAACCAAGTCCGGGGCGCCCCCTCCTCCCCCGCGGCCCACCAAAGCCTCCGTCCCCGACAAGCCGGACCATGGCCCAGACATCTGCGAGGGACACTTTGACACCATCGCTGTCCTCAGAGGAGAGATGTTTGTATTCAAGGTATAGCCAACGAAAACGTTCTCAAAGACACCTTGAGGACTCATGAGGTTCTAGCTGACATTTTGGTCAAGATTTGGTATCTAATGTAGCTCTGCAGGTCTTTACATTTGGCAGAAAATATTTCCTTTCATTGAGTAAAGATGGAAATGATTAGTTTATATAAGTCTTGCTCAGTGGGATGTGAAGAATTGAACACTTAACGCTAACTATCTCAAATCTACACTGAGAGAACCTTTCCTTTCCAAGCTAATAAACAACAAATACTGACAGTAGCTCTTCCGGGTAGAGTTTCCCAGTGTGATGCATGCTCAGAATAGCCGCCGTGGGGAATGAGGTGTATTGTAGCTCCAATTAACTTCATGTATGCGTCTTCTTTGCAGGATAAGTGGCTTTGGCGTGTGCGTAATAACAAGGTGTTGCCAGGCTATCCCATGCCCATCGGCCACTTCTGGAGGGGCCTGCCTTCAAACATCAACGCTGCCTACGAGAGGGACGATGGGAAATTTGTCTTCTTCAAGGGTAGGTTATATTTGAGATGAGATTGAAACCAGATTTGAGGCGATGGCGTCGTTGCTGGCAAGGGATCCAAGTCGTGTGTTGTTAACATCTGGTCCTCGCTCATCCTCACTCTCTCTCTCTCTCTCTGATCATTCCCTCTCACTCTTAACTTCTCTCCCTCTTCTGTTCCTTCCTTCCTTCCCTTTTTATCTCCCCTCTCCAGGTGACAGGTACTGGGCGTTCACCGAGTCCAGCATGGAGAAGGACTCTCCTCAGAGCCTGAAGGACCTGGGCACCGGCCTGCCCAAAGACAAGATGGACGCTGCTCTCTTCTACACCCCTACAGGACAGACATTCTTCTTCAGAGGCACCAAGTGAGTCCAGGATTTACCACACTCCTCCTCAATCCTGGTGTAAACCTGCTGTATGTCATGATCTGTTACGTCCACTGTCCAGGGTACATCTTGCAGTAAAAGAAATGTCTCAATACTCACTTATATGAAGTGACTCAAAGTGAGCCAAAGACATTTTTAAGTACTTCCTCATACACTTCCTATATTTTCTGCTGCCCTCCGGCTCCACTTCCTAAAAAGTTATTTTATCCAAGCTTAGTCAAGCATACGTAATACAGCGAGACACGCATGAGACACGACCTCCTGGAAACCACGGAGAGTCCCAGTGTGATGCGCACAGATGCTTCATGTGATAGTAATGAATAGTTTGCCTTCATGTAGCTTCATACACTGATTGTATCTCTGTTGTTTAGTTTGTTGTAACAGGCCTGTTTTAACCTGTCCCCACATTTCATCTCTCTGACTCATGCTCTATACTCATTCCTTCGATCTCCTTTAACGTCGCCTTCCCTCCCCGGCTGTCTGCAGGTACTACCGCTTCAACGAGCAGACCCGCGCGGTGGACAAAGACTACCCCAAGCCTATCAGCATGTGGAGCGGCGCACCGGACAACATCAAAGCTGCCATCATGAGCGAAGATGGATGTAAGCGCTCCCCTCCGTTTTTCGGGGCGTCTCGGGGGTTGCGCGTTTGTGTCTGTACGAGTGTTTGTACAACGAGAAAACTTTAGTAAAGCAGTAGTCGCTGTTGTATAAAAGCCATAAATACTCTTAGAGGAAAAATCCAACACTGTGCACAATCACAAAATGACACAGTGGAACACATTGCGCAACACAGACTGATGATATGAAACAGTGTGAGAGCATCTGAGGGTGGATCTTTACTTTACTGTGATTATGGGCACCTCAAGCCCCATTGCATCACCATCATACCCATGTTGACAGTAAACAGTGCCTTCTGGGGTATTATTGCTATAATGATGTCACCGGTTTTGTAATCAAACATGAGCTGAACTAACTCCCTCTAACCTGCTCTCCATGTTGCTCTCCCCTAGCGTACACGTACTTCTACAAAGCCAACAAGTACTGGAAGTTCAACAACCAGTACATGAAGGTGGAGTCCGGCTACCCCAAGTCGGTGCTCAGCGAATGGATGGGCTGCGAGGGCGAGGAACCCAAGAAGGGGCGGGAAGAGGAAGTGATCATCATCGAGGTGGACGGGTCAGAGGGCGGGGTGGGGCCGGCGGCCGTGGTGATCCCCCTTCTCCTATTGGTGTTGGTGGTGGTCACTCTGGGAGCGCTGTTGTTCTTCAGGAAGTACGGCACGCCTCGACGCCTCCTCTACTGCCAGAGATCTCTGCTGGACAAGGTGTAGACCGAGTGACGGATGATTGACAGACTGCCACAGAGGGACAGAAAGAGAGGGAGGGAGAAAGAGCAACCGGAAGAAGTGGATGAAATGGAAGAGGAGCGAGCGAGC
This sequence comes from Hoplostethus mediterraneus, assembly GCA_034670385.1. NCBI lineage: Eukaryota > Metazoa > Chordata > Actinopteri > Trachichthyiformes > Trachichthyidae > Hoplostethus > Hoplostethus mediterraneus. The sequence continues at coordinate 75,606 of JAXDDW010000171.1, forward strand.
CATTGGAGTTGAAGTTGACGCCAGTGTGAAGACAGGAAGGAATGGGGGAGGATTTTGTTGTGTCGGGGGTTTTGGGTGGTTTGTATGTGCCACGAACGAGAGAAAGGGAAAGGGACTAGAAGCCGAATCAGGAAAATGTATATTTGTATGTTAACTATTTACATGTACTGCTCTGTGCTCTGAGATTAACAGCAGACCCACAAGCTCACATAGAGAAAGGAAAACACACACAGAGAGAATCGTCTTCACCAACGACTTGACACCCATCTGTTGCAAACCAATAAATCTCTCTTGGTCCTTCCCTCCCGTCTCTCCTCTCTCGCTTCCCAGATTTAAAAAAAACAAAAATAAAAAAACATCCCTCCTCTCCTTTAACTGGACGATTCCAGCTGAACTGCTGTCTGATTCATATTTTCACCCCCCATAAACTTTTTTGTGTTTCAGTGTGAGTTTTTTGCTCTTGAAATCCATCAGTTTTGCTGTAAAATCCATTGTTTTATTATGAGTTTTACTCTCAAATTCCTTATTTCTGTACGACCCTTTTGCTCTGACATCCATTGTTTTCACTGTGTGTTTCTCTCCCATGTCTCTTTCTCTTTTCTACCACTAACAGGATTCCCTCCCATCTCCTAAATGCTAAAGCCTGCCCTTCTGACAGGTACTGGGTCAGTGGCTGTAGATGGAGACTGCGCTCAGGTTCAGGCACTATTCCCCGCCTCCTCGTGGGGCGTATTCGATGGGGTTGAATATAATAGCACACAGCGTCGGCGTAGATTGATGTAGACTTAACCATATTTCAAGTATGCATGGATGGAACTTTTACTAGCCTGTGCGATAGCAGTCAAGTAGGATATTTCCCAAGATCCTTAGGTCAAAGTGTCGCACAACGAAGGTGGCCTTTGTGGTACCAAATGTAGACTCGTTATGTACCTGCGTCTTAATTGGCTCAGATGGAGGGGAGACTCCTCTATCATCTTTCAGTGCAAGCAGTCAGACGGAAGAAAAGCAAGACGAAGACAGACTTCAAACATTCCAGTGCATTTTGTTATCGATCGAGTAGTAAGATGTTTGAGTAAGCGGTACAGTATCCCTCAATATGTTGCAATTGTCCCGTTTTTTAATTATTAGCATTGTTACGGATGATGATTGTTATTATAACTATGGTTATTGTTATTATTGTTCTCCTGGTAAAGTTATAATGATTTTCTTTGCTGTTGTACATTGTCATTATGAGTCCTGCTGGACAGAGGCATAACGTGACAATGATGGAAATGAATCCCAGTTTACATTCAGTGTGTGGTGAATTAGGTCTGTACAAGAAGGGGCAATGTGAGTTGGCTTTTCCCATTGGCTGGCACAGAATGACAAACAATACTATTTATGAACTATGATTCAGATGGTGCTCTGTTTTTTTTTGTTTTGTTTTGTTTTTTTACACAAATCAAAAATGAAGTAGAATTGATTTAGCTAATAACAATGATAATAGTAATGATATTTATAATGATGATGATATCAATAAAATGGAATGAGAATTTTTTTTTCTGCCTGTTTTCAACTTTTGTATTTCATTAGATAAAATGGAATAAAACTATTTTCTACAATCTGTCACGCACTTTCTTCCATACCTTTAGATAATGTTATCACTGGTGTTTGTTTCATACACACACACACACACACACACACCAAAACACATTCAATGCAATCTGCAGCCTGAGCTTTTGTATTTGACTTCCCAAAAGTAAAAATGTAATACCAATGTGAAATATCATTCTAACACACTAATAATCAATTTATTTGTATTTACTAAATGTCCACACAGTGACTCTTTTTGTTAAAGAAAAAATAGCAACTAAATAAATAACCTTAACCTTAAATAATAAACTTAAATAACCTTATTAAATAGTGGCAGGGTGTTGTAATGAGTAAGTCAATCATCCAAAACTGCTGAAGTGCCCTTGAGCAAGACAGTGAATCACTACCAATTGTTATCTAGTTGACCCTGACCTTTGACCTCCCTGTGGCTTCATGGGGTCACATGAAGAGCTGGATGGGAGAGAGATACGTGACGTGACAAAGATCCTGCATCAGATTTGAACCCTCAACAGATACATGGCACGTCCCTCACGCCTGCCGACAGACCAGGACACACCGGCCTTCAGCCTGACTCGTCTACAGGTCTGTGTGGGTGCAGGGATGCAGTCGGATCTGGATCGGGTTACACCGGGGTTGTTTTGGCCGCGGCGGCACCAGCGGTCATGTGTCCAGGAACGAGGCGGAAAAAATGATGGAACGGTCGCATTTTTCAGAGCGCTGCGGTCCAGCTGAGTTCTCCTCACAGCATCTGGTATTCTTGAAACATCTGAGCTCACTGTCCAAGCCCAGCTGGAGTCTGCAGTGTGTGTGTGTGTGTGTGTGTGTGTGTGTGTGTGTGTGTGTGTGTGTGTGTGTGTGTGTGTGTGTGTGTGTGTGTGTGTGTGTGTGTGTGTGTGTGTGTGTGTGTCTAACAGAAAAAGAAAACTGAGAGAGGGGGAATAAGGAGAGAGAGCGAAGTAAAACTGAATTGATTTTATAGGTTTTTTCGGAGATTTTGTTTCTAACCAAAAAATCTTCTTGCAAGCAGCCTCCCTCCCTCGCTCCCTCCCTCCCTCGCTCCCTCCCTCCTCGCTCCCTCCCTCCCTCTCTCCTATTTCCTCACCCACTGCAAAATTGTTCTTTTTATGAGTCTTCAGTCTCAAACCACTCCTCCTCTCGCCACAAGTATCTCTGGTCTGTTTTTGCTCTTTGGTTCTGTCCTTTCCTCCTCCCCCTTTCCCCTTTCTCTCTCTTCTTTCAGTATCCTTTAACTCTTCACATACGCTCTCGGTGTAATGGTAAATAAGTTGGGTGAACCACAGACTCAAGTCAGGAAGCGCCACTAGGCAGAAGGCCGCCGGCATCAACAAAATAACATCAACAAAAAATATGTCTTCCGAAATACAGTCATCCTTTTTCTTAATATCTGAAATACAAATTGTTTTCACTTCGGTGGATATCCTGTACACCACCCTGACCTCTCTCTCTCTCTCTCTCTCTCTCTCTCTCTCTCTCTGTCTCTCTCTCTCTCTCACTCTCTGTCAGCCCTTTTTTTATTTTATTTTTCCCATCCCATCCCATCTGTTCATCCACTCTCCACTCATGGCCAAACTCTCTCTCTCTCTCTCTCTCTCTCTCTCTCTCTCTCTCTCTGTCACCTGGCATTTCGATTTGTCTCTTGGCGGATCGCTCCCATGCAGTGTAACTATTTCAACTCGCTCATATTTCTAGACAAATTCCCACTGCAGCGCTTCATCTTTGCTGTCTACGTCTCACACTGGCTTGAACCTGACGAGGGAAGGAATGTGTGATGAGCACATGGACGTGTGGATGCTGCAGGACGGCATGGGAAAGCTCAACATCGCCAATCTCAGTCTTGCAGTCAGGTGCATGGTTAACTGTTCTGCAGCTGATCCTGGGCTTTGACTAGTTACTCCCTCAGTGATCAATACAGTATCACGAAAAAAAAAAAAAGCATCCCCATGTGCCTCGTCATTTTCCTCCCACAGCTGTACTCGGCGTTTCAGACACACAAAACATTCCCCACGTTTTATGGATGCAAAAGATAAATGATGACAATGAGGAATGAGGAGGGGAAAGAAATCAAATAACACGTCAGTCAACAAGTCAGAAACCCAGGACGACATATTTTTTCGCTTGTTGTTTGAGATTTCATGTGTTCATTTGGATGTCTGTCTGGAAACAACAAAAGCCAAAAGCCTGTCTGCCAAGCATTTGCTCTCCATCTCCATCGTCTCATAGGTCATGGAGGTGAGTAGAGATGGGACCTCCGGCGGCCATGTTAGTTTCCATTCTGGCTCCTGTCTCCCACTCTCTCTCTCTCTCTCTTTCTTTTTCACTCTCTTCCCTCGCTCTTACTCTGTCAGCCATTTTAACACTGCACCCATACAGTCTGGCTGAGCGATTCATGAACAACCATCGGGCTCAGCACTCCGTCTTCATGCCAGGCAGGAAGTGGCCAGGACAGCTGCTTGCAATTCAACCTGAGACTTTGTTTGGCACAATTTACTTTCTACTGTGAGCTTGAAACGACACTTTTTTTTTTTTTTTCTCTTTCTTTTTCTTTGCAATCTTTCTTTTTGAGAGACTCGAGCCCGCTTCGGCGTGTACATGTCTCCTCCTCAACTTGCACAGTACGAACTCCCACACGAGCAGATGCACGGAAACAAAGAGACTGAAACAAAACAAAAAAAAAACGGCGCTGCCTCCACAAAAAAAAAAATATTCTGTTTATTCAATTGGGTGAACAGTAAACAAAGAATCTGTCTTCTAAAGCATCGAGGAGACACTTGATTTACAGTCCAGTGAGCAACAAACAGGCATAATTATGGCCTACAGCTCTATTCCCATCCACTCGTATGGGATATTGTAAAGCATGCTGGGCGCTCCATGCCCCGTCAGGAACAGCACAGGAACACCCAGGTCAGGAAGTGGTCTTGCTGAATCAGACCCTCCACAGCCCCCCCCCCCCCCCCCCCCCCCCCCCCCCCCCCCCCCCCCCGTCTTGTCCTTCTCCTCTCTCTCTCTCTCTCTCTCTCTCTCTCTCCGTTCATCCTCTCATTCCTCGCAACATCAGCATGCCCACTAAACAGACTGACCTCACCCAGCGCCGCCGCCTCACCCCTCCTCCTTCATTGACTTCTGCACAATAAGCAACATCTGGTTCTCATTTCCCCAAACCAAAACAACGCGAGGGGGAGAGGAAGAGAGAAGGGGAGGCGAGGAGGAGGAGGAGGAGGGGGGAGCGTTGAGGAGAAAGACATGCAGAAAGCAGGATGTGAATGATGGAGGGCGTGAGTGAAACAAGAATGAGGAGTCACATTTCTCACTGTTGAGGAAAAGTACAGTTGGAGCTCTTTGATGGTCCAGGTGTGTGTGAGGGGGTGGAGGGGTTAGAGAAAGGAAAGCCAGGAAACCAAGTGTGAAAATGAAGTGCAGCCACCCCCCCCCCCACCCTTCAGTTTTGTAACACAACAAACAGTCAGCTCCTTTGGTCAACTCCAGTCCAGTGAAAAAGTAAGACTGGGGGGAAAAAAAACTCTCATCTCCATAGAAAAGAATCTGCAACTCAGCGGCTAGCAGCCCTAATTACAGTGGGGCTTTGCTGAAGTCTGCAAGAAGACCGAGAGAGAGGGAGATGGAGAGACAGAAACACGAGGGGAAGAAGAAGGGGGAGAGAAAAGGGGGCAAAAGAGGAGAGAGAGCCTTACCTCACTTTGTAAATAGTCTGTTTATGAGTCGAAGTCACTCTAAATTAGTGCTGAATTAACAAAGGCAGAGCTGCTCAACGTTTCAACTTGGTTTGCAAAATGTTCCTTCACACAAAGTCTAATTTGACACCTCAAACTCAACATGTCATAATACTTTCTAAGCTTGAGTCGGGATATAGAGGTGCAGAAAGTGTCTAGGAGCCCTTTTATTGATAATGACACAGTTTTGTCTTTGAATGAGATTATCACAAGGACTGTTTGCAGATCAGTAGTTGATTAATAACCAATCCAGCATCTTAGAGATTGAGCTGACACCAGAACATATCTGTGGGATCAGACCCTCTGCCACCAGGACAACATTCACTTCATCATTTTTCCAGACACCCGGCTGCAGAATGGCACCGGATGAGTTTCCAGTCTGCTCTGGGACCTTATTTGCCCCGGTGTGGTCTCAAACTATCGAAGAACAGCATTTTCATTTTCTATTGTCTGTTATTTTGGTCCTGGTGTCAAATGAGACTTGGTTTTGTCTGGTCGCAGTCTTGACTCAAACATTACTTTGATGACTCCATTGATCTGCACTGAAACCCTTTGTCAAGTATTTCAACACATTGAGTTACTACAGCATGGCAAGGTGTGAACCCTTCACTCTCTCTCTCTCTCACACACACACACACACACACTCTAAAAAGCTCCTGACTCTGTGCTACTTTGTTTGCCAACCCCTCCCTTCCTCTGCCTGCCCCCACAAAAGTCCTTTCTGACTCCAACACCAGACAAAATGGCGTCTGAGCGCCAACATCCCCTTTAACTGGAGAAATGCTGCATTCTAGTGGAGGCCAAGAGACACTCACTCAAATGGCATGTGTAATAGATACCGTCCGTTAATTCATCAAACTCATTTATTGGATGTTGTAGTTCCACTTATTTACAACTTCTGTACCAACCAGTGCACAACTCATTCCTTACAGTGGTTCCCTGTACACATGTGTAATGGTCACTGCAATAGAAATCCTAAATACATTACAAAAAATGAAATAACACAAACTGTAATCTGGGGGAAAACGCCATCGGTCTTAATAAATGTGTCCAAAAAGACAACCATGGCTAGCTGAGACAAACAACAGAAATCAGAATATGGATATCACAATATGGTCCAAGTTTCTAATTTTTGGATTTTTTCTTTAACAACAGGTTCCCTTTAGGTTTGAGCAGAAGAGACCGCCTGCTCTCCTCCATTCTTCTGGCCTCTTCCTGTCTTTCTCTGCACGCCTCCATTCCTCTATCCACCTCCGAGTTCAGCATCACAATGCGTTTCTGGGAGAGAGAGAGAGAGAGAGGCGCAGGGAGGGAGGGAGACAGAGTGAAAGAGAAAGAGCAAGGTTAGAGATGAGAGGATGCAGAAACAGTGATGTGCAGATGCTTGAAATATGACAAACGTAGGATACTCACCGCTAGAACCTCTCTCTCTTGCCTTCTTCTCAGCTGACCCTTCATTGGGGGAGCTGGTCTTCCATCTTCCCAGATAAACACACAAACATTAATGTCAGCACACACACAACTTAGGTGGACTGCCTAAAACTGGAGAGGTGGAATTCAGGGTGTCTGCTGGCTTAACTAAAATTTAAAGACTTGTCAAAATGCCAGTTAGAATTAAATATAAGACAAATTTCACATCTGAAAAAATTTGAAGAGGAAAACAACTGTAAACAACAAAATAAGAGCACATCAAGGTTTTTTTAAGAATTCATAATTTAAGACTTAAAATGCTATATTTAACTGTATACAAGACAAGATCAATGTCACGTCAACTCAATGAATCTACATGTAAAGGTGACACAAAACGGGCTAGCTGGCTTTTCCCTCCCTGACCACCTCGTGCTGCGTTACCCTTGAGCAAGGCACTTAACACTATTGCTCCAGAGGTGGTAGTCCATTAAAAACGTACCTGCGAAGGACCAATCAGGCAGGTCTGTCAGAGGCCCATATTCTGAACCACTACGGGATAGCCCATGTCTGTAAGCAAACACACACACACAGACTGGTTAGACGTTAAACTGGTTAAACGGAGGTGAAATGTAGAACCAACACCACCAACAGACAAATGCAAATACTGTAACTGGCTGCAAACATGAGAGATAAGACATCTTGTGATAGAGGACAAGTGGACTGAGCGGGGAATGGAAACTTACTCCTTCCTCCATTTCTGCCCAGCCTGCGCGCCACATGTTGTGCTGAAGGGCCTGCTGGAGTTTCTCAAAACTGAAAGGAAGAAAAAGGGGAGACGAATCAGCCTCGGACGGCATTTGTAGACAGGCAGGAAAACATCACTGCTAGCAAACAAAACTTTATTTGGGTAATTTATAGGTCAGAGGCTATATTTTCCCATCCGAGTGTAAGTTGTATAACAGCTGTGGTATAACAGCTTTTTAAAACATTTGACCCATTTTACGTATTTACCCGAGTTATCCATCGCTATCGCCCTTGAGTCATGCCAACTAGCGTTTACACCTGACAGCAATAGCAGCATGGATGTTAGCCTTGCTAGTCAACGTGTTCATAAAGTTGGTTATTCCAAGTGACAGTTGTTTAGAAGGTGGTCGGCACTTTAAATCGAGATGTATAGCAACACAACCAGGCTACACACAACAGATTTTAGGAATAACCTCTCGCTCACCTGAACAGCACAACATCCGAATGGGGGCCGCCATGTTGTCTGCACGATACTAAGTGTGCCGCCAGATGGCGCGCAAGATACATTCTCTGGTCGGGGTCGGTTTTCCGGCTTGTGACGTTAGACTTTAGCCCTAAGTCATTCATTCATTCATTCATTCATTCATTCATTCATTCATTCATGATCCTTAAATGTTACATTGTTACATCACAGACATTGGAGCGCATTCTACTTAGTCAAGTCACATTCGATTGTTAATAGTTCCATTATTACATCGTCACGCTCTTTTGGTCAGTTGTTGTGTCGCAGTCATTTGGAATGTTGGATGCAATTGTGGCTAACCATTACGCACGAGAGCATCACGCCTCACAGAGGAAATGTTACATTGTTAGATGTTTCTTTTGTATTGCAACACTACGACTATTATTGCTGCACGCTGCATGTCAGCCAAGGCCAGGTTAATTAAACAAGGCATCTATTAAGTTGATGAAATAAGCCTGTAGATTTCTATTCTAACACCTTAGACCTACATTCACTCTATTTCTTCAAGATTATATTAACGCACAAAAGAAGTCCCTTATTCGATGGGAAAATGCATCATGATGCAATTAGTTGAAAAGGAAGGAAACTCTAATGGTGTAAAATAGCCAACCATTATTGATGACAGCAAGTCTCGCACAACTATGACCTACTCAAACTACTCATAACACAAGTTACATAGAAATGTAACTTATTGGTGTTCGCAGTGTTTTAGACATTGTTTTTGCATGCCTGCACACCATTAGGCTTTGAAGAATAGGCCACACGATTATACAGAGAGAGAGAGAGAGAGAGTGTGTCTGTGTGTGTGTGTGTGTGTGTGTGTGTGTGTGTGTGTGTGTGTGTGTGTGTGTGTGTGTGTGTGTATTGCGCCGCTCTCAAAACATTATCGATACGAGTACATTTTGCTGGGACAGAATTACACCGAGCACAGCGTTTTGTAAAGTATTGTTTTTGTGAATCTGCGCCGACACTAAGCCCAGAAGAATTTCTCTGTTAGCTTTTCAGGCAAGTTCCCACTCGCAGTCTCGGAGGTGAACGCCAGAGTCTGGGAGGCAGGGACTCCAGTCAACCGCAGGGGCCATGAAAGGCTCTGGAGCCAAAGGAGGGGGCTCCGGGGCAGACAAAACGACAAGCCTATCCAAACAAGCCAGGCAAAACAAGTTGCACTTTATTAGGGCTTGTGCTTGGTCTCCCTTAACTGCCACAAAACGACTGGAATCAAGACTGACTAATGCCGGCCAGTCCTGAAATAGTAGCGGGATGTTTACTTTGCATCGTCCTTGGAGAGCTCAGACACGCCGAAAAAATTCGCCAGTCACGCCACTGCGTAGTGTCCCTCCGCGCATTCCACAGCCTGGTGGTACAAGAAACTAGTGCTGTTTTCTTTAAACGACGCATTTGTGAAACAGGAGAACTTTGACTTTATCCTATAGCAAAGCATTAGACTATAACAGGTTGAAACATCCAGAAAGTACTGTGAACGGTGTGTTCAGATACTGGAGTTTATAGCCAACATTTAAGTACAGAAAATTACTTTTGCAAGTAATCATAAGAAAACAAAGATAACTGAGTTTAGCGGCTAGATTACATTTTGGTTTTGATAAAGGTGTATTCTAACAGTGTGTTAATTAATGGGAGGTGTGTGTGGGGGAGGCGCCATCACCAAGCATATAGTGTAGATTGGTAAAACCATCAACACTGAGTTTACCCACCTTTTATGGCCTGACATTAAAAGTTTATGAAGTAAATTAGTAGTATATATATCATTAGTAGTATCAAACTGTTGAGGATATTGTCTCTTCTGGAAAACAAAATTGATTTTTGTTTATAACTTTTGGATCCAATATAATGTAAGGAAGTAGATATAATAAGTAGATAAATAAATAATAAAATGGAAAATTGGGCAAATGTCTCAGAGGAGAGATTATGTCACCATAAGTTGTAGTTTGTAAGGGTTTCTGGTTTATTTGGTGAGTTTTCTTTCAAATGCTTTTTCCCCTTTCATAAATGCAAGAGACTAAATATACAGACCAAAGTCTTTTAAAAGAAAAAAAGAAAACCCAGTAAATGTGGGTAAAGACTTGACGAATTTAGCGTTATGTATTGAAAACTTGAGAATAATACTTGTACTGGTCAGAAAAGGTCTCGGTGGAGTGGGCACATCCACCAAGAGGAGTTTTGCGTATGAATGACGAAACAGACATGGCTGGTGGAAAGGTGTTCCGGCCTGCTGGGGGAAACGAGCTGCCGCTGACTGATAAAGGAACAGAGCGCTGCGTCAAGCCGGACAGAGGAAGGCGGAGTAATACCGGATGTTAGGTGCTTGAACCTTCAGAATAAGAGCGTAAATGTTGCAAGTCTGAAATAGAAAACTAATAAATGCGTTTTGTGGGTGTAGAGAACGACATATCGTTTAGAAATACTCAGAGGAATAGTATTGAATGACACTTTCGTGAAAACAACTGTAAGGTAGATACTAAAAAGAGTATGTCCTGTTGAAGATTACGTTCGCAAATACGAATTTTATTTTTAAAGTCATGACCGGAAGTCATGGTTTTCATTCTAACGTGCTTGATACTGGTGGAAAAGAGGGGGGAGGTAAGTAATTATTTAGGGGGAAGAAAGAAAGAAACAAAGTTGTCGACCGTGCAATGCACTCGGGGAAGGATTTTATTTATCTCCTGCGACTCGTTTAGCTCCGCGCCGGTCTGCAGGGGTGTAACTGTAGCGGGGCTCGTGTTTCCACTATTTCCTACTCTTAACCAAACTTCTCCGCTACCGTTTCGCCGAGTCAAGACGGGATTTCTTTTTTGAAAACGGGAATGAAAGAGCGGAGGACGGACGGAGGTGTCGAGCGCCGTGGGTTTTCTCTGCGTGGACCCTGAGTTAAAGACGTTATTCCGCTTTTTCTGAACATCTTTCGTCGAGAGATGAATGGCAGAAGTCGGGTGAATCAACTATCTGTGCACAAACGGATTTATTTTCTAGTCTACACTGGACCCACATGAAGTAGTGATACCTTCTACTGAGCTTCTCCACATTGTGTTGGGAAAAAAAACGAACTAAAGGACGCCCGACTGCACTGGATAACCAAAATATCAAGCCAGTAAATAGTAAAGAACAATTCAAACAAGATAACAGTTCACTAACACAGAAGATGCAGGTGTGGAGCCACATGAGGGTCTACAAAGGAGGCCCTCTACGACCATAGGTCACGGAAAGTGTCCTGGATGCATGTTTCTCCTATTTATTCTCGCCATCGCTTTGTCGGATTAACCAGAACTAGTCGTAATTGTCCGGTAATCCAATGGATTCTCCCTCACCACTGCCTACCTGTCCCTGTGGCTTTTCTACAGGGCGCACCAGATGACTCAGAGGACTTAAGTCATGTCACCACCCTGAAATGTCTTAAACGTTTTATTTATGTTTTGTATTTATTGTGTATATAGGCAGGGTCCTTTTTTGTTTTTTTAGCTCCCAGTTCATTTCAAGCCAATTTGCATTTTTTATGACCACAGATTCTGATAGCTGCCATTTCAACTGCTGTAGTAAAACTGTTCTGTAGACTTACTTGAACGTGGCTGTTCTACTGTATATCTACTCACGCTGTATTTCAGTACATTCATCTTTAATTTAAAGGGGTAAGTGTAAATTAAAGCAAAAACCTGCCACTGTGTAGACAGGTAGAAGTACGAGTCTGCTTCACCATGGACCGACCAATAAGCAAGTTATTGGAAAAGTTAAAGTTAACGGACTCGGGCAGTGTGAAATTCAACAGTTCAAAGAAAAAACATGACTCGGCCAACAACTCTAATAACAGCAATGGCAACATTGGCATCTCCGGAGGCAGCGGTGGGGGCAGCGGTCTGCCACCGGCTCCCAACTCTGCAACTGCCTCGCCCTCAAGACCCGGCCAGTTCTCGCTTGCCACCGCAACCGAGGCATGTGTTCCAGCGAGTGGGAGAGGAGCAGGAGGAGGAGGGATAGGAGTGTCCTCCACTCAGCTCCTTACCCCACCTCCGTCTTCCTCCACGGTGGGCCCTGTACCTTCAGATGCCGAGCAACCTCTCCACCCTTCGACCTTAGCCCCACTGAGGCGTCGCTCCCCCCAGCAGCGTGTCTCCTGTTACCTGGGCGAAGGGGTGGACTCCCACTTGAGGCGGGAGTCGGGCCTGGGCCCCGAGTGCGACCCTTTTGGGGCGTTCGGCTCCAAGGTGTCCCTGAATCAGCGGCGCTACTCCCTGGAGCTCCAGCAGCTGGTTAAACGACAGCAGCTCCTCTCCCAGCCTCCGCCTCTTTCTGTCCCCCCGCCGTATCCCGCATCCACCGGCTATGGATCGGCTCCTAGGGCCGGCGGAGGAGGAGGCCTGGCCGAGGCTGGCTACCTCTCTGAGCCGGAGAGGCACAAACGCCTCTCTCTCCAGGAGGCCCTGTTCTACAAACGTCTGAGCACGGGCAGCGAGTTGTGGGAGAGCACCAGGCCGGCGTCCCTCTCTCAGCCGTCGCACCGTCCTTCTGACATGACCGGAGGAGGAGGAGGAGGCGGCTTCTTTTACCCCCCGGGGCCAACTCTGAGCCCCTGCTCTTCGTTTAGCCTTCAGGAGTCGGTGCTGGTCAGCCCCAGGTCCAGCTTCGCCTCCAGCACGGCCAGCGGCGGCGGAGGCGGGAGCCCCATGGGGAGCCGCTGCAGCAGCAACCGGACCAGCGGCATCAGCCTGGGCTACGACTCTCGCTACTCGGCGTCCGGGGGCCTTCCCCCGCAGCAGCCGTTCCCCTCCCTGCAGACCGGGGGCTCCACCGCGGGGTACGGCGGGCCGGGCAGGGCCGGGGGACCCACCGCCGAGGCTTGGACTCATTACCTGGAGGGAGGGGGGGTGCCTCCGGGCGCCCACGACAGCCGGCACTCGTACCCGCCCGCGGTAGGAAGTCCGGCGGCCGCGTGTTACCAGGCCGGGCCGGAGTGGTGGGGGGAGGAGCAGCAGCGGGTGGGCGGCAGAGGGGGGGAGGAGGGTGAGAGGGCCCGCTACTCAGACCTGCCAGGGACCCGGTACCAGGAGGAGCTGACCCGACTCCTACTGAGAGATGCGGCGCTGGAAGGGGAGGGGCTCCTGGGGGGCCTGATGCTGAAGGAGCACTCCCCCCCGAGTAAAGCTCTCTCCAAACCCACCGCAACCGTGCTGGTGGCTGCCTCCGCCGGGGGGCCGCTGAAACCTCAGGAGGATCTGGGAGTCGGAGCCGGCAGAGAGGCCACGGAGAACCGGCAGGAGTTCTTTGGTGAGATCAATAGACCCCCCCCCCTTCTTAACAACTGCTTTTAGGCCGTAAGGTGGAGACAGGAAAGTGAGGACAGAAATAGAAAGATGACAAGTGAGCGTGGCGCTGAAGTGGGAAATTGAAAAATGACATCCTCAATTTCCCAGCATCCTCCCAGAGTCTGTTATTGTCAGCCCCCTTTTTTTGCCTGGTGTCAGATCACAGGTTTCTCCCTCAATGAAAGGGTTATATAGATGGATGGATGCATGGATGGATGGATGAGCAGATTGATAGTTGAAAGAGTGGATGGATGGATGGTTGCCTTGGAACCTGCAGAGACACGCAGGGTCGTAGCACGCAAACATAAAGGAGGAAAAACACTCGGGTGCCCCAGAAACTGATCCAGACAAGTCGGTGTGTTTGGCTGGCCGTAAAAAGAGAGGAGAGGGAAGAAAGGAGAGGAAGGGGGGATAAAAGAGGAAGACGAAGGGGGGAAGAACAGCCTGGGATTGAACACGCGGATAAATGTAGTGCGTATTGACAAAACTGATTGTCGTAAAAGTACAACCAATACAAATGCAGACACACCTGCAGCCAGCACATCAGGCAAAGGTCAGCTGATGTTTGAGGCGGACTACTGCAGCGTATCCATACACCAGCGTATCCATACACCAGGGGAACTGCAAAACTCTTCAGACACAAATTACACGTTCCATATGAACACATCTCCGACCATTACCGTGAGTCACAGAGAAGATTAGGGCTCAGACGCTGTGTGTGTGTTTCCAGGCTCGAAGTGTGTTACTGTGGCTGGAGGTTATTTGTGTGTGTGTTTGTGTGTGTGGGGAAGGGTGTGTTTGTGTGTTACCTGGAGTGACTTCAGGCCACAGCAACGCAGTGTGTGTGTGTGTGTGAGTCATGTATGTGTGTGTGTGTGTGTGTGTAATGCTGCCCTGGCGTGTGCAGGGGCGGTGTGCTACAGCCTGTTTTTCTGCTCAGGTATGTGCGCCCTGAGGGGATATGCAATACTGTACTCCTCACAGCCATTAGACAGGCTTCAGGAGCTCTGAGCCGTGAAGGCAGATGCTCAATTTAAGAAGTCAGAAATGTTGTTTCTACGGCCCAGTCAGTATTTTGAAGCCCTATAACCTCTCGTAAAGCCGGCAACAGAGTAACTAAGACCTGTGTCATCAGGTTTAAAAGCATGGATCTCTCCTATAAACGGTGAAGAGTTTTTACACCCACATGAGCTTTATTCTTTAGGACCTGAAAACGTGTAGCCTCATCCCCCTTGAAAATGCCTCTTGGATCCCGTCCCAGTTAACTGCCGCCTTTCTTTCCCAGCTCTCGACGTTTATATTTAAGAACGCCGGTTTTGAGTCTCCGCTCTCTCTCTCTCTGGTTTTCTGGCCTCGGCGGACTCCCATGTTGGAGTTTCGGCGTTCCCAGATATCGACTGTCCTAAGAGTGGAGGAATTCTCCATTTTTTTTTTTGCGTGGCACTCCCTCGACCACATTAGACGGGCGAAGCACAGACCCTTAAATAGATCACAGGAACACTGTAGCCTGGACCACTGCGCCACTTTTCCACTTTACTTTTAATACCCTGACTTGTGGTGAACATGTGCTTTAGACTAGACGGCACTCCATCAGAGGAGCAAAACATGAGCAAAACGAATGTAAAGTTTGGCTGACTTTTAACTCGGGCCTTTCACGTTGTTTCCCAGAAGCACCTTGGGGATGTTATTTTACAGCCACAACCCGCCATACTCTTAAAACGTGAACGCTAACTTCAACTGAGACCTTATACCAAAACCGTTTTTTTAAGAGTGGTTCATTCATGTGCTCGTTTGTTGGTTGGTTAAATTTACAGTTTGGCCAGAAAGTGAAAATGGCATCCAGCCACTAAAAGCATATTTCCCTGTGACTTACAGCGGAACAAAGATGGTCTGCAATTAGACAATGCTCTGGAGGAACCCAGCCCTGTAGCAGCCTGTCCCGTATCCTGTTCACATTGTCTCTCTTTTTGAGGGGAAATGCCACCAAAGTTTTGGGTTGTTACTTTGCGAAGTTGGACGTTTTCCCAAGTATTCCTTCTGTTCTTTCAAGTTCTCGGCATCAAGGAAAAAAGAAAGAAAATGCAACCCTGTGATATCTCTGAATTGCACTGCCTGCGAGATATAAAGTTATTAAACTACTACCTACCCCGATGCCAAACATAGATACAGGAATCTCGCAACTCAAAACAACTGATCTACTTTTGCAGATTAGCAACCAACCAAGTTATTTTTGGTGGAATTTCCCCTCTTTAAAAAAAAAAAAAAAAAAAAAAACGGCGTCAGAAACTTGAGTGGATGAGTAAAGAGGCCGGCGTGAGTAACTGTGTGAAAATCCCCTCGGTGGTGCGAACGAGAGGATTTACAAGTGTTGACACTTTGTTTTGGGAGTTGGATTTCAGACACATCCTCCCGGGAATGCGTCGTAAACAAAGTGTTAAGAGCCGGCGAGCGATTACTGTCGACTAAAAATGTGTGTTTGTGTCCCGTCCCCCCCCCCCGCTGTGCTGGCAGGAACCTGCGTGAAGTGTGGGAAAGGTGTGTACGGGGCGGACAACGCCTGCCAGGCTCTGGACAGCCTCTATCACACACGCTGCTTCACCTGTGTGTCCTGTGGTGAGTCACCCAACGCTTCTTTCACAGCGATCACCTCTTTTGTCACTCACCGTTTACCGTTAAAATGTACTGGCTTCATGTTGAGTGATAACCGGCCGTCGTGGGTCAGCTTGCCTTGGTGGCCATCACTCATCTCTCTCTCCTTCCTCCCTCTCTCTCCAGGACGCACCCTGAGAAACAAGGACTTTTACAATGTCAATGGCTCTGTGTACTGTAAAGAGGATTACATGGTAAGAGTTGAGGTCACACATTTTTCTCATCTCTTGTCACACACACACACACACACACACACTCTTCTAGCACCGGAGTGATTTCCTCTGGTGACCTTGTGCCTCCGTTCACAGTTTTCAGGATTCCAGGCTGCTGCTGAGAAGTGCAGTGTGTGCGGCCACCTCATTCTGGAACAGGTGAGGTGTGTGTGTGTGTGTGTGTGTGTGTGTATATTGACATACACAGCACGTGAGGAAGTGCACCAGCACCTCGAAACACTCACAACTTTATAGTTCGCCCGGCCCTCTTCCCTCTCAGTTGGTCAAGTCCCCAACACTTCCAGGGTGTCTGCAAGTCCCGAGGAAGCCTTAAAACATCATCGATAGCCAATTTCAGATTGCTGGATGTCTGTGTGTTCATGCCTGTCTTGTATATCCTTGTTAAAAAGTCCTCTCATAATAAGAAACTATCCAACTATCCCCTCCCAGATCCTGCAGGCTCTTGGGAACTCCTACCACCCCAGCTGTTTCCGCTGTGTTATATGCTCCAAGGCTCTGGATGGGGTGCCGTTCACCGTGGACCACCACAGCAAAATCTACTGCGTGGCCGACTACAACAAGTGAGACGCGCCGTGTGTTTTGAATGCTTTTGTTAGAGGCAGACGACTCACGGGCACCTGGGCTTGAGGCCGGCCTGGGAGCGTTTGTCGCATGTCATCCCCTCTCTCTTCCATCTTTCTGTCTCTCTCTACTGAAAACTCTCCAACAGAGCAAAAAGACAGATAGATGGATAGACAGATAGATAGATAGATAGATAGATAGATAGATAGATAGATAGATAGACATCGTGTATCTGAAACATCTTAACATACCTTTGCTCTCCTTTCCTTCCTCATCCCGTTTTCTTGACTTGACTGAACCGTGTTGCTGCACTCCTGGTTTCAAAGTAAACATACTCCCATGTTGTCTTGCAGGACGTTCGCCCCAAAGTGCGCTGCATGTTTACAACCCATCTTACCTACTGAGGTAAGTGTACATGACTTTGTGACAAACCTGTGTGTGTGTGTGTGTGTGTGTGTGTGTGTGTGTGTGTGTGTGTGTGTGTGTGTGTGTGTGTGTGTGTGTGTGTGTGTGTGTGTGTGTGTGTGTGTGTGTGTGTGTGTGTGTGTGTGTGTGTGTTCTCCATTATCCATGTGTTTGCTGTCTCCCCTCACACCTGGGTCGAGCAGTATTTGCAAATAAATTTCACATCACTTTTTTTACATTTTGGGCATTTATTCACTCTTATCCAGAGTGACTTGTAACAGCAGCATCATCTTACATTGCTAGATTGCCAAAATTACAAGCAACCAATAGTAAAGAGTGAAATAGAGTCCAGTGAGTTTAGGAAACGACAAGAAAGTATTTCAAAATCAATTGAACTTACCTGACACTACCTGACCCAAGTGGTACTCCAAGCAGGAGTGAAATCCCCTTTGACCCCGGTCTGTCTGCTGACCTCTCTGATGTCTCCATCACTCTCGTTTTCTGTCGCAGGGCAGCGAGGAGATCCTCAGGGTCGTGTCTATGAACAAGGACTATCACTTTGAGTGCTACCACTGCGAGGTGAGTGCGACCTTCGGCTAATAATAGAAACCCGAGCCGTTTCATTTTCGCCGGTCTGATCCGAAAAAGTGCACGGGAATGCCGACTGGAGTTGGAGCTCTGTCGCGTGCTACTGCTTCGATGGAATGATTTCACTGATCATCATGTAGTGAAACGATAGCTGACCTCTCTCTCTCTTCCTGTCTCTCTCTCTTCCTCAGGAGTGTGGGAAGCAGCTCTCCGACAAGCCCGGCTCCCAGTGCTTCCCTCTGGACTCTCATCTCCTCTGCCACTCCTGTCACATGACCAGAGTGCACCACACATAACATTCCCCCTCCTCACAACACACACTGATGAACCCTATGCAGCTTATGAAAAAGAAAAAAAACCCAACTGGTCTTGTACGCAGTCATTCTCCCTTCCTCGCTCTAGTGCTTTCTCAGTCACACACACACACATTCTTAATTCAAGTTTTTCTGCAGAGATCGACTCACATGAAACTGCTGATATTAAGACGTTTTCACTGAAGGGTGTCTCATCTCCGACATGACACCCGCCTTGGATCAGTCCCTTTATCAGATGTATTGCCTGCTGTATTTTTACTGTACCATAGTTATGAGGGAATGGGAAAGAAACTACTGCTTTTTTTTTTTTTTTTACCCCCTCCCCAATGTGGCTGCTGTTTGCTGTAGAAGAACAAGGGATTTTGCTTAACAGTTTTGTACATTTAATATTATCGCTAGCAAAGAATTTGCACTTAAAATTGACTTTACTGTAAGAGATTTAAGTGAATCTGTACAACTTGGAAAAAAAACATTCCTGTATTTCTGTATGTTAAAATTAATAAATATTTTCATTTTTGTGTTCAACTGGTCTTCCTGTAGGTGCAGCTTATGGCCAGTAGGTGGCAGTGAAACCAAGAGTTCAATATAATCACACCACACATTTATCAAGTGTAATGGAAAATAAGAGCCCATAAAACACAAGCTATGTCCTCTTGTTTACAATGGCTTTAGATTAAACTACAGTGGTTAAAATGTTTAACGTTTAGTGGTTGTTGTGGGTCTACTTTTTCACTCAATAGCAATGATGAAAGCAAAGAAAACACCCAAGTTGATAACCAATTTAAATGTTTTATTCTTGGTACATTCAGCACTTGCAGGAGGAGAAAAAAACAAAACAGCAAAATCAAAAAGCTTCCAACTAAAAACATCAAATTAAAAAATATTAAAATTGTAACCATTACTCTAAGGATTTAACTCATTTTTATTTGTTTACCTTCCTTTTAAATATATGATTGAAGGGTCCAGAGTAGGCATTTCCTAACGGAGAATCCAGTGCAGGGAAGGTCAGCTTCCCGTAATCATCAAGTCGAGAGCAAATCTCCATGTTACAGAATTTTACCACGTCACCCCCCCCAACACAAACTTAATCCACTGAAGACAAACTCAGGCATGTCTGTCCCACTGAACCACCACAACAAACTAAATACCATGTCCCTCACCGGCAACAGGACAGACATTTCTCTAGGTTAAAGCATTTTGACAGTGTTTAGACTCCACCAACCACCCGTCGTGTCCTTTGTGTCAGAGGGAGGTTAACCTGCTGTAACACACAACGACCCTCCGCGGCTGAAAAAATATACATGATTTATAAAACTTTGAGAAACAGAAAAAGAACTTCCTTCAGATTAACCCCCATGAGGAGGGCCTGTCGATTTGGTGGAAGAAAAAAAAAAAAAAAAAAAAGTCTTTAGTACTGAAGACTGGAACGCTAAAATGTATTCTAGAAAATATTTGAGGGTCAGGGATCTATTTTGGATGGGTTTTATTACAGGGTTGTCGAGGAGGAAGGAACCGAGCACCCGCAGAACTAAAATAAAAGGAGGCGGGGCTCCCAAACCTCAGCGAGCCCAAACGCTGAAGCGAGCCAACTAACCGCCGCCCTCTCTGCCTCCCTTCGGAAACGAAGCAGGAGAACCAGCAGCACTACAGGCAGACGGGGGGGGTGAGGGGGTGGGAGGTGGGGGAGATAACGCTCCTCTCTACCGGACTCTTCACTTCAACTCCCGCCCTCTCCAAAGACAAACAGGGGTAAGAGGAACCGTGAGTGGTGTGCAGTGCTTCTGGAAGACGGGAAAACGGGGGTTGGGAGTTCGCGAGGAAGCTAGATGAACCATCATGTCACTAAAAACACTCCTATCAACCAACACGTGATCAACAGTATCCATGTAAATGTACATCATTTCGGGGGGGGGGGACGACAAACAGCATAACAGTGCATGTTAAGACAACATTGGCGTCACGTGGGACGACTTGAAGCGTGGAGGGACGGGGAGCAGAGAGGAGCCCTGAACTCAAGACAAACACATCGACAAGGGGGAGAAAAAAACACACCCTCCCTCCTAAGACTTCCTATCTGCTGTGTGCTGCACTACTGCTGCTTCCCTCTCTCCTAACTCTCTCTCTCTCTCTCTCTCTCCCCCGTGAGACTCGCAGCCCTCAGCGGCGTCTGTCCCTGGGGTTGCTACGGCTACGAGACCGCCGCCCACCACCACCGGCACCGCCCCCCGAGGGTCGCCTGGGCCGGTAGCCCTCCCTCTTCTTGTCTCCCCCCTCTCTGTCTCGGCCCCGGTCCCTCTCCCTGTCCCCGTCTGCCCCCCGCCCAGCTCCACCCCCTCCTCCACCTCCACCTCCACCTCCTCCTCCTCCACCTCCTCCTCCTCCGCTGCTCGCCGCGGCTCCTCCCTCTTTCTCCCTGCGCTTGAGCCGCTCTTTCTTCTCCTCCTCCCGCTTCTTGTCCTCCTCCTCCTGCAGCTCCTTGAGCCGGCGCTCGCGCTCCTTCTGCCGCTCGGCGCGGTCCAACACCCTCTGCACCGCCTGGGGGAGGCAAGCGGGTTTCATTAAACGAGGGAAGGTTTAGTCTGGAAGTGCTGCGTGCACGAGGGAGTCAAGCAACGTTAAAGAAGCAGAAAGTTAACCGGTGACTCTTTATTATTCTAGCGGACAGGAAGTCCATACCAACACGCTCTACCTTGGCAGCTTCGCTTTACTAGCCAACGTTTTTGGGGTATTTTTAGTGAAGATTTTGAATGATAAATGTCAACACAAACACAAACCACATCGAAAACCCGGGGGGGGGGAGGGAGGGGTATGGACTTCCTGTCTGCTAGAATACAAACTGTTTGCCTGATGTTTCTTCAGACTCCTTGGTGGACGAGTGAAGGACCGACCTGCTCCTCGGTGAGGGGAAGCCAGTATATGCACGGGGCCGCTTTGGTCTTGAGGAACAGGTCGTCTAGCAGTTTGGCGGGAGGCTCGTCTCCTTTCTCTGTAATGGGAGACAAGACAGGGGAAACTTTAAAAGCGTAACATCGCGAGTGTTGACCCCCCTTGTCTCCGTCTGAACCACCCAGGGACAAAAACCTTGCTCCCCCTCACCCTTCTTCTCCGTCTTCCTCTCCTTGCTCTTGGCCCTCTCCCTCCTCTTCCTCTCTCGGTCCCTGGATCGCGAGCGCCGGTTCTCCTCGCCCGGTCTCCCGAACTCCCGGATCTTGTCGCGGTCCCACTCGCGCTCGCCGCGGGCTCGCTCCCGGCGCTCCATCTCCCTCTCCCGCTCCGCCCACTGGTCCCGCACGCCCGCCGCGCCCCGGTCCCGCTCCCGCTCCCGTTCCCGGTCCCGGTCGCGGTCCCGCTCGGGCATCAGCGGGGGCAGCCGGGGCTGAGGAGGAGGAGGCGCCGGCTGGACCGCGTGGTCCTCCTCTCCTCTGTCGGGTTTCAGGAGGCCCTTGTGGAAGTCGAGCTGCAGGGAACAAGAGACAAATCACAGAGAAGGATGTGGAGGGTGAGGCGGAGGATCAAGTGTTCCCAAAACTGTAAAAACACTCAAACAAAAACATGAAGGAAACCATTTATGATACAAAAAGCAAAGACTGATTAATCACAATATCAGGGGAACTGATACTGTCTACTCTGACGCTTCAATTCAATCTCATTTTCAGAAGAAAAAAAAAGAATATGAAGAAGAAGCAAAGAAGAAATGGATTTAAGCAACGCTGTCTGAATGACAATGTTCCCTTAAAGCTGCAACTGTAGATCCACTAACTGAACAGCCGTGCAATCAAATTGTATTGGCATCGGTTCGCTACCTCGTCCTGTTCACAGAAGTCCACACTGAGGACCTTGGGGTTGCTCTGGGGCCACTTCACCCCGTGGAGGGCGGTTCTGGTGGCGACCGCCTCCTCTGTCGTAGCGTACTGGGAAAGACGGGAGAAAGGGGGAAGGGGTTATGCAGCGGAGAAACTAAAGAGCAATCAGATATTTACAGACACCGTTTAAGGATCATAAACTGATAAGCTAAATGTGAAAAAGCAAAAGTTATCTCAGGAGAAATGAATGGGGATTGTGTCCAAAAAAACTGAATGGTGCAAAAACCAGAAACTGATATGGTCGGAGATAAACAGAGACAGAGAGACGGACGGACAGTCAGCTGGACGGACAGTCAGCTGGACAGACGATCACATCCCTGCTGTTATCGGTGTCTCAGCTCTAGTTCGTCTTTCTGCAGCTACAAAACCATTTGTTACCTTTAACAGCAGTAAACTGGGGCTAGGGGACAAGTACACTCCTCACAGTACTGCAATACTCCCTCACACCTGCAGCACTGAGAGCTTAGCGGGTTTTCAAGCGCTTACATCACCAAACACTAACGGTTAAAAATAGTTCCGCACCGGCTAGCGCTCCGAGCTAAAACACGAGTTAAAACAGCAGCTCCGGGGGGGTCAAGAGAGTTACTCACCGTCACGAAGCAGTGGGACTTGATCTTGTCGATCCAGAAGGCCTCCTCCACCACGCTGCCCGTCTGGTTCAGCAGCTCTTTGAGCTGGCCCAGGGTGAAGGGTCGTACCTAGGGGGGCATGAAAGGACCACGGGTCATTCGAGGGGAAAAGTCACTTTCAGTCAGAGTGGAGGGCATGTTGGTGTAAAGCTGGGGACACAGGACAAACCGAGACCAACAGCTGAGAGTCGAGTGTGAGAACAAAGCTCCACCTCCAGGTGTGTTTCGGTACTGTTACGGTAGCTCGTGTTTTTCTGAGATGAGGAGGGCTGCGTCTTTACCTCACCGTCAAGTGTGCGCGCCTCCGTGACGCAAAGGTGAAAGAATGTCAGTGAACACCGGTCATTAGGTGCGTCATGTCTAATCCTCTCGGTGTGTTCAGTCACGTAGCGCGCCCCCGAGCTCAAGGTGACGCTCGACGACAGCAGCAGCAGCAACACCCAGGTGGGCGTTCTTTACGGTGATTACGGGTTCGACGGCAATGCGGTTACCGTCCGCATCACCAAAACACCCATGAGCACAGGGGAAGATTATCCTCAAAAGTCGGAACACATCTTTGACCAATCAGGCGGCTCGGCTGGAATCACCTTCTGACACAACTGACATTACAAAGTGCCGTGTGTGTGAGTGTTAAAGGGGTATTTATAGTTGGTTATTTGTCTTCTCCAGACACTTTGGAGGAAAACACTTCTACATTTGATCTTGGGTTTCACCAAAATAGCTTTTAGCATTGCTAGCATCCCTCCTGTAAATGACGAATTGCAGCGTTTCAATGTAGAACGCTGACAACGCCGTCAAGATATTTTCGCTCAAAGTGCTTAGAGTGGAAAAATAACCAGTTCAATTTCAGTCCCCCCCCCCCCCCACCACCACCCACAGTCAATGGGGAAGCTGTAACACTCCCGTTCTCACCAGGTTGGTGACGTGGACGATATTGGAGACTTTGCCGCGCGGCGGCGAGGGCTGCCTGGCCGTGCGGACGGGGTCGTCGATGGTGACGGACACGCCGGATTTCTGCTGACTGATGGAGCGGCGTACCAGACTGTCACTGGGGGTGACTGGGGGGAAAAGAGAGAGAGGGAGGGGTGAGGAAAAGAGAGGGAGAGGGATGGAAGGAAAAAAAAAAAGAGATAAATGGGATGATCACCCTCTGGAGATGAGAATCGTCACTAATGGTGTTCATGACATTGAGGAGCTGGAGCGTATTTGTACCCAACGACCTCCCAGCATGCAAAGCCACGAGCCTCTCGTCGTTTACCTTTCTTTGCCTCGGCGTCGTGCTTGTCAGGAGTCGGCATTTCCACCGTTTCCTCCGAGTGGCTGTTCTTCCTCTTGTCCTTCGAGGTCCTGCGTTGTTTCTCCCTCTCCATTTTCTCCTCCTCTTCCTCCTCATTACCTTGTCCGTTTTCCTGGCTGTCACCCGGGACCACCTAGGAAGGAAATGATGGGGCAGTTCAACAGACGTGGACTGTAAGGAAACATGAGTCTATTGAAGTTTGTCTGATCTTCCAGATAATGAAACAGTGCACAACTATATTCATATCTCGTTTCAAATTTGATCCAAAATCTAGTCGAAATGCTTTGAATGTTTTTTCCACGTCCTGAACTTGTTTGGAATTACAAGGTTTCCACCCGACGGCAGCGATAATGCCTCCCCTGACCTGTGTGACTGTGCGTCTGATCTTGAGCCCTTTGTCCTGGTCCCCCCGGCTGGCGTCCAGGCCCTGGCTCTCCTCGTCCCCGGAGAGCTGCAGCTCCTCCGGGTGCAGCTCCACCACCGCCTCCTGGGTCACCTTGATGTCGGGGATCAAAGACTGGAGAGGGGGGGGGGCAGCGGGGGGAGGACGGCAACACACAGGAGTGGATGGAGGAAAAAGAAAGGAGAGAGGGAGAAGGAAACGATAAGAGTTAGAAGATGAAGCATGGTTACCAGAAGGTTGGAGAAATATCAGCACAAAATAACGGCCATCAGCAGCTTCAATCCAAATACATCGTTTGAACCCTCGCCAGCTAAATCGAGTGAAATGTAACAGTTATTCCTGGAAGTCTAGAAAAGTATTTCTACACTTCCACAACTTTTCAAGATCTGGAAATAATAAAAAACCATTTCCCACAGTTTTCCCCAGACAGTCTCTGTTGCACGTCTCTGTACCTTGAGCGAGTCGGTGGTGATGCTGATGGATGGCTTCTTGGCTGTGACCGCGGTGCTGGAGCCCCACCTCCTCTTCCTCCCCGCCGCCGCTCCCGCCTCCGACTCTCCCGCCGCCGCCGCGCCTCCTTCCGCGCTGGCCGGAGACGTCTTGCTGCCTGCTGGGGGGAGGAGTCAAGGAACGAGGGTGAGGAAAATTTGCCTACACCTGGATGGATGATGTGCACACCTGGATTGAAGGACGGCGGCCCAAAGTAGCTGATCAACCCCTGATCAGTGTGTTGGCAAGGAGGATGAGCGGAGACTTACCAGCCTCGGGAATTTCCCCTCCGTCTTATGTTTTTTTTTTCATGTTACTTCTGGTTACATTTATAGAGATTAGTTAGTTGTAAAGGCTCATCATACTTTGGAGTTTTTCAAATTCATTCACAATCAATTATTTACTTTTTTTAATGCTCATTTTCAGTTGTTTTGTTGCTGAATTTTAAGAACAGTCAATATCCTACATCAAACATACATAAAACTGCTTTTTGCTTGGGACAGATTTCCAGATTTGGCAAAACATCAGGCAGGCTGTTATTTGGGCCCATTACCAGCTGAATGTTGTTTCTATAGTTAATTCTCATATATGGACTATGATTAAAAACACTATTTGACCAATATAAAACACTAAGTGCACTATATTCAGTGTCATGCTCTCCATCTGGTGGTCATGCAGAATTCATAGCTCTGTGGCTCCTTCCTGAACTCTTGGATATTCAGCACTCGCGTTTCTTGTGCACGGTCACATGACTACTTTTACACCTGACCTGCTCTTTGAGAGAACATTTCCGCTGGTTTTAAATGTGAAAACAATAACTGCAAAAAAAAGTTTATGAGTATTTTCTTGTCGTTCCATCAGGCTTTTTGTTTGTTTTAACAGTCCCTGTGTGGGGTTGAAACATCCAGCAGTCGGAGTAAACATGTAACTTTGATACTCACTGGTCAGGGAGATCTTGCGAGCAGCAAAAGCCTTAGGAGTTGTGCTCTGGAAGGAGAAAGAGACAGGGAGAGAACATACAGAAACCCCAGGGGTGTGGGGCAAGATGAGAACGAGACTCCAGACCCAACAGGCAACAACAGAGACACGGTGAGACAGGAAGAGTGGAGAGGGGGGGAGGTGGGAGGGGGAGGGGAGGGGGAGGGAGGGGGGGGGCAAAGTAACAGAGGCCTGAAGGCTTCAATTTTACCACATTAAGAAGGGGGAGGGTTGCTTGGTCGGTACAGAGAGAGACTCCAGACACATTTCAGCCTTCCACCTCTGCTCAAAACGCTGAGATGAATTATGCTACTCTTATGCTACACTGTCTGTGTGTGTGTGTGTTTGTGTGTGTACATGTACTCTTACAGAGGGTGGAGGATAGGACCTAAGGAAAAAGCTAGCACATGATGTCTATTAAGACATCAGCAGGCCTGTGTGAATGTGTTGATGTGGTACTTTATTACGTAACAGGGTAGAGACCAGGTGATACTACTATACTATACTATACTACTATATTGGTCCTGTGTATTTCTACTATATAGTGTTGTGTGGCACCAATACTGCTATGTTCGGGGGTCGTGTCGCTCTAAAATGCTTCAGGTAAAAGCTGACTGGCACATGGCTGAGTAGTGGTTGTAGTACATGTCTGTGTCTGCCTACGGAGCAGAGGTGGAGGTCTGCGTGCTGGAGACCCTGTCAGTCAGAACCTCAACACCTCAGCAGGACTCTACTGACACTGCAGTTGAAATCCCCCTGGTGAAATTTGACATACTTAACATTAGACATCTGCACATCCACAATGTTTGTTCATATTTATGACGAGCAGCGTCATCTAGCATCATCAGATAAATAAAAATATAAAATTTTAAAAACCGCACTACTCATGACAGTTCAGAAGTTTGAACTAAGTTACAAAGTCCTCCTCATCTATGATCAAATCAATCTGGAGAAGAATTTTTTTTTTTTTTACAGTTATTCCTTAAAAAAAATGAATACATCTCAAATAGAGGAATAATGACAAGTCATTTCCTGGTACCATTGACACCTGATTCCTTACTGGCTCGGCTATGGCCCAACCGCACGGCAGTGTGTACTGTATCTAGGCAACAAGGATCCAATCAGAGAAGGCAGAGGAGTGAGGGCAGGGCTCGTTTTGAGTGTGCAGATTGGCCAGCAGACAGGAACTGATCATTGGATTGGACTTTTTTTCTTGAAGGGGGCAGGGGAGGCGTTTTCTTGATCGATTGCTGATCAGAGTCAAGTTTAAGTCTTTTGGCATGTCAGAGGTTCGACTTTGCCTCGTGATGACTTTTCATTGGGGTGGGGTGGGGGCGGTGAGATATGCTTTGATAGTGTCCATGACAGCAAATGGGTAGATTTGTGAAAGTAAAAAAATAAAATTTAAAAAAAATCCAGTTTGTGATGCTACTCTATTGTCTCTGGTATCATAACGAGTTCTCCAATGAACTGTCCATCTAGTCTTTGAGATTCTCAGGGCATCAAAGGTCATGATGAACTTGATGATGAGGTGGCAGGTTGTCCGATGAGGTGGTTTGTTGATGTGAGTTTCTGTCTTTAGCAGTTTATTAGACTTGCATAGCAGACCCAAACTTTGAGTGCTGCGTGCAGGAGAAAGGTCCATCTTAAGTCTTTGAATGGGAATAAAAAGGTGGGAAAAATAATCCAGAGGGATTTTGTATTTCTCTGTCCAATTACAATCCAGGGTAGTTTAAAACTAGGAGTAAAGTAAATAAATGAATAAAAACAATTGCAGTTGACGACGTCCCGGTGAAACATCGTTGAGTCGTACTAGCAGTTCATTGAACGTATGTCCTGGGGGGGGGGGGGGGGGAGTTGATGATTCCTTCAGTGTATCGAGGCGTTGATGGTGCATGGTGAGTCAGATGACATTATGTCCTTTGAAAGTCTGTTGCAGTGGAATTGATAGTACGACTAGAAGAGGTCAATATCCAAAGGAACTCTTACGACAGGCAGTCAATTACATCACACTGGGTGAGATTTTACTTGCACTATTTATTAGTGGAAGTCTCTGCTGAGGGTTGGCCGGCTTATCAAGGGAGTCGATGACTGCTGGCCTTGAAGACTCGACCAATAAAAAACACTCCCAAGTGTGCAAATGGAAGTAAAAATCCTCGCCGTCACGTCACACAGTCTTATCCACAAAGTGAAGGCGAATGGCAAACAAGGAATTCCCACAAACATTAACGTCCAACAAAATGATTTCAGTTACTCCGCTGGATTGCGCTTGAAAACTCAACGTAGCGTCCTTAGAAATGCTCGAGCCCCGATCACTGTACGGGCTTCGTTAATCCACCCCACAAGCGGGGAGCGACGTGGGATTGGACGTAGAGGAAAACAACGGGAAGTGCTTTCGTCGTTGTTCCTTCCTTCAGCTTGCAGGTGGAGGGAAAAAGCCGGCAGTCTCTTCCTCTTTGAAGCTGGCGGAGTTTTGCAGTTTCCCCACGAGTGAGGAAGTTAGAACAGGCTGGTGCAGGTTGTTGTAGCAGAATCAAGCACAGCATCATCTAGACAGGAAAACTTAGTATTTTGACTTGACGAGCCACACGTTTCTCTCGGAGGCCGGGGGGTGAGGTGGGGTGGGGGTGGGGGGGTGAGGTAAGCAGACTTGCAGCTCTTCCTCCCTGTGAAGACGAGGATGCTTGTAGATTGAGCTCGCCCATAAAATGGCAGATGGGAGAGGTGGGGAGGGGGGGGGAGGTGATACAGCTACACACCACCCCCCCGATCCCTCACTCCATCACCACCACGCAGTCCAGTCCGGTTCAGCTCAGCGAAACAGGCTTTCAACCCCCGGGGCTGGTTACTATGGCAACCGTGCTGCTGCAGTTACCATGGCTGCAGCTGCTGCCGGTGGTGGTGGTGTGATGCAAGCTCCAGTTCCTGCTGGCTCAGCGCTTCACTGGAGGGCTACAGGGGAGGCCTTGCAGGGCTCGGGCTCGGGCTTTACTCAGTGCCATGGGGGTTGCAGACTCTGGGCCTAATTCAGGTACCACCGAGGCGCTTGGGCATAGCGGGACAGGAGTTGTAGGAGGAGTAGGAGTGGAGGAGGTGGTGGTGTTGGTGGTGGTAGTAGTAGTAGTACGCAGCAGGTACCATTAGGGGCAATGGAAGAGGCATGGGCACCTTCATAACAAAGCAATCAATGGGGTTTTAAACAGCAATCACACCATAAATATATATAGTGAGAGAGAGCGTTCATCATGGGATACACAGGCAGAGAATGTGAGGGAGAAAGAGGGGAGGGGGGAAGACAGCAAGAGAGAGAGAGAGAGAGAGAGAGAGAGAGAGAGAGCGAGGCGGGGCGAGCGAGAGCAGAGAGAATGAGAACAGGGTGAAAAGGAAGAGCAGAAACAAGCCCTGATGCATCTCTACACACACTGTCAGGGCCCATTACTCATGCAAATCCAAAAGGGACCCAAAAAACACACACACACACACACACACACAGTTTGGAGAGCGACGTCGGGAACAACATAAATAATCTACTGCGCCGAGGACAGCTAAAATATATATATATATCACAGAGCACCACGGGTAAACAAGCAGCCTGTATGGAGGTGCTGTGGGTGAGAGCATCAGCTCGGTGCCTACGGTGTAAAAGGTGGGCGGGCATCGAGTCGAGAGCTGCCCGGCAGGAACATTGTGACGGGGGGGGGGGGGGAAGGCATCGTCTGACTAACGCTATCTTAACTGATCTGCAGCACGCACACACACACACACACACACTCTCACAGGAGAACAGTGATATGAGGAGCATGCAGTCTTGCGTGGCGTGGATGCTCCAACAAACCTCACCGGGGGGGGGAGAGGGGGAGGGGGGCGGGGGGGCGGGGCAAGCAAGGTCTAAGTCAATTAGCCGTCTATGAGAAACGAGCTGCACTGAACTCTGATGGAAGGGGGTTAGTTTATCCCCCAGCATTCCCAGTTAACCCCAGATACCCAACTCCAACTCAACCCCTTCTGGTTCACCTACAACGCACTTGTAGGAATCTGATCCTGGATGATCTGTTGCGCCTTTAAGAGGATGAGAGGGACGGGAGAAACATCCACCGTGTAGCGTTATCGCAATTTGAAGCATCGTGAAAAGGCGCCAGAGGCTGCTCGGGGGGGGTTGCGTTGGTTTTGAGTGACCGTCCCCCTGCTTATGCTACCGACCATGCATGCTCGTACGTGAACGGAGACGTAAGTTAGTGGGGCGGTTCGATGGAAAGACCCGGGCGCCCTCCCTCCCCCACCCCCACCCCCACCCTCTCAGTGACCTTACCTCCTCCATGCGGCCCTCGCTGTTCTCCGGCTCGGCCTCGGAGGCCGGCTGCTGGGCCATGGAGCTCTCCGAGTCCGGGTCCACCTCCGTCACCGCGGCGGCGCTGGGCTCCGACACCTCTCTGCGGGGGGTAAGAGATGGTAGGGGTGAGGGAGAAGGGTGAGCGTGGGACAGAGTGACGGACGGGGTAGGGGGAGTAAAGAGAGAGAGAGAGAGAGACAGAAAGAGAAGGGGGGAAACATTGTAGAATCACAGACAGAAGAGAGGATGAGTCGTGTGGGAAAGGATATGGTCAGCAAAGAAGAAGGTGGGGAGGAAGAGACGGGGTTCGACCATAAGGACTGGCCTGGGGTCAGTACGAAACTGACTTGGGACCTGTTGACTGGTCCGTCTCTTATTACGAAGCAAAAAAGTGAAAAGACAGTTTCTTTTATTGTGGAAGCAACAGTTTCCTTGGGTTGGGAATGATGAATTTACGCGGCTCCGTTTGAGCAGATTCAGCTGGTTCGTTTAAAAAAAAAACTTAAAAAAAACGACAATTACCGCAGACACACTCGATGCCCACGACTAGAGCCTGCAGCGCCTCGTCTTCGCGTTGCCGAGGAAGGTAGCTGACAACCGCTCATCAGGTCCAATTAGTGTGTTGACAAGACACATGAAAGACCCACCAGCCTGGTGAATTTACTTCCTGGCTTTTCTTCTGACCCCCCCCCGCCCCCCCCATGTTACTGCTGATGACTAACACTGCAGCAACCCATTATTTTGATAGTCAATTAATTGGACAATTATTATGATGAATCAATGAATCAATGAATCGGCTTCATACGCAAATCACTGACTTGCAATTGAGCGCTACAACAAGAGAGACTTTGAAATGCCATCAACTTTTGTCTTCCCTCTTTTAAAAAAACAGAAACAGTGTGTGAGGTTTTCATGACATTTCCACTTTGATTTTCTATTTCTCAATCTTTCATCTTTGAGAGACGCTACACACTATTTTACTACACACCACTAAACACTATATATGCACTACTGTTACAATTAATAACCATTACAAAAAATAAATACATAATCTCCAAATGAACTCAAGTCACTCAAGCCTCGGTGTTAAATAAGCATCAGCCTTCATGTTTGTTAGTACGGCATTACGACAACAGAAATATTATTGTGTTAAATGTTAATGTTATTGTTGACATTATCGATAGTGTTGAGTAATCGTGTCAGCCCTACTCATTACATATCATCATTTATAGTAATAGATTACTTTGATTAAGACTAAGTAATGGTTTTGTTCCATTTTTGGCTGGTAATCTGGTGAAAATATATTCGGAGCAAGTCGAACTCTGACCTACCGGGCCCGCTGGGCAAGTGGAAAAGATTTGATTGACGTCTATCACTGCTCCTCATACCCGGGCAATCACATTCAAGAGACGAAAGACGAAAGACTAAAGAACAAGATCGACGCGGGAGGTGAGGCAACGCTCGGGTCGGTCAGAGAGCAGAGAGCAGTGGAGAAGAACCAAGACACAAAACGATGCGTAGGACAAGACACAGGAAACGTATGAAGAGTCAGAGGAAGGGTGCTGGAGGCCAGGGATCTGGGTCAGCATCGCTATAAATAACTCACCAGCCAACTGACACCCAGGGTCACAAATACTCCTCAATAGTCACACACACACACACACCTGACTCCAACGAGACCACACACACAGATGTTCTTAAAAGCCAACGGGGTCTGATCCGGGCCGATGACACCCGCCAGTTTAAACCGCTCCTATGAGAAGGTGGCCCGCGTGCCCTTCAAAATCGCCGGCGGTGGAAACGTCAATACCGTTTCGACAGAGCTTTCAGTCTTGTGCAAAATGTTGGAACCTTTAGCACCAAATGATATTGATAATAATCCGATATTTATACAGTCAGTTACGTTAACACTGCATTGGAGAAATCCCTTTTTCTAGTCGTGCTGCTCAGAGCGAACCGCTCGGCTTGTGGTTTGCAGAGCAACAACGTACTGCGTCTTCACGCGCACGGCTATTAGCCACACCGCGGCGCCCACGCAGCGCGGCCACTGGTAGTGTTTTGCTGTGACTTTACAAGAGAGAGTGTAACATTAGCCTCTGCACTGTGGCACTCTACCCAGCGGGTTGGGAGAGAGAGAGCGAGCCCCTTCAACCTCTTTCTCTGGAGATTAGTCGCTGGCAGGAGGGTTGGCAGGGGCGGGGAGCGCCACCTTACCCCTCCTCCATGCCACAGAAGATCTCCTCCTTTGTCCTAAGGTGTGGAAGTGTGAGTGTGGTTGTGTGTTAATGGCTCAGGGGCAAGGCCACAGGCACACCTGCATGACAGGGGTATATAAAAGGGGACAGATGTCAACTAGAATATAAACCCTGAGGAACAGGAGTGGGAAAAAAAGGCAGATCAAGATAATGTATTGATCGTTGAGAGAGAGAGAGAGAAAGCGTGGGATTAAAACTCTGCTTTTCAAAGAGAAACCTTGACAACCTTCTTCTTTATGTCAAACATCTCTGTAACTACACCGATTCTCATACTGAGCTGAAATGAGGTAACACACTGAAATACAGCTTTCTGAAATAGGTCAAAGACAGCTTGAGCCCGAGCGGCGATATTACAATCTGAAAAATGGACAAGGGATCACGGCATCAATTAATAGGTGACGTGACAAACAACCGACACGTCGCTTGAGGTTGAACTTCTCTAAAAAAAACAAATAAAAGAAGAGCCCAGAGCGGTGGCGTTGCCAAAGGCAGTGAATCACATTCGAGGCAGAGCGACAAAACGAGTCCAACTCGAGTCTTGATAAAAGTAACCGGCTGTGTAAAAACAACCGAAACATCATCACCAATCAAACACGACTCGCGACTGTGAGTGCCGGGTGCCAGTTGGGAGAATTATGTCACACCATAAGGGCCCATTCACACTGACTGGGCGGCTAACAGATGTCTGCTTTAATGATCTCCCTTGACAACAGCCAGATCATTAACAGCTACAGCCACCCTACCCCAAAAATAGTCTCCTTTGGTCTAGACAACAGCATACATACAGTGTGTGCATGTACAAAAAAAATAAAAAAAGGGAGAATCCATATTCTGGCCTTTAAAATATATTCCATACATTATTCCATTTATGCCAGAATGAAAAAGACCAATCTATCATTTCAGTAAGTGTGTGGCAGATAAAACGTTGAGGTCAAGAGGGAAGAAAAATCATTGTTTAATTCATAAGACAGATGTCCGCAGGATCCTCGTCATCACGCCATGAAATCCAAGCCCATTATTTATTCATCCATCTGTGTATTTGCTAAATGTAAAGCTATTTTAGGCACTGCTCACACAAGGCGAGGGAGACCTCCCCAAAAAAAAAAAAAAAATCTCTCCTGTCCCCTTTCTCCCAACAAAAGACTCGCCGCGGTCCCCACCCCCGGTCCTCACATGGGCGAGCATGTTACACGCTTGTAACCAGGCCACCGCGATCTGGTGACAATTGATATTTTACACGCAGTCTAGTTAACGAGCTGCGTAATACACAGCCCGGTAAACGGTAGGGTGAGACGAGCTATCCCCGTTGCTTTCTGGCTAACGATGAGGGTAACTATCACCAGCAACCTGAAGCCTCCTCTCGCCCTCTGGCTCACTCTCTTACCCGTTTTTGTTGCCTTCGGACAGCATATTGCCAGGCTGGGAACCCCCCGCGGATAAATAATACTCTGCCGTTAATCGTTTCTTCCGGTCAGGCGTGGGTTGAAATCGGGGACGCGAAAAATCCGGTCGCGGCTGCTGCTGGGTCGTGCACTGCGTCGGTATCAGAGATGCAATGCATGCATGACGGCCATGTTGGCTGCCGAGACCAGTGTCAAGCGAGCCAGGCTAAAAATTGGACTTCCTGTTAGAATTTTCAAAATAAAGGTCGCGTCGAAGGTCGGTCGCGACGTTTTTTTGTTGTTTCTTGAGAAATACGAAGTACCAAAAAGGGAAAATAAAGAATACATCTAAGAAAGAAACTGTAGTAAATGAAAACACGATTGCTGCTCTCGGCGAGGGGGGTGATTGGCAGGAAAAGGTGAAGGAGGGAGGGAGGGCAAGGACCCTTTTTTCCCTTCAGCAGAGGAGCCACGCCGGTTGTTTGGCTGCCGCATTGAACGCCTGACAAGAAAGAGTCGGCTATAATAAGGACCAGTGAGTGACAAAGCATTTGAAGGGGTTTACTACCGATGCAGCCTTGAGAGCGCTCGTGCTAACTTGTTGGTAATTTTGTGGCCAACGCTTAATTAAAATCGGTATTTTTTCTTTCTAGCCTTTCCATACAGGCAACTGGTCCTTCAAACACTCCTTTATACAATGGCAAATTATTTCCGACCAATCAACTTTGAACAGAAATTGACCATTCTACAACCCATGATAATGTAATACAAGCTCACATCTCACTGTATCCACCCCTCTCTTGAATTCAGACATAATATCCCTGCTGCTGTAATGAAATCTCTTTTATTTACATTCACTCTGTATGTATTTTTCCCCGAGCGGGGCAGCAATAATGCAATGCAAGAATATTCAAGGGAGGGGACAGAAACTCATTGCAAATACGTTACATTATATTACACGACAAGCACAGCACATAAGAGTGATTAAGTGAGAAAGAGAGTGAGAGGGACGTGCAGACAATTATCAAAAGCCACAAGGCAAACACTGGTTAATTTTTGCTGCTGTTGGTAACCTTTCTGCTCCACCAGCCACAACCTTCATTTGAAGGTCCAAATCCATTCTTGTTGTCTGGTAACAGCGAAAATTGCTGGTGATGTTCAGGGATGTACCATCCACTATGACTGGCGGACAAAAACAGTTTGCTGTCTTGTTAGAAAGGAAGCTTCAGTGATTGTTACTGACCTTTTTGTGGGGTATCGTCTCTCCATTCCTTTATCCAGGCTGCTCTTTTTCTCATCCCCCGCCTCTTGAGCTTGGCCGGCCTTCTGTGAGGTGATTAAGAGAAAACATAATAAAAAGCAAATTATAGACATTTTTTATCCATATCCATAGTAAGACACGGCTCATAATCAATGACGAATCTCACAAGAAAGAGAGGTTTCTTTTATGGGTGTGAGAGAAGGGTTGAAATAAGGGAAAGAGAGAACAAAATCCAAAGAACATTAATTGGGTTGGGATCAAGATCGGTTCAACGCAGTTCAAAACACATTCTGTCAGTGTTACAGTAGATGTGTTGATCCTCCCCAGCACACTATGACCTTCATGTGACAAAGTGGGTATAGACAGACACACCGTCAGCCTGGTGCATCAGCATGGAAGAATCAATACTACAGAAAAACACTAAAACACTCTTCTAGTTGCAAAGGGGCAACACAGTAAGTAAAGCTAGGCATTGTCACATATTGTCACACAAATTTTCAGATTGTAGGTGAAGTGAATGAAAATATGTGTTTGTATTTGACTCAGTCTATCATGTGAACATGTTTTTACATTTGGCTTTCTCCGCTGTCAACAGCCTGCAAAATGAATTAACGCTTACAGGCCCTGTGATGCTAACAGGCACGAAGAGAAACTGGTAGCACCGCTCGCTAGCCGTAAACCGCCATGTACGAAAGGACGACTGACACCTACGTCAGCCCAATCACTAACCTTCAGCTGCTTGGCAGGGCGGGGCTTATCCCGGGAGGAGGAAGAGGATCGTGACGAGCGCGAAGAAGAGTCGGATCTGGAGTCGGAATCTGACGAGGAGCCGGAATCCCGGGCCTCGGTCGCGACCGCCGAGCCTCCGCGCCGCTCGGCTTTGGCGGGGGAGGCGGCGGGCCCGGCCGGCGTGTCGGAGAACACGCGAGGGGGCCTCTTGGCCGGGGGAGCCGGGCCCACGGGCGGAGAGGTCAGAGGTCGCTGCGGCGAGGCGTCGCTGACGAGGACCGAGCCCTTGGGGCGGCGCGGAGAGACAGATGCACCCTGGTCCATCGCCGACTCCTCTGACCCGGCCCGGGCCGCCGGCTCTCGGCCTCGCTTCCACGGCGGCGGTCGGCTCTCCCTCTCCTCCTCCTTCTCCTCGGCCTTGTGCCTCTTCTCCCGCTCCTCTTCTAGCCGCTTCTTCTCTCGTCTCTTCTCCTCCTCCTGGCGCCTCCTCTCTTTTTCCCTCTCATCCTCCTGGCGTTTTCTCTCTCTTCCCCTCTCCTCCTCCTGGCGCCTCCTCTCTTTTCCCCTCTCTTCTTCCTGATGTTTCCTCTCTTTTTCCTCCTCTTCCTGATGTTTCCTCTCTTTTTCCCTCTCCTGTTCTTGGCGTCTTTTCTTCTCCTCCTCCAGTTGTTTCCTCTCCTCCTCTTGCCTCTTCTTTTTCTCTCTCTCCTCCTCCTGCCGTTGTTCTTTCTCCTTCTCCTTCAGCCGCCTCTCTTCTTCCTCCATCTCTCTCCTCTCTTGTTGCCGTTCCCTCTCCATCCTCTGCAGTGACGATTCACCGGAGCCAGCGGCTCCGATGGGGACGGCAGACACGGCGGTGGAGCACGAGGACCCTTTCGACATGTCCAGAACCAGGGGGGCCTTCATTTCGGGAAAAGCCCCCTCGGACTCCATCTTGCGGGCGAGCAGGGAGAGGGGCCCCGGCCTGCGCTGCTGGGGGGGCTCGGGGCTGCTGGAGCGGGAGCTGGAGTCGGAGTCCTGCCTCTGCATGGCGGGGGGGCGAGACGCCGCCGGCCCCGGCCCGGCCCCGGCCCCGGGGCCTTCCTCCTCCGGCTCGTCCGTGTCCGGCGGGCTCTGCTTGGGAGTGTCGGGGAGGGGGAAGGAGAACTCGGGGGGCGGAGAGGGAGGAGGGGTGGGGTGACGTAGCTGCATAGGGGGCTGGTGTACCTGCGGTGGTGGCGGGATGTGCTGCGGGGGCTGGAGCTTGCGTCTGGATCTTGCGGCGGCCGCCGACGGGACGCTGGGGGACGGCTGCTGCTGCTGCTGCTGCTGCTGCTGGGGCTGGGGGGGGGCTCTGCCGGGCCTCCGGGCCCCGCCGGAACCGGGCCCCCCCCACTCCTCGTCTTCGTCGCTCTCGTCGTCGTCGTCGTCGTCGCTGATGTGACCTCCCGCGGCGGCGGCGACCCCGGCGGACCGGCTGAGGTGGAGGAAAGGGTGGGCGGAGCCGGGCTCGGCAGGGGGCGGCGCCCTCCTTCTCCTGGGCGCGGGGCACGGCGGGGGGCAGCCCCTGGCGGTCGGGCTGGCCCACCACGCGCACGGACAGGGAGGCCACGGCGCGCGGGGGAGACGGGGCGGACGGCTCCTCGCGTCCCGGCTGCAGGGTGGATCTCTGCATCCAAGCTC
Organism: Hoplostethus mediterraneus; assembly: GCA_034670385.1. NCBI lineage: Eukaryota > Metazoa > Chordata > Actinopteri > Trachichthyiformes > Trachichthyidae > Hoplostethus > Hoplostethus mediterraneus. The sequence continues at coordinate 112,965 of JAXDDW010000171.1, forward strand.
CTGGAGCCTCGGGGGACTCCTGGTGGTGGTGGATGGGGGGCGCCGGGCCCATGTCGGGCCTGCGCGCCATCATCATCCCCTGTCCCGTCAGCGGGCCGCCTCCTCCTCCTCCTCCTCCTCCCTCCTCCTCCGCCCGAGTCAGCGGGGGCTGGGAGGGCATGGGATGATGCTGCTGGGTGCAAAACGATTGGGAGTTAGTTTGAGAGAAAAACATTCTGCCCTCTGTCCAGTAGAAGTCACGCAAGCACGGGCAGCTCTAGGTCGGGTGCGCGGTGCGTTCACGTACCAGGAAGTAGCTCGCGGATTTTCTAAGTCAATGCATGAATTCAATATTTTGTTCAGTGATTCTACAACAACACTGTGCTACCACAGCACCTAGAAAGTGATAGTGATTTGTTAGGGCATTTCCATTGTTGTTGAATACATATAGATTATTAGAGCAATGGAAAATATGATTTGTACAATGTTTAAATCCCAGGTAGGCTTGAAAAATATTTTGAAACACAATCTCAAAACCAATGATTCACTTTTTGGTGGCTTGGCTACCGTTCTGTCCACTCTTGGATTTCAGTCTTAGCTAGGAAATAAAAAATTGTCTTTGTGAAAAATGTACAGTATCATATGAAATGAAATGATGTCTAGTGGTTGTGTGTTGGTCAGGTTTGTTCCTGTCCGTGTCTGGAGGTTACTGACCTTGTCAGAGAGGTAGGAAGAGCCGTCTTCTGTGTGGTCTTCATCGTCCTCCGGCACCGCTGGGCTTTCTGTCACACAGGGACACGGGGAAGGGGTTAAGGGGTCAAAGGTCAGCACCACTGCAAGGATTAGGGTTAGTAACACACGCCCATTGGTTCCCAAACAAGGGCAGAATGAATCAACATGACATGGAGCCCTTTCAAGTCTAAAAATTGCATCAAGTGTAGGCCAAGGCTGCTCTTTGATATCTAACTTCAGTGGAGCTGAAAAACAACCGGAAAATTGCAGAGTTGCAAATGAGCCTGTTTATATGAAGGTACATAGAATTATGTGAGATACTAAGTTATTGGGCTTAGAAGTGTACAGAAATAAGTGCAGAAATGTGAACAACACGCACAAATTTGCCAGACTGTTGTGTGTGTGTGTGTGTGTGTGTGTGAGAGAGTCCTGCTCCACTAAGCTGAGGGGCCATTGTCCATGTCCAGAGACTGTGTTCATTGTCAGTTTTGCCACTTTGTGTGTGTGTGTGTGTGTGTGTGTGTGTGTGTGTGTGTGTGTGTGTGTGTGTGTGTGTGTGTGTGTGTGTCATACCGTCAGCCTCTGCAGCTTGCTGGGCCTCTCTCTCCAGCCTCTGACGTAGGAGCTCCTGTTGCTTGGCCAGGTACTGCTTTATGAAGCTGTTCTGGCTCATCTCCTCCCCTATCTAGAACAGCAAGACCAACGTATTAATAGCTACATTCTGCAGGACAGAGGAACAACATCCACACCGTGTTCTCCTCACTGTTGCAGGGAACCAGCACCAAAAGGAAAGGTTCCTGCAAACAAATATCTCCTCCACAAAGCCAAAACGCTGTAACAGTGTGAATGGTAAAAATGACAAACGTGTTGCTGGTAGAGATGTGAACCATTGTCATGACCTTTGATTTTTAAAAACCTTTAAAAAGATCTCACTATAACCTTGTTTCTTATACAGTTACATACTAAAACCAATAATACATTCTGGTAAAATAATTTAAGTCTACTCATGAATGCATTTCTCCAAAAACTGATAACACATACATCCCAATGTCTATCATGTGACTGTCACGTCTTTAAATATCTTACCTGAGAGTTGGGCTGCAACCCGATGTGAGAGGAGGATGACTTCTGCAGGTTCTCCAACATCAGGGCCTGCAGAGAAAGAAGAAAGAAAGCTATTTAAAATATTTAAAATAACACAACATGAAGTTATGTCATTACAAAAGTAGTGAATTAACACAAGCCAGCTGCTGGTAAAAAAAAAAGAAAAAGAAAAAGAAAAAGAAAAAATAATGAACTATTATTTGGTTTTCCATTCCAAAAATAATTTTGGCTTCTAAAATGGGTGGATGAAAAAGTTCACATACACCCAGGGGGACACACCGTCAACCTGGTACATAAGCATCAGCACATCAGAATTATCATCAGAGAACAAACACTAACCACACCAAGTGCAAGGACATCACAGCTACCCAAACAAGCGATAATAAAAACATGAAGAACAAAACAGGGAGCATAACACGTGAATTACACCACACTGAATCAAGCCTGAGAAGAGGTGACCCATCAACACACAGCAGAATTATACATCCTGCTTCTTTCAGGTGATTTAAACACAACCGGCTGGCCTTGAATGGCCATTTTGTCCAGAGACTCTCCCTGTTTTCAGCACAAGTTGTCTCTTTTGTGTCTAAATTCATTCGTCATTGTATCTCTGGAGGGAGTGTGACTGAGCTACAGAGGTGCTAAACTGCAGGGGGGGGCACGCATGGGGAGTAAATAGACCTTTCACAGATATCTGATGGTTTGGATTACTCAGAGACCACACAGCCAGGTGGTTTGAATGTATGCAAACTGCAAAGAAAGTGACCCTAACAAAAAAACACTAAAACCTCTGGACTTACAGCGCGTGGGTGGCACTCTATAGTGATTTTATGGTGACCTTATAGTACTTTATGGTATTCCTTACCTCATGTAATATCACTATATGACTTTCAGTAACGTCATTTTTTAACCTCAAGTATTTTATGCATGATATTTTAAGGTTTGGCAGTGATATTTGTATAGTACCCTTCTAAAATGTACTAAAGAATTCCTAGTATTATTTATAGATTGAACTGCAGGCTGGACTTCTGCTGCAAAACTGCCGTAAAATACTTTCATGTTGATTTTATACAATATTGCATCTAAATCATAAAATATACGTCGGTGAAATGTGTTCTCGTAAAGGTATGTTTACATTACGAGGCGCGCCCCCATAACCCCAACACACACACATACTGCGCGCGGGCACGATCGTCAACTGTAATGTACAGTATGTGCGGCTTGCTTGCTTACACTCCGCTTAGCTTAGGCCTCGATTTGACAGGTGCACAGTTCAAGTGTGTGCAACACGGTGCACGAGTAGTTACGAAATTGAGTCGGAACTCGACGTAGAAGTCCGCGCGGCGTCAATCACGAATCACCGAACACAAAAATGTTGTTGATGCGTAATAACGTGAGCTAGTTGATTTAGGTATTCCCGCTTCCGAATCACACACAGTTACGGCCTCTAACGTTAACCCCCCGTCTCTCGCCTCCTGCTGAACTTAGCCAGACTCGATAGACGCCCGAAACATGACCGAAACTTACCCCTTTCAGTCGCTTTATGAGTGCATTTTTCTGCCCGCTCTTCGGGAGGTTTCTTTGCTCCAGAGCAGCTTTCAGATCCGCAACTCGAAGCGATTGTAAAGGTTTTCCATCAAGCGTAATATCTTCGTCCGCCATTTTGCTCCCTCCGCTTGTCTAAACTCCAACAAGCGTCGCTACGGCTCCTCCAGCGTCACAGTTCGGCAATCTCCGGAGGGAGCTCGGCTTTTTCCAACAACACAACAGCACTGGATCCAAGTTTACCAATTACTGATCCAAGTTTACCAATTACTGATCCAAGTTTACCAATTACGGGGCCAATTTAGCCTCGTAGCTGCACGCATCGTTTTTAAAAAATAAAATAAAGATAAAAATTATGTATCTATTATAATGTTGTAATGTTCTGAGCCCCGACGGAATAGCATCACTATCATTTAGTAGGCTGAGGTTATAAACTGGAATAAACATTTTTGAAAAGCAGACGCTGCAATAAATGATCCACACAAACAACTTTTATCATTGAAAAAAATGTATTTGTGCATTTTGAACGGGAATACAAGACAGACATCAAATGTAGTGTTCAACTTCCATAATATAGAGATGTGTAGGCCTAGATTATTGGAAGTGACGAGTCAAAAGCTTTACTTTTAACCTCTGCAAATAGGGCTAATTGATTCAAATGACTTCTCATAGTGTAAAAAACATTCTTGTATAAAATAAGCACACAGCCATAGCTTAATCAAGCTGTAACGTATTTTTTCCCCCAGAAACATAATTGTTGGATTTAATTCACTGAGTGAAATCGTCCCTGGTTAAACATGTGCATATATAAAATTAAAGCAAATTAAAGCCATGCAAATCCGAAAGCAAAGGAAACACAAATTTGACAATAAATATATAAAAGGTTACTTCAGCATGATGCTCTTTTATATATATATATGTATAGGGCCTGATTTGGCAGGCAGGTATCCGTTAATACTGCGAACCTCCACTAGGTGGCACTCTGAGGCAGAACAAGTTGGACTTGGCAAGAGCTGAGGGGCCACGTTCAGCAGGGGGAAACGTTGGCCGGCGTTTACATAGTAAAGATGTGTAGCGTCAATAATCCTCTCTAACGTGACACAAATCACGTCTGTTCAGCTTCCATTATAAATGTTCCGCAACATGCGCACACTGAACAGACCAACACACATTATGGTGGCTGAGAAAGAGTTAATACAATGGAAAGTGGGCAGAGAGCAATATAGCGGTCAGACAGAGGACAGCTGTGTTAGAAATAAACTGTTTCATTCAATACAGCCGATATTACAGATACACTTGGCAGAATAAATGTTGTGTCTTGATGTTCTCACGCAGACATGCACTGTGCTTCATTCCACAGTTCCTACAAACGTGCCCTTGCTCAACTCCCTCTTCACAGCTATGTAGGTGAACTGGTACATACATGGAGCTGCCGTGAAGTACGCATTGTGGGCAGGGCTGAGCCCGAAAATGATTATTGTCTTCTATGGGAAATGGAGAGTAAAAGCAAAGAACGTGAGAGAAACGTAAGCATGCTAACCACTGCAAGACAAGTGGAGACTGGTAAACTTGGCCGACCGGTTTCTTATCCAGTGCAACCTTAAGGCCGTGGGAAAGAACAAAACGAAGCCCTTTCTCGCCCCACATTCTCAATCTCGTCATCCGTTCTCAGATTATCTCCCTCTTAGCCTGACAGGGCTCTCACTGTTCTCCTTCACGGCATCCTAAACGTGTGTGAGACCGCATGTTTGCAAACTGAACGGTCATCAGTAGGGTGGTTATGGGAATAAGAAGGTACAGTAGGTCATTTGTACTTGCCAATGGAAGTGAGTGGGTACTACACAAACACCAAAAATACTCTTGAACAATTTAAAAAGGTGGAAGTTAGGCAAACACCCCACCTAACATTATACTCCTCTTCTTCCATATTGAGCCCAGAGCACTGCTGATATGCTGCATCAGCAACTTCAGAATGATAATCACATGAAGCATTCCTTTCAGGAACCACAGTAACAAGTAAGCTAATACCAGGATGTAAGGCCTCCTTCTGTGCTATTTTTGGGAAAGGGGGGATGGTTAAATAAATAGAGACAGGAAGGAAAATGTCTATCACATGAGGAAAAAAAAAACATGGCAAACAATAAAGCAAGACTCCCAAGATAAGCGGTCCACGAGGACACTCAATGTCACGAAGAGGCTTCAAATATTATCAATAAGTTATCAACACGCAAAAAAGAGAAGTGTGCTTGGCACCAAAGCACAGTGGTCAGTATAAAAACAAAAGGCAAACCAACACACACTTAGAGAGAGAGACAGAACCAACAGTCAAAAATCCAGCTCGGCAACAACTGCAGCACAGCCAACCACTTTGTTTCCCTCCACGATTTCACTTTGCTCGCTTTCAGATTCCCGTTCGATTGAAGAAAAAAAAAAAAAAAAAAAGGTAAATGAAAGAATGCAACAACAAATAAGGCATTTCAAAAGAGGGGAAAACGCACGTGTGATGTAAACAAAGTTTTACGAGAAACTGGCGCGAAATATCATAGCGATATTTCCGCCAGCCGCTGGAGCAGACTGGAGAAGCCGGCCGCTTGCTGGGAGAGCTCGGCCACGCGGTCCACCATCTCCTGCGTGGCCGAGACCGACGGGTAGTTTTGAGCGGCGCCCTTTGTTGCCACGACGACGGTCTTCAAAGCCTGGCACAGACGCCCCCCCGAGGTTGTCACCTGAGGCGGGGGGGGGAACAACACAACAAACACACACAGGTAGGTTAAGACTCGTTGAGCCAGAATGAACCAATACGAGGCTACGTGCTACGTTTTAGCTCCGCTGACCTTAGCCCTGAGGTCGGGGGAGGTCAGGAGGCGGGAGAGCGTGTCCCCGATGAAGACCAGCTTGTGGGCGGTCACGATGAGACTCTTCCCCCTGGCGACGAAGATGCGGGGCGGCTGGTTGCCCTGCACGCTGCTGAAGAGCACGTCGATGGAGTCCGCCAGGCAGGAGAGGTGGGCGAGGCTCTGCGAGGAGTAGAAGGACAGCAGCTCCGAGTCCTCCAGGGAGAGGGACACCGGCAGGGGAGGGGACGGGGTCAACTGGAGAGAGAGAGGACGAGGACAAGTTCAGTGTCGGCTAGGAAGTGGGCTTGGGACAGAAGGTCACCAGTTGAACTCCCTGAAGACCTGGGGAGGGAAGGGGAATGAGAAACGCTCTTCCCTTGAGCAAGTGGAAGTGTGCTGAAGAAGAACAAGCATGCTCAAGCAACTTTGCACAAACAAAGCTGCTTTTTTTTTGGTTTTAAATGTGGTTGATAAGAGCCTTACATCATACTGAAAGAGATGGCCGACAGTAAGACTAAGACACACACACACACAGTACGTCAGATAAGGGTGTTTTCGTAAGGGTGATTGTGCTGTTCTTCCCCTCATTGTCCTGCAGCCTGCGCACAAACAACCTCTTGTTGACTCGATGGTGTAACCCAGAAAAAAGAAAAAAAAAACACACTGAGCGAGTATTTAAAGCATGACTTCATTCTTGACTGTAGTGTTTTTTTCCCCTCGTGTGCATCGGCGTATGTTGTTGGTTAAATTAGGTTAGCCGTGACTAAATACAGTACCCCTGTGTAAGTCTCCAAGCACGGGGAGTGTTGGGGTTCAGACTAAAAAGAAACCAACAGATCGAGAGCCAGACGGGTTTCGACCAGATCAGCAGCCAAAGAGCAGAGTTGGCCGTCAGTGCTGCTGGATTAATGACTCACACTGCCACATCAGTAAACAGCACACACACACACACACACACACACACAGAGTGAATCAATGACTTATCTGTGTAGACTAGTGTGTGTGTGTGTGTGTGTGTGTGTATTGTGAAAGTTTAACTGTGAGAGAGAGAGAAACTGCGCCCTGTGGGAGTAAAAGGCTTGTGTGTGTGTGTGTGTGTGTGTGTGTGTGTGTGTGTGTGTGTGTGTGTGTGTGTGTGTGTGTGTGGAGTCAGGGAGGAAGAGACTCACCCTCGGCTCTACAGTGATAGTTTGTGTTTGTCCGTTCTCAGCTGGCGCATCGGGGGGCGGCTCTGGTTTTCCCTGGCGTGGGTTGAGGATAGAGACGGCATGTTTACAGACACGGCCACAAAACCAGCAGAGATCCGACCCACAGACACTGAACTAAACAAGGCAGCAATGAAAAACAACAGCAAACAGCAAAAAAAAAAGCAGGAAAAGAAGAAGAGCTGGTTGCCCTTTAGTCTTCTGATTATTTCACCCATGCACAGTATATAAAATAAAACACTGACCTGCAGCTTGACGTATCCAACGCTGTCTCCAGCAGGTAACGGGGCCGGGGTGGGAGTCAGGCCAATCCCCGCGTACTCGTTGCTGGGGTCTTCTTCTTCTTCGTCTCCCTCGCCGAGCCCCACTGTGAGGGTCACGGAGGAAGGAGCGGGAGGTAAGGGGAAGGTCGGCTGAGGGGTCGGGGGCAAGGGCCTCTCCTGGATCCAGCTGCCTTTACGGGAGCCCATCCCGCCCCCGGGCGACTTCCCGTCGGGCACGGGGAGCGCGGGCAGCGGCCTGCGGGACAGGGAGTCCTGGGAGGGCAGGCGGGGGCGCCCCTGAGCCTGCAAGAGGAGGGCGCTTTCCTCGAGGGCGCGCTGGACCAATGTCAGGAGGCCTTCGGACGGAGGAGCGGCGCCAACGGCGGATAACGCCGGCAGGAGGTCTGAGAGACGAGCCCACGTCTGCTGGAGCGGCGGTGGAGGATCGCCGGCGTGGCTCGCTTTCCAGACGGACAGGATTTCGGCCAACGAGGTGGCCAGGTCCCGCGACGACAACGTGGAGGAGGAGGAGGAGGAGGAGGAGGAGGCCGCGCTCAACACCGAGTGGACAAGGCTGGAAAGCGAGGCTCGCCACTGCACATCGCCGGAGCCGTTGCTGGAAACGGAGAGGCGGCGGGTGGAGGTGGAGGTGGAGGAGGACGAGCAGGAGTGAGGCAGGACGTCGTTGGTGAGAGCGGGCATGTCGTAGATGCCGCAGTCCGGCTCGGAGGAGGAGGAGTCGCCCCCCGGGTGGTGGTCTCCGCCGCCGCTGGCTCGTTTCTCCGGGCCGGGGACGGAGTAGACCCGGCCTACCTGGGTGGCGTCCTCCCCAGAGGCGGAGAGGCTGGTCACGGGCTCCCCGGGGCCCAGCGGCAGGCCCGGGAGAGTAGGGACACTGTAGACGTCGTCGTCGTCGGCTTCGTCGGCCGCGAGCACCGAACCGCCGTGCTGGACATCTGCTGCAGACAAGTTCAGAGTAATGGTGGGGACGTCGTAGACCTGCAAGAGGGAGAGAAGAAAGAGTCACGTGTGTTGACTGTAGGGATCATTTCTATGGGACACAATGAATACCTACAGCACAGCGTGAGCTTCCTGTGGCAAGGGGGGAAGAAATGAAGCAGTTAAAGCCAATGCACTAGTCCAACTACATCCACACTGGGACTTTGTAGGACATAAAACCATGATCATCTTAAAGTTGTGTAATATTGCAAAGCTGAAATCTATCAATCTCCTCATCGCACAATGGTAAGATGATTCAAGAGCTCAGACCCCCTTTACACCTAGCATTAACACACGTACACAACAAAAAACACACAATCTAGACGTGAATGGAAAGATTTCTTGAAGATCTGATCACCCAACAACCTCCAGAATTACTGAATCAGAAGTTAACCAAATCAAAAATGTAGACACAATCGGGATATGAGACACGTGTTGATGTCAGGTGTAAAAAGGGGGATTTCGCTGCCAGAGTGTCAGTGTATTCCTGTAACATGTACGGGGAGACCAGCCGGATGGAGTGTGGTAAAGCCTTGGCATGGCCCTGACAGATGGGCGTGACCGGGAGAAAATAGCAGCGGCATTGTAACTGGATAGACAGGCTTCCACAGCGGATAGAGACAGGTGTGGCCTCGCTTTAGGGAGGGGAGGGAGACAAAACGAATAGTGGAATGTGTGAAGAAATGGTCACAGGACATTCGATAGTCATCTCTTGTCGGTGCTCTACTTTGCTTGTACAGACATGAGCTCAACAGTTTGCTCTTTGGCGGATTGACATTCCACGGTGGTGAAACGTACACAGCAGCAGACGCCGCTTCAGATGCTGTATTAAATAATATGTTCACGCGCCATACAAGCGTCTAGCATATAGAGATGTTTGTTTATATTTTTTTAATCTACGGAAAAATGGAACAAGGACACAAGATGAGTTCCCGTCTAGAAAACGGGGTCCATCAGAGAGGAGATCGCCAGTGAACTGATTTCTGTTTACCTCCGACTCAGAGTCAGCAACAACGCGGGGGGTGTTGTAGATGCTGTCGTCGTCACCGAGGGAAGACGGGGCTGGACGCTGCCACCTGCCACTGGGAGGTGTGTCATACACCTGCCGAGACAAAAAAAAACTCACCATATTTAATTTAAGAAAAGATAACACAATGACGAGTTACGTAAAATGGCTATTTTGATTATAGGTTTCACCCACTGTTGCCTTTCCACAACAGTGTCACACGTACGCATTTCTGACTGAACTGTAGTCAGCGTTTCCCCTGATGGGCTGAAGGTTACGTGTCCGCCAGGAACCTCTCTTCGAGGGCTAACAGTTAAAAATACTTTTAACTTGTAGCAGAAAAGCCCTGTGCTTCAAAAGGATTGGCAACAACAAGGAGGCATAACCAGCAGTCTTCGCCACTTGGTAATAAAGTTTAATTATCCCTGCTGCACAGAAACATTAGTACGGGCTCACAAGTTCACATGCGACTGAGGAGAATAACTGTTACACATTTGATTCGACGGTGCACCGAGTCAACTACGTCTCCCTTACCTGGTCATCCACGGGATCCTCATAATCTTGACTTTCTCCTTTTTTGTTCTGCACACTGTCCCTTCTCTCCAGGCCGTTATTGACCCTCTCCTCTTTCCCCTGAGCAGCGCCCCTCTGCCGGTCTCCTCCTTGCTGCAGGCTTGTAGGAGTGACCTGAGGGCTGGCTCTGGGGACAGACTGAGAGGCGGCTGACGAAGGGGCAGTTTGAGGTACGTCTTTCCTAGTGACGCCCCTCACTGGAGGTGCTGGTGGAGGAGGTTTGCGGGCAAAGTTTGGGGACCCGGGAACCCTGACCTGCCCTGCTCTGACCAGCAACGGGGACCCCCGGTGACAGGCCAGGCCAGGCTTGCCCCGGGCAACAGCGGGGTTGGGCGGGACGCCTTTGAGCTGAGGTCTGGGAGACGCTTGCTGATGGTGGGCCTGTAAAGGGGATGCCGCGGTTGGAGTCCTGTGAAGGCTGGCTCCCACAGGAGTGGGCGTTTGGTACATGCCAGGGGTCTCCTGGCCCAGTTGGGGCTGGGGGATGAGAGGGGTCCCATTGAGCACAGAGGGCCCATTGGAGCAGACAGTAGTGGCTTTGGTAGAGCCCAGGGCAGCCACCACACCTCCTGTTGGCATTTGGTAAACATCCTCACCTGCCAGCAGTGTGGCCCTGGGCACCAGATAACAGTTGTCTGAGTTTCCTGTTGCCACTGTTTCCCTAGGGACTAGGTAGGTAGTGTCCTCTGGGTCCTCAGCTGCCCTGGGCAGTCCAATGGGGGTGAGATACACAGACTCTGAGGCCAACAGAGCTCCTGGCTGCCTGGCATGCTGGGCTACTGAAGGTGTAGGAGTTGTTGGAGTCTGGTAGAGGGTCCCCGTCTCTGTACCCCGTCCTCTGAGAGAGGGGGAGCGCGGGCGCCCCGTCACCCCTACGTCCCAGTCGGGTCGGGGCCGGGTGCCAGAGCTGGAGTGGGAGCGTGGACGCCCACCCTCTACTCTACGAAGCTCCCCGGGTCTTGAGGCGGGTGCAGCTCCCGGGCTCTGGTAGAGTCCCTCGCCCACACCGGGCGGGGAGCGGTAAACTCCATCTATGTCCTCTGCGCTACCGCCGACCGCTGTCCGGACCAGCGGGGGACCAGGGGACAGGTAGACCAACTCCTCGCTGGGGGGTGGAGCAGTCTGGAGGAGCCGGAGGCGGTTGGCGGGTGCGATACCCTGTCGGCCATGCAGGGAGCAGAGCCACCACCCCGGCCCGCCACCCTGCTCCTGCTCTAGCACCATCAGGATGTCACCCTTCCGGAACGCCAGCTCCTCCGGGCTCTCCGCCGTGTTGTCAAACAGCGCCTTGGCTAGTACCGTCTGAGCAGGAAGGAGGAGAAGAAGAAGAAGAAACTCATGCACATGAAGACCCACACAACCATTTATTCACACGCACAAACTAAATGTCCGTGCGAAACGTTTAACAGACAGCCTAAATTCACACAAGCTAGTGTGTCACATCTGCAGAACACAAACAAACAAGTACATTGACGTGCCAACAACAAGTCAGAAGTGGAAAATGGCTGATTGTTTAGGGCTGCTGAATAGAGAGTGAATAGGGGAGAATGGGGAAGATCTCTTGAAATGACCGTGTGTGTGAGAAACAAAAAGCGGTGGGGGGGTGAAAAAGACATAAAATGTAAAAGTGAGCAATGTGACTAAATGTTCACAGCAGTGTCAGTGACCTTAAAGAGAGAAAGAGGGGGGCCAGAGGGGATCAATGATCAAATGGACAAGAGGACTTAATGGTAATGAGAGAAGAGAGCAAGAGGGGGAGGGTAGAGAGGCACATCTGTCCCTTGTTGTTTAGGGTTTAATTGCCATCCCAAAGCCACAGAGTCAAGCCCCCTTTCATTTTCTAAACCAACCCCCTGGGGACAGCTGGGCTCCATTGAGCCATGTGGGACCCGATAGGGAGGGTAATGGAGGGAGAGCTTATAAAAGTCAATACCTCAGGAAGATCCAGACAAAAATATCAAACCTATTGATATAAAATGGAAAAGTGCATGCATGCGCTGCAGATCCCAAAGGCCCGTCTTCACAGTTCCTTAGTTAACCATTGGTTTATCATGGTGAAATCACCGCTGGAAAGCTGCACAACCACACAAACAAAGAAACAAATACGGTACTCACCGAAAGGGACATTTTTGCTACGACAGCGCTATAATTCTTCTAAAATGCGTGAGCTACGTCCATAAGAGTCCGGGTCAGTCAGGGTCGTCCATCTAGATTAGCCGTGGCTCTCACGGATGTATTGGCCGGGAGACAAACTTGCTGCCGTCGCACAGCTGGGTCTCAGTAGGACACATCTCTAGCGGGCTGAAGAAAAGTCTGGATGTCTCGTCGTCTCCACCTTAGAGAGGAACCTGCGACCCATGGAAAATCGCTCCTCGTGTTATGACTCATTTGCAACACCGCAAGACAGTTTTAGTAGCTAACCTTAACACACAAAAAAACTTAAGAGCCACATGTAAGACTGGAAAGTGGGCAGGCGGCAGCAGCTGTTTATCCTTTCCACGCCCAGTGAATACAGCCCATCTCGCGAAAGCTAACGGGTTAGCTTAGCTAGCGACGTTAACAAGAATATGATACGTGGCGTACATTAGCTATCATAGCACACATGTAGGGCTAACTGTGCAGCCACTATCCGTGTTCAAATCATACACCGCGTCAGAATAACACAAGTTGTGTTAGGTAGCCGGGGCCTGCTAGCTAGCCGACGTAGCTATCGTGAAGGAGTCCTTAAGCTGCACAACAATTTCAAAACAATGGCAATGCCAGCACAAGCCACAAAAGCAAACGTGTCGGCTAGCAAACCTTAGCATACAAACGCGTGGTTGTAATAAATACCATGTTTCTTCTTGTCGTCGATGAATTTCAAACTTGATGTACAGTCTCGAGATGCGCAAAATCACTTTGTTTCAGACGAGAAATTGCTCGGCCATCGGTGTTCAATCATTTTCGGCGATGACAACAAAATTATTTCCGCCTCCTTAGATGTGCGCGTATTTCACAAATTGAATACCATAGGATGGGTGTAAGTGCTGCATTTACACCACTCCCTAGTCTTTGTAGTCGTGTAGCTGGTTGCGGTTCAGAAAAAGGAGCGCATCTGATTGGGAGGGTCGGATTGGGACGTTACCGCGGGGTGCCTTTAGCAGGGGTGGGCAATCGTGCCATGGGCAAAGTGGTGATATGCTCAGATTCCAGGTCAGTGTTAAATAGCTAAGAAACGTCAGCGTCCCCTAGCAGTATGAAGTTGTGCAATATATCACTAGTGCAAGTCAAATTCACATGGGTGCGACCGCACACAGGGGTGGAGGGGGATGAATTAGCAGATGCCTTGGCAAGGAAAGCATTACAGCGGGACAGAGTTGAGGTTGAGGTGCCAATAAGTGAAGCTTGCTAGTAAGTGTTAAAATGTTATTATAAAGAACGTCATCGCAAGGAATTTCAGCTGGGGTTTTTATTTCATTTTTTAAAGAGAAACCGGGCTAGATCGCAGGATTTAGGTTTCAGGACCTCTGGTTCTCACTCCAGTTCAGTAGGTGGCGGTAATGCACCTTTAACGTTGGTTGCCAACCGCCGATAAAAATGAAAGAAGAAGAAGAAGAAGAAGAAGAAGAGTCCCGTTCCATGGACAGCCAGGAGCATTATATACATGTATATATGTATATATGTCTAATGGAAGATTCAAGATTCAAGAGGTTTATTCGACACATACATGCAGTGAAATGAAAAGTGGCAATGCTCATGGGAATGTGCAAAGGGAAGTATACATAGTATTTAACAGTAGAAAACGAACACTATTTACAGCATGAAAGCTGGAAAAGAACAAGCTTGACTAGACCAGTGTCAAAAAGAATAGAATAGAAAATAACTGGAAAAGTTGGGTGTCTTTAAGTCTATTCCAGGTGTGTGTGTGTGTTGAATGTGCATGCATGTTTGATATGGAAGTGTATAATTAACTTAATCCAAAGGTTAGTGCAGATTGGAAAATGAAAATGAAAAAGACATTTGATAGCATTTTCAATGACATGTCCCGCTTTGTTTTCATGTCCCATGGTTAACAAAGTTCAAATGTTAATTCATATGTGAAAAGTGAGAAGCAACGCCCCTTTTGCATAACATTTCCATGGTCTACCAACCTGTCAGTCATTCTCTGAATGAATATTGACTCAAATGATGCATGCAAAATGCTATTGGATTGCAGCTTCATGTTCCACTTGGCATTAACATTTGGATTAAGTTAACTATACGCTTCCATAGTTTGATGGCGAGAGAGTCTGTCTCCATATCTGTGCTGTTGGAAAGAAACATTCCACTTCTACTAACTACATCTGAATAAAAGCTAAAATAAAAGTGAATATATACTACTGCTAAAACACACAACTGACTACAGTGAATTTGTTTTTTGAGCGACTGGGTTTATTTAGTGAAAGACAGAGAAAGACCGTGGACAGGTCGCCAATCCGTCACAAGGCCAACACAGATCGACTGTCAATCACTTTCAGGGCAATTTAGAGTCTCCAATCCACCTGACCTGCATGTCTTTTGACTGTGGGAGGAAACCGGAGGACCCGGAGGAAACCCACACCAACACGGGGAGAACATGCAGACTCCACATAGAGAGGACCCGTGTCCTTCTTGATGTGAGGCCACAGTGCTAACCACTGGGCCACCGTGTCGCCCACAGGGAGACCTATGAAGGTTTCTGCTAGCCAAACACCTGAGAACGTAATGATGGCTTTTACACTCAAAAAATATTCACCCACCCGTTAATCTGAAGTCAGAGAAGCAGCTGCACACTTGAAATATATTTGCTCAGATTTAATCACTTGGGCATCAAATTATCTGCAACAATTTTACGTGCAGATTGAACATTTGCGATGCCCAAGACGCCATCTGAGAAGTTGCAGTGGCAGATTCAATTTGTTCTGCCAAGTGCAAGTTTCAAGTGCGGCTGCTACCACATTCATTCAGATGTTCACTTTTACATCTGTAAATGTTTTCTGTCTTCGATGACGCGTGGGTGAATATTTTCTGAGAGTCGTTCTCAGGTGTTTGGCTAGAAAACCTCCATAGGGAACTTCATTCCACATCTTCGGCTTTGGTCGCACAGCAGCAGAATGTCCTCATCCACCTTCTGCTTCGTTTAGGGCTTGCTGACCTCTAAAAATCAAAAGAGGACAGTCAAGCGACCTTGAACTACAGTGTGGAAGGACTTGACAATTCAGACACAAGTGGAGGTGAATGTCCTACCAGATGTGGAGTGGACCAGGTCATTGTTCAAGGGAGGGCCTGCAGGGCTGCTCAGGGGAACCGAAGGGGTGGCCACAGTGGCAGAGTCCACAGTGGGGCTTGCTGCTGGAGCTCCAACCTGTGAGGAGACCATTAGTACTATTAACAAGAATCACATTCATTCCTGGTTGAGTCAATTTTTCATTTTTCATTCAGAGATTCCTACCTCTGTGGTGTCCAGTGATGGAGTCCCCTCAGTTATCACAGCCAGGTGTTTTTATCCAGGAGTCCAGAACCGCCTGGGGATAAACACACACACAACACACACCATTTTAAGTTTCTAAGAGCAGTATTTGTATCCCCATTGTTTTTATGTCATTTGTAGAGATCAATATGTGCTCAAAGTGAACGAGTCTGTCCTGATATTGGTGATCAAAAACTGCACTTCTAGCGTACTAATGCTTTTTGTCATCAAATCTTGCAAATTTCACATATGGATGTGAGGTCCCTGAT
Organism: Hoplostethus mediterraneus; assembly: GCA_034670385.1. NCBI lineage: Eukaryota > Metazoa > Chordata > Actinopteri > Trachichthyiformes > Trachichthyidae > Hoplostethus > Hoplostethus mediterraneus. The sequence goes on from JAXDDW010000171.1 coordinate 128,944, forward strand.
CTGCTCACATTATGGCCTAACTGGACCATTTTCCTCCTCTTCCACCCTCATCTGAGGGGGGAGTGGAGCTGTGGAGGAAATTATCGTACCTAATTTGGGGGCAGTTCCTGTCCTGTTCAAATTCCCATCACTCAGATTGGGGGCCATGTCTGAGTTAGGGTGAGCCAAGATGGCACCTGACTGTGCTTCAGTGGAAGTTCCCCTAGCGCTGGTGAACGAGGACACATGCAGTTAACATATACTGATACCTCAGATTTGTTGTAGGTGAGTGAATGAATAGGTGAATATTTTCTGAGTGTAGTTCTCAGGTGTTCTGCTAGAAAAAAACCTACATAGAGACCACAGGCATCAGTAGGAGAATGTCACAACAGCTGAGACTTATGTAGCCCTGAATTCAACATTTGTCCTCACAGGTATGGACAGGAAACACACACCCTGCTATGTATTTACAGTAGAAGTGAGAAACTGCAAACCCTCTCTAGGAGATCTCACCTGTAGACAAGGGGCTGAATTATAGAGCCTTGCTCGGCTTCAGTCCTCAGAAGGGCCAAGCCAAAGTCAATCAGCTTTACCCTCAAGGGCTCTCTCTCAGATGATCCACCAGCATGATGTTGTCCATCTTAAGATCTGTGTAGATCACTCCGATGCTCTTCAGGGCCTTCAATGCTGTGGCCATCTGCAGGGACAAAGTCGGTCATAGAATATAGAGCATGAACTACAGTGGAACATTCTGCAGCTTTGAATTTACTTCTTGTCTGGTGGCATCTGTACCTGTTGGATGATGACGTTTAGTGGCAGAGGGGTGAACTCCCTCTGCTCCATGTACCCGATCCACAGGCTAATGCGGCGTCTATGTATATATGTCTATGGCCAGGAGGATGTAGGTTTTCATCCCAACCGAACACTAACTGGGATGAATAAAACAGGAGTGAAAACCTGCATACTCTCGGCTCTCAGTGGCACATGATTGCCCACAACTGCTTTACAGACACCCAGCACAATATAGAAAAAACAAAAACAAACGGGTGCTCCACACTACTCCTGTCATCGTCGATACAGACAAATCTCCAATGTCACTAAACACACTTTATGATTATTTTTGATGGAGTTGCCTTGTCTAAATAAACGAAACAGGGAAAATGTGTGGGACTTTTATTTTGAAAGCAGCAACCTTGTACCTCTGTACCGGAAAACGCCGCAACGGATCCATGAACGATCTTAGTTATAAAACATCTGAGCAATTGTGACTTTGAAGATCCCTTTCCAACTTGTATTACTGGACAACCAAAGTTACATTTTTCTGTGAAGGTAAAGGTGAGATCATGCTCATGTCCGTGTGGGTTAAAGCAGCTAACAGCAACTTAGCCTGCAGCGTAAAAAGCAGAAAATGTCGTAAAGTTGTTTCACGTTTCTATTCGGATCCTGCTTTTCTTACACTGTGCTACCTAACAGCCACTCCAGATGAATTCATTTAGTATATAATACAACCGTATATCAATAAATATATGTATGTGGCATACAAGGTGCCAAGTGGGCACTTTCGACCACTCAGTTAATGCACCACTACTGCCAGAACCCAAGTGACCTCTGCCCTAGTTCCTGTCATTCTCTGTCCACAGGTGATGTTGAGGAGTGTTTTCCGGTGCCTTTTGTCCAAACCTGCCGCTGGGAAAAGGACCATGTCTCAAAGTAGCCTTGCCGGAAAGATAGCCATAGTCACTGCCTCTACAGATGGGTAAGAATTAGAGCATTAAACCATAAAGATCTCCACTGTAGACAAACACTGAGAAGGATATCAAACACTTGTAATGCGGTGCCATAGGTTATGCATCGTGTAAAACGGCTTTAATATATGAATCATAGGAATATTGAACTCCTATGTGTATTTTCTCTATTAGGGTATTCTTCTTCTCCTCAGAATCGGTCTGGCTGCAGCTCAGGCCCTGGGCCAGAGAGGAGCCCACGTGGTGGTGAGCAGCCGGCGGCAGGCCAACGTGGACAAGGCTGTAGCACTGCTGCAGAGCCAGAGCATACAAGTGACTGGGACCACCTGTAATGTTGGCAAGAGTGAAGAAAGAGAGAAACTGGTTCAAATGGTGAGTGTCATATCCGGGTGGTTCTCCAAGTGCGGTCCGGGGAGCCCTTGGAGTCCCTGAGGGGGGTCCTAGGGAGACCCCATGTGACAAGAAGGATAGCTTAGTGTTTATTTTCACCATGTTCTGTGTTTTAATTATTGATATTGTTGTTATTATTATAGCGACATTATAATATTAGGCTGATTCTGTGTTGCGAACAGACTCTGGATCAGTGTGGGGGTGTCGATATCCTGGTCTCCAACGCAGCAGTCAACCCTTTCTTTGGAAACATCATGGACTCCACAGAGGCCGTCTGGGACAAGGTATGAACTAGAACATCCTGTGGCTTCACTCATAAGGCAAACCCAATTTTCTTTCTTCATCAAAAGTATAAATGCTGCATAGTTTTGACTTTCTGGTATTCTTTGAAATGACTTGATGGAATCTAGTATAAAATCAAAGAACATTTCATGCAGGAGACGCTGGGAACTGTTTAAACGCTCTGAAGATGCGCATCCCTTCTTCTCCCTTCATTGACATTAAAGTGTAAAATACTGTAATGCCGACATATAAAATAGCGAACCGTAATTGTTTTCCCCTCCTAGATTCTGGATGTAAATGTGAAAGCAGCCTTCCTTCTGACCAAGCTGGTGGTGCCTCACATGGAGAAGAGAGGGTGAGCAGGGGGGGAAAGAAAAGGAGACATATTAAAGTAGTTTTGAAAACCAGCGACATCAAAAGGATGTAACGATATAAAACGGTCCACTGTATTTTTGATTTCAAGTGCTTTAAATGGACGTATGTGTATTTTATTTCAGAGGGGGGAATGTCGTGTTTGTGTCGTCTGTGGCTGGGTACCAACCGATGCAGGTTAGTGAGTATGATAAATACAGATAGTCACAAATTTGCTCTGAATTCCCTTGTTTTGTCGCTATCCAGTCTTTTACACCCCATAAGTGTTATGATAGATAGGTGAGGTGTCTCAGACTGTCTCAGAGGGTCAGACTGATGTCACACAACTACCACTAAATCCCCTTTTTGCAGTGTGCACGCACGTTGCTCGTGTTTTCCCAGTCTTCCTGTTGACATATTGTCGGTGTTTCTCTAGGCCTTGGGTCCTTACAGCGTGAGTAAGACGGCCTTGCTGGGGCTGACCAGGGCGCTGGCCCCGGAGCTGGCTCACAGTAACATAAGAGTCAACTGCGTGGCCCCTGGAGTCATCAAGACCAAATTCAGCTCTGCGGTGAGGACACACACACACACACACACACACACACACACACACACACACACACACACACACACACACACACACACACACACAGACACAGACACACCTCTTTGGATCATACACTGAAATCCTGTCACTAAAAACGGGGCTGTGTATCTCCAAAATATTTCATCTTATTCTGAAGGTCCCCTCCCCTTTACCACTGATGAACGTTGTAGTCTCCTAGTCTAAGATGGTCTTGTGTTCTGCCTCAGCTCTGGCAGAACGAAGACACCGTTGATGAGTTCAAGAAGCAGCTCAGTATCAAGAGGTACAGTTCAGCCTCATGATTTATCACGACCGCGTACTGCTACCGCTACGTGACGCACAGTTTGGCGTGATCGCTGTATCGCTGTATCGCTCTCTCTCTCTTTCCGTTCAGACTCGGCGAGCCGGAGGAGATCGGCGGAGTGATCGCGTTCTTGTGCTCCGAGGAGGCGTCCTACATCACCGGAGAGACCATCACAGTTACTGGAGGGATAAACTGTAGACTCTGAAACCGTCAGGTGGCATCAAAATGAATTGATGCACTTAATTGAGTTTATATGTGTATTAATTCCCATATTATATTTTTCTTATTACTTAAGAAGTCCATTTAAGAAAATTCATAGAAACACATTTTGATAGTAGTTCTTGGAAACTGCCTGCCTCTAAACCCCAACTTCAGTTATCATTAAGCCTTCTGACAATATCAGAAATGTATAATACAGTAAATGATCAATTCAATTATTTCTACCCAAACATCTCAGCTGAGTTTATGAATGATGCTCTGGCACGGTGTCAGAAAGGCGCTTGCTGTCTGCAGGTGGAGGTGTATTCTAGTGAATGGAAGTAGTGTGAGAGACTCCAGTGGTGCAGAGTTGAACTTTTATTGTGAAAGGAAATATGTTTTGTCGTAATCTGCCAATATACTATGGCTGAAGCTTTCCTCCACCTTGGTGCCGCACTGCTGGCCTGGTAGGAGGCCACACACACACACACACACACACACACACACACAGGAAAGCACATGTTTATAAGATGGCACAACAGGAAGTTTCAAACAATCTGATTTGTCAACGATGCTGATAATTCTGTCAACTCTTGTGGTAACCAGGGAGCTGGGTGGCAATCTTTGTTATTTGTAGTCTTTTACACTCGGCCACACCTTGAGCCTCGCTGCATAATCAAATAAATGAAATGGACACACAGGTTGTGCACACACACACACACACTTACCCATCATTTGCCACTGGCTGAGCTTGATGGAGACAGAGTGCATGCAGCCCTCAGTTGCTCCAGCTGTTGCCCCACCTTGCAGAAATCAGAGATGGCTTGACGGGTCCTGGGCACAAACGCACATCGGATACAAGAACAAATTCACTCAATACATTTTAACCCTGCTGTCTTAGGTCTGGCTAAACGATTGCAGAGGGAGGAGGAAATCCGTATTTGTATATTGCGATGTTAGTGGTGGTGGTTGTAATGATGATGACGGTGATTAGTCAAATGCTGCTTGCCTGAAATTCTGCACTTGATGTTGACTGACTGCCTTTGTTTGTAATGTAGCGTTTTAATACTTGCTGTGAGACCAATTGGGACAAATAAAGATCATGACCATTTTACCTTGTCCTCTGTCGCCCTCTCCCCCATTGTCACGTCAACCCATCACCTTCCTGTGAAAGTCTGTAAGTTGTTGTGTCACCACACTGCGTCTTCAACGTGACTCTACTTGGCTACTCCAACGAGAACCAACCGGTCTTTCTGGTTATTTGACCTCCGAGTCACAGATTTACGCAAACCAGCCCGTTCAGCTGTCGGGACGAGGGATCATTTCCCAGGGAACGGACAACCGGAACGACAGGCAAAAGCCCAAGTTACTCATTTTGTAACACTCATATAACAGCTGAAGGGAGCAAACCATGGACCCGCCTTTAGTCTCTCTTTTTCTCACTCTTAACACTTTCACCCACTAAGGCTCTTTGATAATCTTCCTTATTTCCCCACTGGTCTCATGTACGTACTGTTTCTAAAATAAACTCATTCTCTCTCACTGCAGGACCAATCTTCTGTCCTCCTCTCATTTTACATTCATGTAGTCAGTCAAAGGGTGACGTCTCTGACAGCTAGGCCCCCCTTCCCCCTCCCCCCTCCATCCCCCTGTGGTCACTCACAGTTGGGTGATGCTTGTCATCTGGCACTGGAGGCTCTCGAGCTGGGCGGAAATGAAGGGACCCCCCCGGCTCTCCTCCCGGCCCCTTTGCCACTGGGCCACCAGGGCCCTCATCTCATTATGGAGGTTGTGCAGGGACCCCAGGATCCCCCGATAGGCCTGACGGTTGTCCTCCTGGGTCAGCCACAGCATCTCTGCCTCGGCCCTGCAGGAGGTCAAAGGGCACAAGGGTAAGCATGTAAAAGCTGTGTTAGTCCTCCATTATTCAACATGGGGAAAAAAAGGCACTTTGAAGGAGATTTTTGGTTTTTTTTGTTCGTTTTTCATAGACTTTTTCATAGATCAAACCTTTGGTGGTACAAAATGGATCTCCTGTAAAGTTAAATGAGCCACATATGTCCTGTAGAAACCTTGCAACTCCACTTAAAAGCAAAGTGAATCTTCCAGACTATCAATGTCCTGCTGCATGCACCATGTACATACCTGAGGGGAGTGATAGCCACCTGCCAACGTCTTCCTGAGCTGGGCGCAGCCGGGCATGTTGGCGTAAGGGCCCGGCACCTGATGGCAGCTGCAGAGGCTGGTCTGGGCGTCCTGTGTCAGACAGGTCTCAGACGGGCACCGGGCAATGGTAGTGCAGTGCTGGTGGTCACAGCGCCCGGGACTCAGCTGGCTGGCTTGGGTCTGGTCAGGGAGCAGAGGGGGCAGGGAGCGGGAGGTGGCGTGGCATGAGGTGCGAGGAGTACTTTGGGGCCGGTAAGAGGAGGTGGTCTCAGGTTGCGTCATGCCAGTGCTGAGAGCTTCCACCAGCTGAGTTAGTAGAGAGTTAGACACAAAGTAACAGGAAAGGGTTTGTCTTCACTTTATGTTTTAAAACAACTATAACCGGAGGGAGCATTAATGAACAACAGGCTATAACATGTCCCCACTTCCCCATCCAGCTCAAACAAATAGTGGATGATCCCTGAGGGGAGGAGTCTCTTGGATAAACTATGGAATCTCTGCAAGGACAAAATTCCCCAAAATCCGAACAGAGCAACAGAATCAAGAGTTAGTGGAGGGAGAATATCATATATGTCATGGGCTGATGTACATGAACTACTGTGATAGGTTGACATCATACTCAAACCTACTATCTTCCCTACCTCATTTATTATCTGACTCTCCCTTCTCTAATTTATATATATACATTTCTAGATACAAAATAAGCAAAGTAGCAATGATCTTGCTTCCTCTCATTCTTCACTTTTTGGGGCGTGGTGTCTGCCTCCTCTCTCTCCTCTTCCTCGATGGATTGGAAGGACTCAGAGTCTTCATCCTTTGGCCGGACTTCACCCATGTCATCCACAGCATCGTTCCACTTCTCCGTCTCCATCGCCTCCAACCACATCCTGGTCTCCTCGGAGCCTCTCTCTCTAGTAGTGGGCACCACGTCCTCTAGGGAACACTGGCTGCTGTTGCTGCTGATGCTGCTGTCTGAGTACAGCTCCAACTGATGCTGCCAGCCGCTGCAGTCTGAGAAACAGAAGAAGACGGAGAGGTTTATTTTCTGGGGATCCAGGGATGTGGTTGAGTTCAGCCCCAAAACACTATATATATATATATATCATGTATATGTATATGTATATGTGTGTGTGTGTGTGTGTGTGTGTGTATATAGCAATTGTTGCAAATTCACACTATAGTCGAGGTGAGGCTTGAGCATGCTTGCAAATCATTGACTACATTTTGTTTTCACTTCAGCATTCCTCGTGTCTCACCATCTTGAATCATTCCCTGAGCCACCTCGTTTTCTTGTTGTGTGCTTATATTCTACATTGTGAACCTTATTATTTTTGCTGCTGCAACGACTTAATGTATATAGCAATAAAGTTTAATCTCATCTCATCTCACCAGGGTGGGGCTTGTGTCGCCCCCTTCAGGCTTTCTAAGGAAGCGCTGCTGTGGGAGGATCCAGGGTGCGCGTTATGTAGGAGATCCGTGGAGGCAAAAGAGCGTCGAAGGCCCAAATTCAGACGATGCGAGTGTCCATGTGCTCTGAAAACCCAAGTAAAAATACATTTTTATGAGCAAAGAGACCTGGTAAAAGGTTGATGTGTTTCATACGTTGATATTGTACAATTAAAGTTAGCCCTTGAACGAAAAATCTAATATCTAAACCTAATATTCCTATAACACCCCTAGAGACCTAAAGTGTGTCTGTATATTATCAGTTTATAGTGTCAGTATGAGGCTTTATAGTATTTATTTTTTAATCTCCTGTTGCATTACTATAACATCTCTATGATATTCCTACCACTATAGTGTATGTGTGTGGTTAATAATGACCTTACTTACTACTGGTACTTTACGTTTATAATATTGTTTATCCATTTTCTTCTTAAGTTTATTATAGGATCACTATAGGGGAGTACCAGGACTTACAGATGGTCAGATGCGCTTGAAGCTGCCGGCAGGTCCATCAGCTCCTGGCCACTTTCTGATAGATGGAGACTCGACCGCGGCATCTCCTCTGACATGTAAAGAACGACGACTTCCTCTTTCTCCGACATGCTGTCCTCCTCCTGCTGCGTCCGGGGCTTTCAGGGAGTCAAGACAAACACTATACAAATATCAAGGTATTTGCAACATAGGCTACCTCACAGCGCTTTTGTCCTGCCACTTCTGATTTTTGTTTTTTGAATTCGTAAAATGCTCTTCGCAGCAGTTCTCGAGAATCTGTGGCGGCGTCATATTCAGCAAGTCAGTCCAATACACATTAAGAGCTCAAAGGATGGGGATGAAGAATACACAGAAAATAAGTCTTTACCTACAACTGTTTTCTTCTACACCAGGTGGCAGTGTTGGACTACAGAGGCTCTTAGTTCCCTTTACCTTAAAGAACTAGAGCAATCCTACTATACGTTTTAGAAGGAAACTACACAAATATACATTGCTGTTGTAATATTATAGTGAAAAACTGAAAACATATAAAATGACTGTAGTACACCGTGGATAGTCTATAGACCTTAGTCCCTGTAGGTAAGGTAGTATACAATGACTACCACAGACACGCACTTTAATTCCCTAGTTTATAAATATTGTGATTTTCCATTTGGGATGAAATCAATAATGTTCTTAGACCTACAAGTGTGTTGAGTGAACTACAGGGGGTCAAAGGTGGAACGGGTTGTTCTTCCGTCCACATTCTTATACCACCAATGTTTTGGTATATCAGAAGGGGGGCCAATATTTCTCCTTCCCTGTAGGTCATCATGATGCTCATTTTTACTCCATTGGGCATAAAATCACAAAACAATTTAATCTAAGTGCTGTCAAACACTTATTTGCTGGATGAAATCAGGCTACAACATTGAATGTCAGAATTGAGATGATATTCAGTCAGTGTTATTTGCTGTATTTGACCTAATTCCTGTGATTCGCCCTGTCCTTTTCAAACACTAGGTACAGAATATAAGTGTACATATTTCCCGCTATCATAACACATTAATGACACCCTCTTGGACAGTGTAGAAGCATATAACAGACTTCACCCATGTGGATACAAAGACAAATATATTGTGATTCCATATTATTACTGCAATGATAAAGCTTTAATAATCCTTTATTAATTTAGCACAGGCTTAAAATATATAGTAATATTACCTATTTTTAACAGAAAAAGTGTCACATGGACTTAATATACTGACTTTACAGTAACAAATTCAAAAACACACAAAGATTTGCCTAGTTGAACCATGTTTACATGATAGTGCCCATAATAATCAATCACATGCAACATAACATAATCCCTTAACATAAAACCACTCTATTCCCTGATGACATACCCTGTACTCAAATGATCAAAGTCTCTTGTCCGGCTGAAACCCTTGTCACGCTGACACATCCAGGGTAGGGAAGTAACGTGTAACTCATCATCCACCGTGGCTGGTGCATCTCAAATCAACAACTTTTACTAGCACTAGTGTTCATTTCTCATCCTGCATGCATCTGCACCACTTTCGGGAGTGAACATTGGTCTCATCGTTTGTGTCTATTGCCAGGAGACAGCAAGTCCCGCCGATGCCGCCCCGGCTTCCAGAACTCCCTCAGCGTGGGCACATACGTCCCGTGTTTGGTCTTGTAGTAGCGCTTCAGAAACAGCTGAGGGAGACAGAGTCAGTTAGCAGTCAAACACTGAGGTACAAGGTACAAATATATGAGTAGTAAAAATACACTAGTTTGTGGCATATTGGTAGACAGTTTGGTAGGTAACACATATTGTTTTATATCTAGTGCTTAATGCAGACCCAAACTGGATTGAAACACTGAACAAGTTTACTGCACGTTCCAGCAATACTACTACATATACATACCCTGCCCTTGAAGTTCTTTGTCGCCTCATCTTCAGAATCACCTATGAAGTCCTCACTGTCTCCTGGAGCGGGAACAGTATCTAAACATAAAAGGTTAACACACATAAGTTGTTAAAAGTAGGTCAAATGGCCAGAGATTACTTACAAATAAAAATGACATGTCTAGCACTTTAGTTTTTTGGCTAAATCACCTGTGTTCCTCCTTTGGAAAGAGGGAGAACTGCCTTTGCCTGGTAATAAAGGATGATTTCTGTCAGAGGCAATACAACACAATATGATTAAAACAGCAATCACATAGCAGTAGTGTAAAAGGCTACATAGCAAAGTCAAACTCATGTTCTGCTTACTAATTTGCCAAGGCTAGAGGCCATTGTGATTCTGGTCTAGAGACTACCAGGTAACATTAGTTAGTACTACAGCTACAGAGTACAGACAAAATATCATATCGTGATTGTTTTCACAGGTATTGCAGTTGCAACAGGACAAACAAAAAGGAAAAGGAAACTAAATCAGTTGCTTTTATTAGAGGAAGACATTAAGTTTGAAACACTTTGAGTCAGTCTACATTGGTAGCGTAGTGTCTGCCATTGAATTTCCCACTAGTGATTAGTCTACCCCATTATATAGTATGTCAGCCTCAATGGAAATGCCAACCGTGCCAATTGTGCTCTGTACCAAGACATGGATGAGGAAAAGCTAAATAATGAAATTCAAATCGTCCTGTTATATAGGATAAGCAGCTAGTACCATACAACTGTTAAGCTGTATTGGCAAAATACACATACCAGCTAGTAACATTACCCATCGTTGTGTAGCCGGCGTTACTGAAGGCTCAAATCTGCTGCATGTGTGTCAGACACTTGATTACTTGACTCAAGGGAAACTGCCATCAAAAATATATTGGAGATGCTCATAGTGCTGTGATGTAGATGCTCTTGTGACGAGTTCTTGCAGTGTTAATATGAGCTTGATATACTGCTAAGCCCTTGCATTGCCATGTCTCTTACTCTTTATCATCCAAGCCAGGAAAATGTAACTCAAGCCTCTGGGGATGGTTACTCGTGCTCTGCGGGTGAGACAGGACAGGTGACCTGGTCATTTCATCCTGTGGCTGCACATATGAGGATTTTGCTCCTGTATCCCTCCCGTTGGCCCCGGTCGAAGTCATTTTGAGTCTGGTGATGAGGACTTTGGGTTGGCTGCGCAGACAAGAGGTCAACATGGAGCAGAGGGATGGATCTTCAGGCAGTTTCAACGTTTTGAGACCCAACTGGCCCATACAGGTACTCAGGACTTCTCTGTCAGACTCCATGTCGCTTCCACTGTTCACAGCACCTCCTCTCTTTTTTGTTCTCTCATCTGTTCCACTCTGCCCGAGTCTGCTCACTTTGTTTCTCATACTCCTACTTATCCTCTTCCTCTCATTTCTGGTGACACTCACGCCCTCCTCCTCCTCCCCCTCATCGGATTGAGTTTCTGTTTTGTCAGGTTGTTTACGTTTCATTCCACCTTTTGTTTTTGGCGCACTCCTCTCCCTCTCCACCGCTTGTTCTTCGCAGTCTTTCACTACATCCCCTCTGGATTCCTGCTTCATTTTAACCATTGTGAATTGTGAGTTCCCCTTTGGTTCCAATTGTGTGTCATCTCTTGATTTCCTCTTTTTGGCCGAGATCATGACTGGTACATCGTCAGTGCATATCAGTCCAATTACAGGCGTTATGAATGGTGTCTTGTCTCTCTTTGATGTAACAGCGGCCTCTGGTACTGGATTGGAGATGATGGATTGGCCCACAGAAGATCCTGTTGGTTGATTTGAAGGTACTCTTCCAGAGGGTGGGAGAGAAAGTGAAGCCAGGACAGAGTCCCCCATGTTTGGAGGGAGGGAAGCTGTGAAAAGCATACAGATAAAGAATGAGATCATGGACAGTCAATGTGGATAATTGGTGTTATTTGATTTTCTGATAAAACTACACCAAAGATCTAGAAATAGGACAATTGTTTTGTAAATAATATCAGCTGGATAATGTTAAATGTGTGGAAATTCTGTGGAAAATCATTATTATCATGTACTTAATATTATGGGCCTGGACTACATTATGCCCTTGATACATGAACATGGTGAGGCTAACACGCTAACATGCTCTACCTGCTGACTCTAGATGGCCTAGACAGGTTTGGTGCTGAAGCAGAATCTTCAGGAGCTGAGGCTGGGTGGCTGCCCGCGCACACTCCTCCAGGACAGGGGGGGCAGCACTGAGCCACGACACGGTCTGGAATTCCAGAGAGGGATGAGAGTCAAAAATATTGTTAAACAAATATATCAAGGGTTTCATTTCAAAACACTATATAATAAAGAACACAATTTACTGCCTGAAAATCAGTTCTCGGAAGCCCTGACTATATGTACCTGAGCTAGGTTAGGGACCGGGAGCAACTGGTCTAGTCGGATCAGAAACTCCCACAGCAGCTTCTCCAGTTCCTGGTCAAACTGAGGACCATAATCCACAGGAAACTCCTCCTATTGGAAGAGAGAATAAAAATGGTATGACATCATATCACATGTTAGGAATAACTGTCAAGAAAATGTGATCATAAAAATATAAAAAATCTAAACATTGTGTGTGTGTTTGTGTCTATGGATAAGGAGCACTGACCTTGAAGAAGTGTTCTCTCTCAGCAGGCTCCCTCAGCAGTGTCTCAACCAACTCCTGAAAGTTGTTGACCGTTTTCTCAATTTTGATATCCTTCCTCTGAGAGACAGAGGAGCAAGAATTACATTTCATACCACACATATTTACACTGACATTAAAATCTGAATGAATCTTTGGAATCCACACAAAAAAACAAGAATATTGAAACTCAGAGAAGTTATAATGGTGCAGGTTTGTTTGACAAATACAGTGATACACGTTGTTGATGTGAGGGTTTGAATGTCTGATCTGACCTACCACATTATGCGCTGAGGAGGAAGAGGAGGGTACAGGAGCACGGATCCTTTCAAGATGTGGCCTGATCACCTTCGGATCTGGTTGATCCTGATCACAGAAAAGCTCCAAGATTAACTGTGAAAACATAAGATGAATGAAAGACCCAATCGAATGTATACGTCTCATGCATAGTTTTAATAATCATGCCAGGCAGATAATAGATAACATCTAAATATAATCTATCAATAAAAAGGGAAGGCAGTCTACTCTGGTACAAAGAGAGGAAAGGAGAACGGGACACTACCCTCACGTGAGTCTGAGGATCATTGAAAAAAAATGAATCTTACAGTCTACTCTTGATTCTGTCCGATTTCTCTCCTTCTCCAACACTCACCCGTCCTCTCAGGCCCAGTGTGAGCTTGCCCTGGTGTCTAGGGGTGAGCAACCCAGGGACAGTCTCGCAGGCCGATGTCACAAACTCCTCCACAGTCCCATACTGCATCACATCTCTCAGTTTCATCACTTTCCAGAGAGCAGCAGACACCAGACGCACGGGCGGGGCCAGTAGCTGGAGCGCAGCAAATGGAAGGGTGGCGTCTGTGTAGCGGAAAGAGGACAGGAAACGCAACTAAACACTAGTTTGTTATGATACCAACCTGGCTTAATCAATACAAACGCATATATAGTCACACCAATAGGGTTCAGTGAAATGGATCTATCTTACTGTGTCAGCACAGAGATACATCTACATTTGTCTGTTGGGGTGAGGATGTGGTGGCACTGACAGTCACTGTCACTGTCATACCTGTTAAGTCACGCTGATGAATAGGCTAGTTCAAGCTGTCACGCTTGCTCACTAAACCAATTAATACAATTAATTAATACAAACATACAATTAACGTTCGCCTAGTAATTCAAACTCACCATTTTCTGAAGGTTTCTTTGTTGCCATTCCACCGAGTCAATCTCGCTATAAACTAACGTTAGCTTAGTGACGTTAGCTTTAACAGATTCCTTTATGTTAACCTTACCTACTTACTGCTGCTGGGCAGCAAGCTAACGCGAAGTTAATCGTTTATTTAACTTACTCAGACAAAACGAAGTTAATTTGAAAAATGTTGCCGAGAACAGCACTAGGCAATCTTTACTAACTCAGGCGGGTCTGAAACGCCAATATAAATATGAACGTTTGCCTGCTGTGACCTGGCTAGCAACAATAAAATAAAGTTCTGCTACTCATCCTCCCGCCTTCACGAAAAGCAACATGAAGCGTTCAACTTTCAATTACGTATCTCGAATGGGCGGTGTTTCGTCATTTGGAATAAGTTACATCGACTCAACGAAGAAACTCCGTCCACGCACGCTGCCTCTGTAACTAAAACAAGCAGAGCCAATGATGCTCCCAGGATATGACGTCTCACTCGTTACTCTCATAGAGTATTTTTAGTGCTAGAGCTAAAACTTAATATCCAGTTACTATTTTGTTGTGTGTGTGTATATATATATATATATATATTGTATCAATATAAAGACCAGGAACAGAAAACAATAAAACATGTTTACAGACGTTCTGGGAAGCAAGGCAGAATGGTGTGGAGAATGTCATATCAATGAGTATATCAGTAAACAATCACTGTCCTCCAATGTACAATTCATTTGCCAAGAGAACAAGTATCACTATGATATTCTGTTATCTATATGGTATAATAAATAGTTTATACTTTTGCTGTGACATTTGTATATACACAATTAAAGGATTACAGTAGGTAGTTCTACTTGTCTACTTTAGATGATGTATCACACACACACACACACACACACACACACACACACACACACACACACACACACACACACACACACACACAAATGAAGGCGAGAAGAACTTTGCCTCATGCTGTGGTGTATCTGTATTATCACCTGGCTCGGGGTAAAGTCCAACCCAGTGGGATTGCTGGGTCAAACACAAGCAGGGAGCTTCCAGTACAGTGACTCTATCAAAATCAGTGACACTAAAACATCTAAAAAAAAAAAAAGGCTGTGAGAAGAGCGCAAACCAGCGAGGAGAATGGAAACCACATCTTCAATTTTAAAGTAAGTGGAATTTGTTGTGGGCTACTGATACTATTGTTGATTTGCTTTATGAGCCCTCCCCTGGTAAGTGATAACAACAATCCAAACTGCGCAATGACTGGCGGATCTATACAGAGCTATACAAAGGGACTCTTTTTTGTAATTTACTTTATGATTAAATTATATTATTTTAAAGGCTAATATAATGGGTAGGACCGACAGAGGTGAGTTGGTAAAACTTGATTCACCTCAAGAAAAATCAATATGACAAGCAAAGTCGCAACTGAATTGGATAACAGAATCTAAAAACCTAAAAACACAGTGGAAAAGGGTAGAACAACAACAAAATTGATAAAGTGACAATGGTAAATAAAATATATTAAAATATATTTGGTATGAAAATTCAACCGGACTGAGGAAATGTGACCTGGAAATCCACTTACTGCCCCCCCTTTGTTGTCATACAATACTGTGTCTTCCCCTGATCAAATCAAAATCAAGTCAAGACAACAGCAATAAAGATAGATAGATAACAGCATATGTTTAGACATTTTCTGATGGCAGCATAGTCTGACATATTTCAGAGGATATTCCAATTTATTTTCAGTCAAGAATAATAGCCTACGCTTCACTTTTGACAATGAAACCAGTATAGTATTTGTTTCATTGAACTTCTTTCCACCACACCATCACTTGTTGCCAACTTTTTATAAACCTTTGATACTTCCACCTATCCGAAGCTAACCTGGGCAGGATGAATCAGTTCAGTCAATGAAATGGGTGTTAAAGCATCATTTTGGTAGAGGTCCGAATAGCTTTTGGACTCACTCACGATCATCATTATTTGTCTTATCACTCCTCAGATCGGTAACCAAGCGGGTGTGGTCCCCACCGCAGCGACCGTTCAGAGTGTGTTCTCACAACAGGGAGACCAGGAAGGGCATCACAGCAGGGACCCTGGAAGAGCTGAGAGAGAGGGTGAGGATGACAAAAAAAAAAAAAAAGAATGGAGAGAAAAAAGTTTAAAAAGAGCACAATCTCTGATGACAGTACAACTGGTTGCAGGAAATGTACAACAAAAAAATAAGAATAGTATTAATCAAGGAATAGATTTTTTTAAAAAGTGGTTACAAAATAAAAGCACAAGAAACAAAATAAAAAGTGGGTAAAAACTTTATATAAAAGCACGTCTATAAAAGTGTGACTTCAAAGAATTAGTTAGTCTAACATCCTCAGGCAGGATGTTATTTAGTGTCATCACTATCTCATCAAGTCTTGCTCCTGGACTGAGGGACAGTCAGAAGGGCACCAGTATCTCAAGCTGTGCTCCGACTAATAGGGAACTAAGGAGTCTGTAATGTAGCTTGCATACAGAGTGAGTGAGTGTGCAAGTAACCTTTATGTGTGCTGTAGGTATGCCAGGCTTTGCTGCTGTCCCTGTCTGCTATGTCTCTGTCTCTGGTGTGTGAGGAGGATGGTACGGAGGTCGACTCTGACGAGTTCCTCGCGACCCTGCCTGCCAACACCGTCTTCATGGCCCTGGAGCCTGGACAGCCATGGAAACCACAACTGGTACGTTTGATGACAGAAGTGAATTATCACAGCTATTATAATAGCCAAGTAGTTTGATAGTTTGTTGTGTGCTTAACATATGTTGGCGCAACAGACTTAAATTATGTGACTGTAGTCTCTATTTCCACAGTCTTGAATGTTCATGCTCTTTGACTCCCCAGGGTGCAATTGTGTCCAAACCTCAAGACCACAACAAGCCCCGGACTGGAAAAGACATAGCCCGTGTCACCTTTGACCTGTACAAGATGAACCCCAAGGATGTGTTTGGCTCCCTGAATGTGAAGGCCACCTTCCAAGGCCTGTACTCCGTGAGTGCCGATTTCCAATGTCTGGGGCCCAAGAAAGTCCTCAGGTAAGCCAAAAGGAAGTGAGCCGTAAACGTCACAGAAAAGACCCAATGGAGAAGCTACACAAACAAACACATAAGCTCAGAAGATGAGATACATTTTAGCCCACAGCAAAAAGTCAGAGAAACTTGCACTCGACGCCAGTGTGCACAAGCACGAAGCCAGAAAAAAAGAGAAAGCAACAACAATCATAAAAACGAACAGCTTCACATGAATTGTGCCTTTGGTGGGCTATTGTACAGCACGTTAACAATACAGACCATACTGATGACACTTTCTCTCTGGCCCCTCCCTCAGGGAAGCCCTGCGTGTTACCTCCACCCTTCTCCAGGCTGCTGGACACATGCTTATCACCTGCGCCTCCCTGATCCGTCGCATCATCGAAGGAGCTGAATTCTGGCAGCCGCAGAGGGCAGAATACACAGCCAGCTGGAACTGAGAGCTTGGAGACTCCAATATATTACAACGCAAAGAGCAACACCACTGTTTTTAACATCCAGGTCTGATATCATTCCTGCCTTAATAGGAGCTAGTACCTCAGACCACTACTGAGAGATCTGTCATCACTTCCATAGAATTCCTGGTATATCCACAAAAATCTCCCTTTTATTCTGAAAAGTTGCTGTCCTGCAATTTACCCCCTGAAGAGCAGGAGAACCCATTCAGTCCAAGATTGAATTAAATGACATTAACCTATTAAAGCAATATCAGCACAGGTAAAAACAGTGGTATTGTCTTATAAGTGGTGATTGAATGTGTAGCACCATATACTACCCTAGAATATAAAAAAATGGAAAGGAAAAATAAACACACAGACATGCTTTTTAATCAGCATGTGTCTATAATACTTAGTAACAGACATGTAGCCTGGATTTTTTTTGGTTTTTTACTATACTCTTGTTCATTTGGAGTGGATTATAAAATGGCAAGTGATGTGAAAGCCTGATTGTTATTTTGATAATATTCTATTGAGGTACTGAGACAAATCTAATTGATCTAATTGTGATACATTACTCATTTTTTGGTTCATGAATGTACTATAATACTGTTTTGATGAATATCAACATCTCCTAGCTGAAAGTAAGGACAGCCATGTTTGAACAATAAGCAATAACAGTGCTTTATTTGAATCTGAATGATTCTGCTTTGCACAGAAGGAACCATCTATGTAAAAAAAACAACCCCACATAGTTAGGAAAATCATATAACATCCAACTCCTGTCATTTTACTGAAATACTGAAGATACACAAAAAAAGATTAACCAACTGCAACAGAATCAATACTAAACATGCAATTTCACAACGATTTGTCTAACCTGGCAGCCATTTATATGAAAGTATTATCTTAAGATGTAGCTGCACAAATGTGTAATAAAACTGAAAAAACTGATTGTCATGTTTTAAAGTTCTTTGCAAACAGTAGGAGAGGATTCAGCAAAATTCTTTTGAACGGGATATTGAGTATAGAGGCTTTAGCATCTCTACTCTGGAGGCAATTGAACTTCCATCCTCAGTGAATATTTCACTCCCTTCAAGCTTCACCTTTCAGGTCAGGTTTCCTTCCCACTGATAAGCTTGTGCCATTGATTCTCATCCGCTGCCGGTGCTTGATCCTGGCCGACAACCGGCTGTGCTCGTCCTGCTTCAGCCAGCATGGCTTTCGGTTCTTGACGTTGTAGCGCGTGTCGCTGAACCACTGGACTAGCTTCTGGCGGGGGAGGCCCGTCAGCACCGCCAGTTGGTTGTAGACCCCACTGTTGGGAAACTGGCAGGTCAAGAAAGTGTGCCTCAGCAGCTGCATCTGAGCCATGGTCTTACTGTTGCCATGGGAGCGGGCCTTAGTGGGAGCTCTGTGCAGGGTCGTCTGTACCTCTGCATCTTTTTCCCCGTCCATATCAACTTCATAACTCTTTTTTTCCATTGTTCCTCTTTCCTCCAAACCACCCTCTTCCCCCTCCTTCTTTATCCTCTTCATCATCTTGCCAGTCACCGTCAACCTTCCCCACTTTTTTTCATTCCTTTTGTCTTTCTCCACTGCCTCTGCTTTCCTGTCCTCCTCTCTCTTCCCTCCCTCCTCCGTCATCCCTTCCTCCCTCGTCATCTCTCCCCCAACTCGCTTGTTACGCCGCACCTTTTTATTTCTCTTCCTTCGCTCCTCCCACTTCTCCTCCCTCACCCTTTCCTCCTTCACCTGCTCTTCCTCTCTGACCTCTTCTGCCCTCTCCCCACCATACTCCATTAAATCTCCCTCCCAAGGCTTCTCCTCCCTTCTCTCCTCTCTCAACTCTTCTCTCATCCTCTGTTCTCCCTGAGCCTGACTTGAGTTGCATAGCTTTGCCCGGACCTCGCAGATGTCTTGACAATCCCAGCTGATGCCGTAGCGGAGCCTCTGAGCCATGAACCACACCCTCACCTGGTCAGGGTGCAGCGAGCGGCGCCGTGCCAGTGCAGCCGTCTCCCTCTGTGTCAGGTATGGGAATGTGGCGAAGGCCTTGTCCAGCTCTGCTACATCGTCCAGCTGCAGGCTGATCTGGTTTGAGTAAACCCATATAAGCTTCTGACTGTCAGAGACCAGGGGAAGACACACTGCATTGTTCTGGTTGAGGATGAAAGCTGCTGAGGCAAGGCCAAACTCTGACAACGTCTCCGTCTCTCCACTGGCATCTGGAAGGCGTGAGGACGAAGAGACGGGTTTCTGAGCGGGGATGGTGCCTGGGTAAGGTTGGAGTTTGGGTCTCTGAGTTGAGGCTGATTCCTCAACTCTTGGAGTCCTTCTGGCAGCTGTCTGCATCATCTGTTGTAATGAATCCTGTAATGAGAAGACATTAGAAAAGTTAATTTCCACAATGCTATTTATACATTTTGGGGAAAAACATGACATTCCATCATTAAATATCTCCACAATATATAGAATCCAAAACTAAGTACATAAGTTACCCACGATCCTTTAAATACTACTATTGCGCGTTTAATTTTTTGTTCTATCAATCATTTTGTAAACATGTCACTTTTTGCAAATGGCTGATCTCATTTTGGAGCAAAACTCTTCCCAAAAAAACCCTCAAATCAGCAGGAGGGCCTGTATTAACCAAAAGCATTATTCAAATTGTTAACTGAAATAGTTACTGTAGAGAAAACTAGGCTGTAGTGGTTGCATAGTCATTGTTAAGAAAAAAGACTAAGTAGAGTTATCATGAGTGCATAACTTTGTGTGGAGATGAAATTGCAGTATCACAAGCAGGTGCCATAGTGGGGGGGTGGCATGCTGACCAACCAGCGCCCCAAGCTAAAGGAGGGCTCCTAAATGTCTGGACTAAAATGCCTGTTGTGGTCCTCAAGTGTATATTTATAAATATTTCATGCTTTTATTTCATAGTTGGAATAATGGTGGTATGGCGGCGAGGGGAAAGTAGAGGGCTGTTCCTTGTCACGTGCACTGCATGATTTCTAGGCACGCCCCTGCTCACCTGCCATGGATTTGGTTTGTGTGTGTGCGGTGGAAACAACAATTTTACGAGATGGATAACTTTTAAAATAACCTTCTTCCCAACACATTGAGTATTATGTTATTTGTCAGCTTCTCAGGGAACAGTAGCATTCGCTGATTTACTAGCTAGCTATTATTTGTTGATGGCATAGAGTAACGTTAGCTAACGTTACCTCGCCAACAGTAAATCCTTCTTGGCTAGCACCAAATGGATAAATAAATGTTTACAAAGGTTAATAATCGTCTAGAGGTTTCTACCTACCGTGGCAAGTTGGAAAATAATGAATCTGTAAAGTTGAACATTTGCTGAGCGGTCGTTTTCATTCATCAAACAAGCTTATAGCGCCCCTAGTGGCTCGGGTGAGAATTAATACTGATCTGGCAGTCATAGTCGCTTTCTCGCTTATTTGGATGTCGTTGTTTTAGTCCATAGAGTAATGCAACAGTGCTATTTTTGTTCAGGGTACAGTCATATCCAGGAGTCTTATACCCGGTTTACCTATGAAATAGGATCTGCTCATTCTTTCAAGATGATATATGATGTAAAAATGATTTCAAAATATTTTTGAAATGTTTTCAAGAAAAGAAAAACATGATAAAGATATAAATGATTACAATTATTTGTGGTTGATTATCATAGACTGGTCACTGCCCCGAGGAGTTCATAGTTTGCCTCACCCTATGTTTGTTTGTTATATAAGAGCAAACATTCATTTCATGGAATTGAAAGTTTGCTTTGAACTGCTCATGTGGCAGAGCATAACCTATCAGATCAGACAGTGAGAGACCAGAGAAGGGGGAACAACTACATCAAGTCACTTCAAAACAGTTTACTGAGTCCAGATCTTTCCGAAAAGACCAAGAGGCGACCAAGGAGCAACGTGATTACTCTATTCACCACTGAAAAAGACTCAAGACGAATAAAATCGAGCAATTCGAAAACATGTCTGACAATCCACAAAAGGACCAGCAACAAATTATTCTTTGCGACATGTGTACAGAGGAGGACAGGAAACCAGCACGGAAGACCTGCATGAAGTGCGAGATCTCCATGTGCGTCCACCACCTCCAGGCTCACCTGACCACCCCTGTGTTACTGCAAAGTCATCCTCTGACTGAGCCTATGGCCCCAGGGGAGGCTGGCTTAGGTGGGACCACTAAATGTCCCCATCATGGCAAGCTCCTGGAGTACTACTGCTTGGATGATTTGACCAGTGTGTGTGTATCCTGCGCCATTGAGGACCAGCACCGGCTACACAACATGAAGACCCTCTCCACGGCCCACACAGAGCTTATGAAAAAGCTCAATGCTGAGCAGCAGGCCTTGGCCAAAACGGAGGATGAGAGTCTGGAAAAGTGGGAGAAGGTTGAAAGAGAGAAGTTGGGTAGGTCCAGCGTGCGTCTCATCGAGGCTGTGTCCAAGTTACGCGACATTGCCTTGGCCAGTGTCCAGAATTCTGTCTCTGCCCGTATGGAGGCCATCAAGACCAGCAAGAGCAGCCTGCAGGCGGCACAGAACGAGAAGGACAGCTTCCGTTTCCTGCAGATGTTTTCTCAGGTGCATCAGGATGTGGAGAAGGCCAAGGCTGTGGATCTGAGAAAGGGGTTGGAGCCTGGCAACGACCGTGACAAACTGGTTCAGGAGTTAAGGCAAGGTGGGGAAAAGATGGTGGAGCAAGCAGTTAAGTTATTGGATTCCTTGTTGATTCTGGTTGACCCAGAGAACCACCAGGAAGGTTTTTCTACTAACTCAGTACTGATCTTTGACCCGCAGACTCTGGAAACAGGCATGTCACTGTCCAAGGACCAAAGGAAGGTTTTCTACAGTAGTTGGTTGGGGCAATGTGCTGCCCACACTCTTCAGATCAGGCATGTCAATTCTTTGACTAACTTTCACTTTGAGAGATGGATGGTCAGCCTTTCCAAAGATTGTGACTGGACCATAGGTTTATGCGACAAAGTATCTGCAAACAACTTGAAGGATGGACATGTCTATGGACTGTGTTGCCAAGGTAACAAGCTGAGCTCTCTTACAACACACTATGATGATGATTCAGCTAATGCACCGATGAATTTTTCTGGATTACAGAAATGCATCGTTTCCTCTCAGTTGATCAAATTTCCAGGTGAATATGGAGCCAAGATAATGCCCCGACCCCAAATCGTGGAAGTGCACTGGAACTTTGCTGCCTCCTCGTTATCCTTCTTCAGCAGGAGCAGCCAGTACCAGAGGATGGAAATACTCACGATAAAGATGAGCCACAACAGCAGGGACCTCATCCCCTTTGTTCACCTGGGAGACCCAAATAGTTATCTTACTGGAATGATCGATGATGATGACTTTGGTTTTGGAATGCAGACACAGCGCCAAAAGCGCCAACAGCGCCAACAGCTCCAAGGGTACCAACGGTTCCATCAGCTCCAAGGGCACCAACGGCTCCAACAGCTCCAACAGCCCCAACAGCAATGGAAGTGCATATGTGGCGAGGTTTACACTAAGAACGAAGAATCATACCCTTATGGAGGAAGCTACTACCCTCAATCTACTTGTTCCTGTGGAGTAGATGTTGGTACCCTGTTCATCACAGAGGTTCTTTGTGAACTTCTGTAATGGACAGGCAGGTAATTATCTAGGCTTTAGCGCTTGGCCTGTATCTCATTTGCCTTTACTAATCAATATATAAAGCTGAGAAATGCCTGTTGATCATTACCAGGATTACTATTTTTTTTCTTGCTTTCATTGGATTAAAGTAAATTTCATTGCAGTGTTAAGCTTTTATCTCATGATATTTTGCCCTGTCTGTGCAAAGATCCCAAATAAGATGCTTTGACTGTTGGTGACTTCATTGTTGTTTGTTTTATTTGTTAATAGTGTTGTTTTAAATGTAGACAATAATGTCATAAGATTCTGTCTGGGGTTGTAAAGTGGTTTCTTCCTTCTTTCTATCAGTTCAGGGTGTTTGTCTCCACCTACTGGTCATGAACACTCCCTTGTCAACAGGCTTTGATACATGTCTATGTCTGATCTAATCTTTAACAATCACAATTAAGTCAGAATTGTAACAAGGGGAATTTTTGTCCGAATATCGTGGATGATATAATGAAAAATAAAGAAGTCAGAAGATATTAAATGGGGTGTTTTAGTGACTGAAAAAAGTGTGAAGAAAGTGACAAAAAGTAACACAAAAACTGCATATGACGTTTGACTGTAAGTAATATATAAGTACTGTGTTATCACATCAATGTGACAGTATAAAATGAAATACAGAAAAAGCAACAACCATTTGAAATGAGTGAAATGAAACCATAGAAACGGATCTCTTCAATAAATGATACAGGTAAGTCAAGTATAACCTGACTGTGTCCATCCCTAAAATAAACCCACAGAAACTTTGGTATCCAGTGGGAGGAGCTAGTACCAGAGAGCACCCTCCAGTCACATATACAGTCTCCCAAATGTATCTAGATAAGTCAGTAAAAACCCTTTTCATTATGTGGGATACATAAGGAACAGCACAGTAGTTTTGCTTGTCAGATGTTGTCAGTACAATACCATATTCTAATACAGTTCAACATTTCCACGAGGGAAGCTAAATATAACAAATTATTAAAACCTCCAAGTCATTAAAGTGCAAAACCTGAACAATTGAAAGTATAAAACATTTCAATTCTTAACTGGCCGCTGCAGTTGCATACACATAGATTACTCTTTTGTAAATAACTTAAGACTTGTTATGATTTTGGTTTTTGGTGACAAAGGCTTGTAATCTCAAACATACTGTATATATACTGTTTATGGCATCTGGCTTTACATCTCATTCTTTCAAGATGATATATGATGTAAAAGTTATTTCAAAATATTTTTAAAATATTTTCAAGAAAAGAAAAACAAGGATGTAAATGATTAAAACATATTTTATTTGTGGTTGATTATCATAGACTGATCACTGCCTGGAGGAGTTCATAGTTTGCCTCACCCTATGTTTGTTATATAAGAGCAAACATTCATTTCCTAGGGAATGAAAGTGCTCTGAACTGCTCATGTGACAGAGCACAGCCTATCACATCAGACAGTGAGAGACCAGAGAAGGCGGAACAACTATGTCAAGTCACTTCAAAACAGTTTATTGAGTACAGATCTTTCTGAAAAGACCAAGAGGCGACCAAGCGGGTGGACTTTATCCACCACTGAACAAGACTCAAGAATAAAATCAAACAATTTGAAAACATGTCTGACAATCCACAAAAGCACCAGCAACAAGCTATTCTTTGCGACATGTGTACAGAGGAGGACAGGAAACCAGCACGGAAGACCTGCATGAAGTGCGAGATCTCCATGTGCGTCCACCACCTCCAGGCCCACCTGACCACCCCTGTGTTACTGCAAACTCATCCTCTGACTGAGCCTATGGCCCCAGGGGAGGCTGGCTTAGGTGGGACCACTAAATGTCCCCAACATGGCAAGCTCCTGGAGTACTACTACTTGGATGATTTGACCAGTGTGTGAGTATCCTGCGCCATTGAGGACCAGCACCGGCTACACAACATGAAGACCCTCTCCACGGCCCACACAGAGCTTATGAAAAAGCTCAATGCTGAGCAGCAGGCCTTGACCAAAACGGAGGATGAGAGTCTGGAAAAGTGGGAGAAGGTTGAAAGAGAGAAGTTGAGTAGTTCCAGCGTACGTCTCATCGACGCTGTGTCCAAGTTACGCGACACCGCCTTGGCCAGTGTCCAGAATTCTGTCTCTGCCCGTATGGTGGCCATCAAGACCAGCAAGAGCAGCATGCAGGCGGCACAGAACGAGAAGGACACCTTCCGTTTCCTGCAGATGTTTTCTCAGGTGCATCAGGATGTGGAGAAGGCCAAGGCTGTGGATCTGAGAAAGGGGTTGGAGCCTGGCAACGACCGTGACAAACTGGTTCAGGAATTGAAGAAAGGTGGGGAAAAGATGGTGGAGCAAGCGGCTAAATTATCAGGTTCCTTGTTGATTCTGGTTGACCCAGAGAACCACCAGGAAGTCTTTTCTACTAACTCAGAACTGATCTTTGACCCGCAGACTCTGGGAACTGGCATGTCACTGTCCGAGGACCACAGGAAGGTTTTCTACAGTAGTTGGTAGGGGAAATGTGCTGCCCACACTCTTCAGATCAGGAATGTCAATTCTTTGACTAACTTTCAGAGATGGATGGTCAGCCTTTCCAAAGATTGTGACTGGACCATAGGTTTATGCGACAAAGTATCTGCAAACAACTTGAAGGATGGACATGTCTATGGACTGTGTTGCCAAGGTAACGAGCTGAGCTCTCTCACAACACACTATGATGATCCAACTGATGCACCAATGAATTTTACTGGGTTACAGAAAACCGAGATGCAACAGAAAACAGAGAAAAAACGCATCGTTTCCTCTCAGTTGATCAAATTTCCAGGTGAATATGGAGCCGAGATAATGCCCCGACCCCAAATCGTGGAAGTGCACTGGAACTTTGCTGCCTCCTCGTTATCCTTCTTCAGCAGGAGCAGCCAGTACCAGAGGATGGAAATACTCACGATAAAGATGAGCCACAACAGCAGGGACCTCATCCCCTTTGTTCACCTGGGAGACCCAAATAGTTATCTTACTGGAATGATCGATGATGATGACTTTGGTTTTGGAATGCAGACACAGCGCCAACAGCGCCAACAGCGCCAACAGCTCCAAGGGTACCAACGGTTCCATCAGCTCCAAGGGCACCAACGGCTCCAACAGCTCCAACAGCCCCAACAGCAATGGAAGTGCATATGTGGCGAGGTTTACACTAAGAACGAAGAATCATACCCTTATGGAGGAAGCTACTACCCTCAATCTACTTGTTCCTGTGGAGTAGATGTTGGTACCCTGTTCATCACAGAGGTTCTTTGTGAACTTCTGTAATGGACAGGCAGGTAATTATCTAGGCTTTAGCGCTTGGCCTGTATCTCATTTGCCTTTACTAATCAATATATAAAGCTGAGAAATGCCTGTTGATCATTACCAGGATTACTATTTTTTTTCTTGCTTTCATTGGATTAAAGTAAATTTCATTGCAGTGTTAAGCTTTTATCTCATGATATTTTGCCCTGTCTGTGCAAAGATCCCAAATAAGATGCTTTGACTGTTGGTGACTTCATTGTTGTTTGTTTTATTTGTTAATAGTGTTGTTTTAAATGTAGACAATAATGTCATAAGATTCTGTCTGGGGTTGTAAAGTGGTTTCTTCCTTCTTTCTATCAGTTCAGGGTGTTTGTCTCCACCTACTGGTCATGAACACTCCCTTGTCAACAGGCTTTGATACATGTCTATGTCTGATCTAATCTTTAACAATCACAATTAAGTCAGAATTGTAACAAGGGGAATTTTTGTCCGAATATCGTGGATGATATAATGAAAAATAAAGAAGTCAGAAGATATTAAATGGGGTGTTTTAGTGACTGAAAAAAGTGTGAAGAAAGTGACAAAAAGTAACACAAAAACTGCATATGACGTTTGACTGTAAGTAATATATAAGTACTGTGTTATCACATCAATGTGACAGTATAAAATGAAATACAGAAAAAGCAACAACCATTTGAAATGAGTGAAATGAAACCATAGAAACGGATCTCTTCAATAAATGATACAGGTAAGTCAAGTATAACCTGACTGTGTCCATCCCTAAAATAAACCCACAGAAACTTTGGTATCCAGTGGGAGGAGCTAGTACCAGAGAGCACCCTCCAGTCACATATACAGTCTCCCAAATGTATCTAGATAAGTCAGTAAAAACCCTTTTCATTATGTGGGATACATAAGGAACAGCACAGTAGTTTTGCTTGTCAGATGTTGTCAGTACAATACCATATTCTAATACAGTTCAACATTTCCACGAGGGAAGCTAAATATAACAAATTATTAAAACCTCCAAGTCATTAAAGTGCAAAACCTGAACAATTGAAAGTATAAAACATTTCAATTCTTAACTGGCCGCTGCAGTTGCATACACATAGATTACTCTTTTGTAAATAACTTAAGACTTGTTATGATTTTGGTTTTTGGTGACAAAGGCTTGTAATCTCAAACATACTGTATATATACTGTTTATGGCATCTGGCTTTACATCTCATTCTTTCAAGATGATATATGATGTAAAAGTTATTTCAAAATATTTTTAAAATATTTTCAAGAAAAGAAAAACAAGGATGTAAATGATTAAAACATATTTTATTTGTGGTTGATTATCATAGACTGATCACTGCCTGGAGGAGTTCATAGTTTGCCTCACCCTATGTTTGTTATATAAGAGCAAACATTCATTTCCTAGGGAATGAAAGTGCTCTGAACTGCTCATGTGACAGAGCACAGCCTATCACATCAGACAGTGAGAGACCAGAGAAGGCGGAACAACTATGTCAAGTCACTTCAAAACAGTTTATTGAGTACAGATCTTTCTGAAAAGACCAAGAGGCGACCAAGCGGGTGGACTTTATCCACCACTGAACAAGACTCAAGAATAAAATCAAACAATTTGAAAACATGTCTGACAATCCACAAAAGCACCAGCAACAAGCTATTCTTTGCGACATGTGTACAGAGGAGGACAGGAAACCAGCACGGAAGACCTGCATGAAGTGCGAGATCTCCATGTGCGTCCACCACCTCCAGGCCCACCTGACCACCCCTGTGTTACTGCAAACTCATCCTCTGACTGAGCCTATGGCCCCAGGGGAGGCTGGCTTAGGTGGGACCACTAAATGTCCCCAACATGGCAAGCTCCTGGAGTACTACTACTTGGATGATTTGACCAGTGTGTGAGTATCCTGCGCCATTGAGGACCAGCACCGGCTACACAACATGAAGACCCTCTCCACGGCCCACACAGAGCTTATGAAAAAGCTCAATGCTGAGCAGCAGGCCTTGACCAAAACGGAGGATGAGAGTCTGGAAAAGTGGGAGAAGGTTGAAAGAGAGAAGTTGAGTAGTTCCAGCGTACGTCTCATCGACGCTGTGTCCAAGTTACGCGACACCGCCTTGGCCAGTGTCCAGAATTCTGTCTCTGCCCGTATGGTGGCCATCAAGACCAGCAAGAGCAGCATGCAGGCGGCACAGAACGAGAAGGACACCTTCCGTTTCCTGCAGATGTTTTCTCAGGTGCATCAGGATGTGGAGAAGGCCAAGGCTGTGGATCTGAGAAAGGGGTTGGAGCCTGGCAACGACCGTGACAAACTGGTTCAGGAATTGAAGAAAGGTGGGGAAAAGATGGTGGAGCAAGCGGCTAAATTATCAGGTTCCTTGTTGATTCTGGTTGACCCAGAGAACCACCAGGAAGTCTTTTCTACTAACTCAGAACTGATCTTTGACCCGCAGACTCTGGGAACTGGCATGTCACTGTCCGAGGACCACAGGAAGGTTTTCTACAGTAGTTGGTAGGGGAAATGTGCTGCCCACACTCTTCAGATCAGGAATGTCAATTCTTTGACTAACTTTCAGAGATGGATGGTCAGCCTTTCCAAAGATTGTGACTGGACCATAGGTTTATGCGACAAAGTATCTGCAAACAACTTGAAGGATGGACATGTCTATGGACTGTGTTGCCAAGGTAACGAGCTGAGCTCTCTCACAACACACTATGATGATCCAACTGATGCACCAATGAATTTTACTGGGTTACAGAAAACCGAGATGCAACAGAAAACAGAGAAAAAACGCATCGTTTCCTCTCAGTTGATCAAATTTCCAGGTGAATATGGAGCTGAGATAATGCCCCGACCCCAAATCGTGGAAGTGCACTGGAACTTTGCCGCCTCCTCGTTATCCTTCTTCAGCAGGAGCAGCCAGTACCAGAGGATGGAAATACTCACGATAAAGATGAGCCACAACAGCCGGGACCTCATCCCCTTTGTTCACCTGGGAGAGGACAAGGCCCCAAAGAGTTCAAATCATCTTACTGGAATGATCGTTAAAGGTGACTTGACCTTTAGTTTAGGAATGCAGACACAGCACCAACAGTGCCAACAGCTCCAACAGGACCAACAGCGCCAACGGCTCCAACAACTCCAAAATCATATTGTTGAAATGATCATTGATAGTCCCCAACAGCCCCAACAGCGATGGAAGTGCATGTGTGGCAAGGTTTACACTGAGAATCATACATTTATGAAGGATGCCACTACCCTCAGTCTTCTACTTGTTCCTGTGGAGTAGTTATTGGTTCCCTGATCATCACAGAGGTTCTTTGTGAACTTCTGTAATGGACAAGCAGGTCATTGTCTTGGCTTTAGCGCTTGGCCTGTATCTCATTTGCCTTTACTAATCAATATATAAATCTGAGAAATGCCTGCCGATCATTACCAGGATTACTATTTTTTTCTTGCTTTCATTGGATTAAAGTAAATTTCATTGCATAGTGTTAAGCTTTTGCCTCATGATATTTTACCCTGTCTGTGCAAAGATCTCAGAAAAGATGCTTTGACTGTTATTGACTTTATTGTGTTTTTTTTGTTAATAGTGTTGTTTTAAATGTAGACAATAATGTCATATGATTCTGTCTGGGGTTGTAAAATGGTTTCTTCCTTCTTTCTATCAGTTCAGGGTGTTTGTCTCTACCTACTGGTCATGAACACTCCCTTGTCAATAGGCTTTGATACATGTCTATGTCTGATCTAATCTTTAACAATCACAATTAAGTCAGAATTGTAACAAGGGGAATTGTGTCCCAGAACGTGTGTTATTTGGTTAAAGTGGTTTTAAACCTCTTTGGCCATTGAGCCACATCTTAAAAATATTTTTGCTATTGTATTTTAACCAGCCTATCTTACCAATATAACACAGGGACTTTAAACTGTTTTTGTCTTATAGACCATGGCAAGAGTGCACTCCTGGGAGCTGAGTGGGTAAAAAAACACCACCAGCTGAAGGGAAATGTTAAAGAACCTCCCTATCTCATGTTGGGATTGACACGCCAAAAGGAAGTTGAGGAAAAACTTCTTCAGGCACACAATGCCCGGAGGTGGGCGGGGAGCTCTGGAGTTGGACCCTTTTGGAATACAGACCCGCCAGCTTGAGTTTACTTGATGGAAAGATGGCAGAGGGTGAGGACATAGAGGAATTGATCCCGATGGAGTGGCCGTACCTCGAGCTAATACACAAGTTTAAGTGAAAAATAGCTTTGATGTTCGGCTGAACGCACTATTGGAACTACACTCCCCACCCTGCAGGACTTGTACACTAGGAGGTGCAGAACCAGAGCCTGCAGGATCATGAAGGATCCTCACCACCCCAACAACAGACTGTTTCAGCTGCTGCGGTCAGGCAAGCGCCTCTATAGTCATGCTGCTAAAACAGAGAGACTGAGACAGAGTTTCTTTCCTCAGGCCATCAGGACTGTGACCGCTGACCTCACCAGGACCCCACCAAGACCCACACACTGCCCCTCTTATATGCTCACACACACACACACACACACACACACACACACACACACACACACACACACACACACACACACACACTTAGGTAATGACTACACATAATTTATAGTATACATTCATACAATTTCCCCTACCTACCTCTTATTTTATATTTTCATTTCCAAGGTGCTCTTACTGTATATATTGTGTTGTTTTTTTATATAAGAGCTCTTACTGTAATAACTGTAATTACCTTAATACTGTAAATATTGTGTTTGTTTTTTTACTGTAAATACTTTGTACTATTGCCCTTTTGCACATTCCCGTGAGCATTGCCACTTTTTCATTTCACTACACACCCTGTGTGTGTATGTGACAAATAAAGTTCTTGAATCTTGAAGTCATACATTTTGTAAACTGGTTTTACAGTTATGTGATAACTTTCACTGTTATGCCAATGAAGTAATAAAGTTTCTTTCTACCATCTGAAGAAAGTTGTAGTTACATACATATTTTGCCATATGTTCTTTAAAATGCAAAACAACTTTCAATTATCAATTTCTTTTTGTGTTTTAAATAGAGCTGTTTGTTTGGAATGAGTAAGAAAATGCTCATTTAACTTCTCAGTGAACTGCAGCAACATTCTAGAATTCTACTGGGGTCTAGACGGTTACATGGGCTGCCTCCCGCAAAAGTTCTGGACAGCTTTTCGACATTCTGATAAATGAGTTGTAACATGAAGTTGAAGGTCATAACTAATTCCTCAAGTAACTGATGAAGTTCTTGGTGTTCTTTTTGGTCATTGAGAAATGGTTGGCAATCCAACTCATTGGCGCCTTCCCGCCACCAACTGGACGAGAATGTGAAGGCACACGGCTGACACCCATACATCCAGTAGCCTGCTATCGATCGCTCTTGACTTACTGTGCGGTCAAACCAATCAGATGTTAGATTCCGCCCACAGGCTTTGACGGATGAGTTGACAGATTTACATTTCAAAAAGCACACAGGAGCAACAATCATGAAATAAATAAATCATTAAATAAATCATGAAATGTGGAAATAATTAAATAAATCATTAAATAAATCATTAAATATGGAAATAATTAAATACATGTGGAAATGAACAATAAAATATATTGTATTTGCCATTTTAATTAATTAATTGTTTATATATTTCCCCTTTTATTTAATGATTTATTTAATGATTTATTTATTTAATATTGTCGCTTTAAAAGCTCCATAGTTTTCTTGCATATTTCGATGTCGCTGTTTTAGTCCATAGAGTAATGTAACAGTGCTATTTTTGTTCAGGGTACAGTCATATCCAGGAGTCTTATACCCGGTTTACCTATGAAATAGGATCTGCTCATTCTTTCAAGATGATATATGATGTAAAAGCTATTTCAAAATATTTTTGAAATATTTTCAAGAAAAGAAAAACATGATAAAGTTATAAATGATTAAAACATATATTATTTGTGGTTGATTATCATACACTGGTCACTGCCCAGAGGAGTTCATAGTTTGCCACACCCTATGATTGTTTGTTATATAAGAGTAAGCATTCATTTCTTAGGAAATGAAAGTGCTCTGAACTGCTCATGTGACAGAGCACAGCCTATCAGATTAGACAGTGAGAGACCAGAGAAGGGGGAACAACAACATCAATTCACTTCAAAACAGTTTACTGGGTACAGGACTTTATTCAACACTGAAAAAGACTCAAGACGAATAAAATCAAACAATTCGAAAACATGTCTGACAATCCACAAAAGGACCAGCAACAAGCTATTCTTTGCGACATGTGTGCAGAGAAGGACAGGAAACCAGCACGGAAGACCTGCATGAAGTGCGAGATCTCCATGTGCGTCCACCACCTCCAGGCCCACCTGACCACCCCTGTGTTACTGCAAACTCATCCTCTGACTGAGCCTATGGCCCCAGGGGAGGCTGGCTTAGGTGGGACCACTAAATGTCCCCATCATGGCAAGCTCCTGGAGTACTACTGCTTGGATGATTTGACCAGTGTGTGTGTATCCTGCGCCATTGAGGACCAGCACCGGCTACACAACATGAAGACCCTCTCCACGGCCCACACAGAGCTTATGAAAAAGCTCAATGCTGAGCAGCAGGCCTTGGCCAAAACGAAGGATGAGAGTCTGGAAAAGTGGGAGAAGGTTGAAAGAGAGAAGTTGGGTAGGTCCAGCGTGCGTCTCATCGAGGCTGTGTCCAAGTTACGCGACACCGCCTTGGCCAGTGTCCAGAATTCTGTCTCTGCCCGTATGGTGGCCATCAAGACCCGCAAGAGCAGCATGCAGGCGGCACAGAACGAGAAGGACAGCTTCCGTTTCCTGCAGATGTTTTCTCAAGTGCATCAGGATGTGGAGAAGGCCAAGGCTGTGGATCTGAGAAAGGGGTTGGAGCCTGGCAACGACCGTGACAAACTGGTTCAGGAGTTAAGGCAAGGTGGGGAAAAGATGGTGGAGCAAGCAGTTAAGTTATTGGATTCCTTGTTGATTCTGGTTGACCCAGAGAACCACCAGGAAGGTTTTTCTACTAACTCAGTACTGATCTTTGACCCGCAGACTCTGGGAACAGGCATGTCACTGTCCAAGGACCAAAGGAAGGTTTTCTACAGTAGTTGGTTGGGGAAATGTGCTGCCCACACTCTTCAAATCAGGCATGTCAATTCTTTGACTAACTTTCACTTTGAGAGATGGATGGTCAGCCTTTCCAAAGATTGTGACTGGACCATAGGTTTATGCGACAAAGTATCTGCAAACAACTTGAAGAATGGACATGTCTATGGACTGTGTTGCCAAGGTAACAAGCTGAGCTCTCTTACAACACACTATGATGATGATTCAGCTAATGCACCGATGAATTTTTCTGGATTACAGAAATGCATCGTTTCCTCTCAGTTGATCAAATTTCCAGGTGAATATGGAGCCGAGATAATGCCCCGACCCCAAATCGTGGAAGTGCACTGGAACTTTGCTGCCTCCTCGTTATCCTTCTTCAGCAGGAGCAGCCAGTACCAGAGGATGGAAATACTCACGATAAAGATGAGCCACAACAGCAGGGACCTCATCCCCTTTGTTCACCTGGGAGACCCAAATAGTTATCTTACTGGAATGATCGATGATGATGACTTTGGTTTTGGAATGCAGACACAGCGCCAACAGCGCCAACAGCGCCAACAGCTCCAAGGGTACCAACGGTTCCATCAGCTCCAAGGGCACCAACGGCTCCAACAGCTCCAACAGCCCCAACAGCAATGGAAGTGCATGTGTGGCGAGGTTTACACTAAGAACGAAGAATCATACCCTTATGGAGGAAGCTACTACCCTCAATCTACTTGTTCCTGTGGAGTAGATGTTGGTACCCTGTTCATCACAGAGGTTCTTTGTGAACTTCTGTAATGGACAAGCAGGTAATTATCTAGGCTTTAGCGCTTGGCCTGTATCTCATTTGCCTTTACTAATCAATATATAAAGCTGAGAAATGCCTGTTGATCATTACCAGGATTACTATTTTTTTTCTTGCTTTCATTGGATTAAAGTAAATTTCATTGCAGTGTTAAGCTTTTATCTCATGATATTTTGCCCTGTCTGTGCAAAGATCCCAAATAAGATGCTTTGACTGTTGGTGACTTCATTGTTGTTTGTTTTATTTGTTAATAGTGTTGTTTTAAATGTAGACAATAATGTCATAAGATTCTGTCTGGGGTTGTAAAGTGGTTTCTTCCTTCTTTCTATCAGTTCAGGGTGTTTGTCTCCACCTACTGGTCATGAACACTCCCTTGTCAACAGGCTTTGATACATGTCTATGTCTGATCTAATTTTTAACAATCACAATTGAGTCAGAATTGTAACAAGAGGAATTGTGTCCGGATATCGTGGATGATCTAATTAAAAATAAAGAAGTCAGAAGATATTACATGGGGTGTTTTATTGACTGAAAAAAGTGTTAAGAAAGTGACAAAAAAGTAACACAAAAACTACATATAACGTTTGACTGTAAGTAACATATAAGTACTGCGTTATCAATGTGACAGTATAAAATGAAATACAGAAAAAGCAACAACCATTTGAAATGAGTGAAATGAAACCATAGAAACGGATCTCTTCAATAATTGATACAGGTAAATCAAGTATAACCTGACTGTGTCCATCCCTAAAATAAACCCACAGAAACTTTGGTATCCAGTGGGAGAAGCTAGTACCAGAGAGCACCCTCCAGTCACATATACAGTCTCCCAAATGTATCTAGATAAGTCAGTAAAAAATGTTTTCATTAGCCTACGTCAACACAGTAGTTTTGCTTGTCAGATGTTGTCAGTACAATACCATATTCTTATGCAGTTCAACATTTCCATGAGGGAAGCTAAATATAACAGATTATTACAACCTCCAAGTCATTAAAGTGCAAAACCTGAACAATTGAAAGTATAAAACATTTCAACTCTTAACTGGCCGCTGCAGTTGCATACACATAGATTACTCTTTTGTAAATAACTTAAGACTTGTTATGATTTTGGTTTTTGGTGAGAAAGGCTTGTAATCTCACACATACTGTATATATACTGTTTATGGCATCTGGCTTTGCATCTTGGCGGTGAGATGCCTGGAAAATAAAAACGAGAGCAGATTTGCAGACATGTAAAGAAAAGATTTAAGTGTGAAAGAAAGAGCTCATGTGGAATGATCAGACATGGCAGGCAAGCCAAGAGGTTGAACACTGCTGCTGTGGCTCTCTTACGGTCAGGAGATGCTGATCCCTTGAAACACTTCAACACCTAAAGGCTCTGAAGCGACTCAGCGTGGGTGTGCTGGAAAAATATCATGGAGTCAAACTTATTATGATCGTACCGCGTTGAACCTGACAGTCAAATAACCTAACACAAAGCTATGTATGTCACCTACATGTAGGAAATGAAGATAAGAAAGTGTGTGTATGTGTCTGAGCGCCTGTGTGTATAAATGTTTCAACCACAAACAGCATCTGTGTGTCAGACGCCGGCCAGGAAGCGGCAGGCCCCAGAACCGACCGGGACCTAGCTGTCATTGCCGAAGACGGTGTTGAGCTGCTGGGTGACCCTGATGAAGGTTGTCCTGCGGCTCAGCTCCTTCAGCTTGGCTGCCCCTACGTAGGTGCAGGTGGAGCGGACCCCGCCCAGGATGTCTCGTATCATCACCTCCACTGGGCCTTTGTAAAGAACTTCTACTGTTTTCCCCTCAGACGCTCTGGGGGACAAAAGAGAGAGGACAGGTTCAGCCATAGTCAGAAATAATTTAATAAATATAGTAATATAATCAACACCAGCTTTAAAGACTTTCTTACTAACAAAGTAACTCAGTAACAAAGTATCTGCCCCTCTGACCTGTACTCAGCCACGCCCCCAGCGTGTTTCTTCATCGCCGTGTCCGAGCTCATGCCGTAGAACAGCTTGTATTTTTTGCCGTTCTTCTCGATGACCTCGCCCCCGCTCTCCGAGTGGCCGGCCAGCATACCGCCCAGCATCACAAAGTCCGCCCCCGCACCTGAGAGGCACGCAGAAACAGCCAATCAAAATGGTGAGCAGCCAGGGATGTTTTCGAGGAACTTCTCTGAGGAACACACTATATTGTATGTGTGGAAGAATGTTTGTCGTGTTTTGAATCAGAGTGTAACTTGAAAGCACTAGAACTTACCAAAAGCCTTTGAGACGTCTCCTGGGCATGTACATCCTCCATCCTGCATGGAAGAGACAGACAATGGAGTATACCGTTATCTTTTGCATGTATCACAATGACTTTATGAACAGGTGGTATGATGGGAAGTAATGCAGGACAGGCTAGAACTATAAATACAGTCTTTGCACTGTATTATCCATATTTAAAGAGATTATAACCATTACTGTGTCTTCAGAATGATCATGTATAATATAAAAGAGATAAATAAAGAAATTAAAGACACAAGTATGATCAAGTGCAGGTAGAGGAGGGCAGGAAGTGTCTCTTTTTAAATCAAGGAGACTGTAGAAAAACTAAATAAAGGGTTATTTATAGAACAAAGACGCTCACAGAGATGATGTGGCCACCCAAGCCATGGGCTGCATCTGCACACTCAATCACAGCGCTGAGCTGGGGGTACCCCACTCCTGTCTTCTTACGGGTGGTACACACAGAGCCTATGGAGAAAAACACATGATGACTCGTAAGATTGCTTTCCAGACCTGGGCCAAATTTTATTTGCAAACATTTTTTTTTGCAGTGCCAAAAGGTGTAGACAATCACAGGAAAGTATTTTAAATTGAATTGTGTTTATGTTTCTGAGAGAAAACATATCGGACACTGAACAAATAGTCCTGATAGAGTCAATTAAGCAACATAAATCGGGTCAATTAAGTGTCTTTAATCCTTTGCGTTTAAAAAAAAAAAGGCAGCTAATGATCAAATACTATTTCATCCAGGTATGCTACTTTCAAACACTGTCCTATATATTAAGTGCTGTTTTATGTGGTGCTACTCCATTATAACACAAATTAATGGTGCCAAAACACAATTATTAGGATTTGTATTTACAGGGCAACTCCAAGCCCAGGAGTACTGAGATACACCTATTTGAAATCCAAAGTATGCTGTGATCACCTGGTCCGATGCCTACTTTGATGATGTCAGCGCCAGCCAGGATCAGCTCCTCCACCATCTCTCCTGTCACCACGTTTCCTGCCTGAGCAGAGTAAAATCTTTTTTTAACCTTTACTTACCCAGCTGAGTACGCACGGCCCTTTTTAAGCTTCCCTCACGGTTTCATACATTACGTAGTACAACCACAGTCTTCTTCACAGCAGGTGATACTGGGACACGAGTAACATAATATAGTTGCATAAACCAGGCAGCCACTGACCATTATAGTGTGTGATGGGAACTTCTGCCTGACGTCTTTGACAAAGTGGACAAAGTGTTCAGAGTAGCCGTTAGCCACGTCCACGCAAATGTACTGTAGCTGGGGCACCGCAGCCAAGATGGCCGAAATCTTGTCGAAGTCCCCGTCACCGGTCCCTGTGCTGACTGCTACACTCTAAGAGAGATGAATAGAGACAGTGATAGAGAGAGAGTCCAGTCACCACAAATGTCACTACCAGTAAACTCATGAAATACAGGACAATGTACAAGAATTTACACTATCAGTACCTCTATGGCCTTTGGATGCTTTTCTGCAAACTCCTTCCAGTCATCCACAGAGTAATGCTTGTGGACAGTGGTGAAGAGGGTGAACTAGCAGAAGGGGCAGAGAGCAGCAGACTGATCAGACATGTTCTTAGAAACCTCTTAGTGAGGTCTAGAGGCGCTGCTAGAAATTCAAGGCAAGACGACAAGATGTGGTTTACACCCCAGCTTCCAAATGTTTTAATTGATTACAAAGCTCTCTGTGAAATAATCAGTGATTCAAACACAACCCATGAAGCGTATGGTTTACCTCGTGCAAAGCCAAGGCCATCTCGAAGGTCCCCACAGTGTCCATGTTGGCAGCGATGATGGGGATCCCTCTGTAGGTGCCCTTGGAGTTCCTGAAGTTGTAGCTCCTCATCAGGTCTACCTAGGAGAGGGGAGAAAGGAAGTGTGGGTAATGTAGGTTGAATAATATAAGCTTGGTGGTTTTAAGGATTAATATTTAGAAATAGAAACAATAATAAAGAAGTCTAAATTGTAAGTCTCAATGTTTAAAGCTCAGAGGATTACCAGATGGTATGGTGTGTAACGATGTGAAAACCATACTTTATTAATGCTGTAATCAGCCAGTAATGTACAAGTGGAATAAAAACATAGTTGCATACCTCGCTCCTAGACTTGAGTGTGCTCCGCTTCGGACGGAGGAGTACATCCTTAAAGTCGAGCTTGATGTCATTCTCAATGCGAGGCATTCTGGTAACAGGTTGTACCACTAATGTAAAAATGGACCTGTGTTTATCTTGTGGAATGTGTACCTGTGAAAGAGAGGTCAGGGGTCAATGGTGCTTTGAGCTCTCTCTCTATCTGTACCTCTGTCTATCCCTTCCCCCTCTGCACACACACACACACACACACACACACACACACACACACACACACACACACACACACACACACAAACAAACAATTCCTTCATCGAACGTACAGTCACATACATTTATTCGTATTAGTTTCAAGCATACATGGAATTATGGGGGGCTGTTCGTGGCTTGGAAGGAGAATTTACCTAAGCCCTTCTGAGTAACGTTACAAAATAGACATATTTGTCGCAATAAAATTATTTACAATCAGTCAGAATGTAATTACCATTTTGTTAAAATGTAATAGCAACAACTCTTATTGAAACAGCTAATGCTAACCACACGTATTGTAACCAGACCACAGAGATCAGAATATCATTACTTTAGTTAGCTCATTTGTCAGCTAAACTAACGTTAGCTAGCATGTCCTGTTAAAATTCAAGGTTGTGGAACCAGTCGAAAGTGTCAAAGTTGAAGGTAACGTTCATTTGTATTGTAAACTGTATACAAACGCAAACAGATTTATCAATGATATAGTCATCTTACATTTTTGGCAAAAGAAAGAATTTACCTTTAGGAATGTATGACAACCTTTTCCTGCTGTTAACGTTACTGCCTGCCTCTATCAGAATGAGCGGGAAGTTTTACACGGACGGACCCCAGCGGAAAATCGCATTGTAGTTCTTGTAGGGGCTTCTGCCCGTATATGATGCGTCAACGGAAACTACAAATACAAGACTCACTTTACACCACTTTACGCTAATGTCGTGAAGATAGCGTTACTGTTAAACAAACACATTTTCGTTTGATTGTGGTGGGCGACATGCCGACACACGACGCTTTCAGCAATTCAAGCATTTTGGTCAAATATGGTCTTTTATTATTGAAGGCAAAAGCGCCAAACCAATTGCGGAACCATTGATATACAGGAAACGGAATCGTGGGAGTGCCGAGGAGACACCGGAACACCTATTGAATTTTTAGAAAGGAAGCAATATCAAA
This sequence comes from Hoplostethus mediterraneus, assembly GCA_034670385.1. Taxonomy (NCBI): domain Eukaryota; kingdom Metazoa; phylum Chordata; class Actinopteri; order Trachichthyiformes; family Trachichthyidae; genus Hoplostethus; species Hoplostethus mediterraneus. The sequence goes on from JAXDDW010000171.1 coordinate 168,631, forward strand.
TTCACTTGTTAAACATTACAACATTTTTTCTGCTAGCAGCTAGCTACACCTTCAGTTAACACGCCATTGTAGTGATCTATCTTTAGTTTATATTGTAAAAACAAAAGACGTCATCATGCTGATTAAAGTGAAGGTAAGGCACAGTGAGCATAGCGTTTAGCCAACCATTTGAACAGTCTAAATAAGATCCAGGGCTGTTATTCATTTGTTAAATAAGATCCTATATTTTGTCTTTCCATCCTCAGACTCTCACTGGGAAGGAGATAGAGATTGACATAGAGCCCACAGATAAGGTAACGTTAACCTAATGCTTTTCCCACTGGACAAACCAGTCTGATTCAATTGTGCTTATGCGGATGATAACCTCTCGGCCGGCGTGTGTCAGCGTGACATTTTGTGTTTATTTCCACCCAGGTGGAGCGGATTAAAGAAAGGGTTGAGGAGAAAGAGGGCATCCCTCCCCAGCAGCAGAGGTTGATCTACAGTGGCAAACAGATGTAAGAACCAGATTCCATTCTTCTAGACATAAGTTTAGAAAGTTGTTACTTATTTAGAGTAGAATCCAACTTTGTTGTCCTACCAAGGCTGGACATTTGTCTTTGGTCTCACCTCAGACACAATAAAAAAACATAAAATTCAAAATACAGAAACAGTACAAATACACCAACAATACAAAATCAATCAACTCTTCTAGTATGCACTGTTTCATACTGAAGTGAAATGGATTTATCTACCATTTGTACTATTTTACTAACTTCTTATAGCTATTTATTTGTCATTATGGCATCTAATTTTAGGCCGGGTCTCTAAACTGTTCCCTGCTGTCATAGAGAATGAAATTGTAAAAAAAAAAATGTAGGGAATTTTATGTGTATGTAGAATAGATGACAGCTTTATTTCCACAGAGGGGAAGTTGTTGTTGTAATACATTTAAAAACATCTCATTCAACCTGCATGCCCTTCCTCTCTGTTCTCAGGAATGATGAGAAAACAGCAGCAGACTACAAGATCCAGGGTGGCTCTGTTCTCCATCTGGTCCTTGCTCTACGAGGAGGAGGACAGGTCCTCCGCTGTCCCAGAAGCCTCTACTCCGAGCCTGCGTTGTAGCCGTCACTACCAAACCTGCCTGAGCATTTGCAATGCCTACATCGATGGAAGACACCGAAGACACACTTCCACTGGTTGCTGAGTCATCTGGCTGCAGTGTAGGCAATACAGAGCCGTTAATAGAAAGCGTTAGATCAGGTTCTACTTATGGCAGTCACGTGGCTGCCTCTTCCCTAAAGCCTAAAAAGTGTTGGCTGCAAATGTGTAAGACCCCCCCCCTCCCCTCCCCATAACATTGCCATGGCGAGACGTTCGACATTTTAAAGTTGGGCTGGCAGAAAATAAGTTACTTGCAAAATAAAACAAACAAAGCAGTGGCCATGGAGCAGCAATCCAGAGCTAATGCGACTGTCACTGAATACAGTATAATGTTCAAGCGCTGTTTTTCTATGGCTCTGAGACAGCCAAGGGTCGGGTTTCCCAAAGCATTTAACCACTGAGGTTATCTTCGTCCCACTGACTCACAGTGGAGCCGAGATAACCATAGGATCAAGGTGCTTTGGGGAAACCCAGAGTCTTTGCCTTTTGACACAGATTTAAGGTTTGCTGTTCCTGCTGAGACCAGGATTGTGTTTTATTGTTTCTCTGTTCTCATCCTTCCACATAATTATCTAAGTTGGGTTTATCAACGTTGTCTCACGAGGGAACCTAATGATCAGTGAACACACAAGTAAATTACAGTTGCTTTGTGTCGGGTCAACCTTCCTGCCACTACAGTTTGCTTTCGGATTGAGCACGGTCCAGTTTTCACTCAAAAGCAGATATGATAGCTGGATCACCAACATGATATAATGTGGCGTCATTTTTTTATGGATCCCAATTTGCTAGCGTAGTCGTAGTAATTGGGGATTGGCTGCTGCGTACTGCCTGCATACTCCAATGCTGTAAGATAGGAATGTGCCCGATGTGATCTGATCAGAAAATAGCTTCAGTTCATATCGATATGCTTGAGAATTGTTTTTTTTTCATTTTGAGAGAAGCGTAATTATAGCGTCTTGAAATACTGTCAGCACTTCACCTTCTCTCCCTCCCAGAGCACCAACCTGAAGGAGATTTCATGTTTACAGTGTGTACAACATAGCATGAAATTCTTTGAACTTGACTGATGCTGTGGGTTAGTTTGTCAGTAGAATGAACTTCTGTTAACTCTCAAAAAATGTATTACGACTGTTGATGTGTTCGCTCAAAAATTAAACCATTTTGTGTACAAGGACAATCCTTCTCAACACAAGCCGAGCGACAACGAGAACTTATTCACTTAAGTATATCTTTATTCTTGTCACACACTCATCACACGTATTTACAGTTACATTTTAAACACAAAAATAGACTTGACTTTGTCTGGCGAGTGCTGCATCTACAGCGGTAGACTGCAAACAGCAAAAGGCAACTGAAATTCTCAAGAGACCGAACGTGTACAGAAGGTGAAGTAACATTCATATCTGGCGAATGTCACTTGCTAAGAGTAGAAATGCAGAGGTAATTTAAGTGAATTTCAATGGCACCAATGCTGCGGAGCGTTTTTTCCACTGACACTGAAGGCTTGTTTTGGTCTGTATCAAAGCAAGAAATGGAGGTTACAGCTCATCAGGGAACACGTGGCAGCAGGAAAGCAGGGCCTAGTAAATCTTTCATGAGTTTATGACGGGAGTAATCCATAACTCATTCGATTTACTGAAGTGATGAAACCCCTCAAGTTACTGTATGTACAATTTACATCACAATATGACACAAAGTCGCAGCATTTGATTTCTGAGGTGACAAAACACTTGGGGCCTCATTTATATAAGACTGACAACGTTTTGCGTTCCGGACCAAATCCAAGTCAAAGTGGTAAAACTGATCTTGATACCAAAATCAGTGTAAGTTTACGTGGTTTAACAAAACTTAAAACGAATTCCTCTCATTCTATATTTTTTGTTTTTCATATTCTTTGAGATTATCGTACGATGGGATCAAGGATAAAGTCAGGGAACATTTTCATAAATGAGGCCCAAGATCATAAATGTAAAAATAAATTTGTCAGTGGTTGTTATTTACTAATACACAATGTACAGACTCTCATGACATCTGTGTATATATACATGAACCGTACAGGAACAAAACATATTGTACTTGTAGAGACATCCAAGACACCATTACCCATACACTTCAACTAGAGCAAGCTACAAAATACTGGCCCGACTCACTTATATGTGCATCTCTAACTGTCAATGCCTGTTGATTTTATTTTTTTAGTTCACATGAAGGATTAAGACTATCTCCTGAGGAATTAAGTCCTAAAAGCACCAGTGAAAGATATTAGCACTAACAGAGTGGATTGCCAAAGAAGCAAAGCCCTGTCAAAGCTCTTGAGTTTGAAATGTCTGGAGGTTTTTTGGCAGTGTGTGTAAGAAGGCAGTGGGAACGTCCTGAGAAGCCCGTAGTTAGGTTAAAGTAGAGAGAAAAATAGAAGACAGTAGAGTAATGTGTGTATAGGAGTCCTGCTACTATAATAGGCCAGTCCAATATCGATAGTAAATACTCACAGCTACAAAACTATTACTGGACAACACAGATGGAATGGGTTTATTCAGGGGTGCAAGCTCAGTTTCTGCCGTTGCCTGTACTAAAATCTCTTCTAGTGATTGGTTTCTATCGGTTTTATTTTTTAAACTCTCCTTTCTAGACCCCTAAATAAAGCACAACCTTTCATATTTTAACACAGATCAGATAGATGAGCTACAAAAATACTTTTACTGACAGACTGACTTACTGAGACGTCTCCATAAGCACTGACTCCACAGACTTGATTTCTAAGCTAAAGATATTGAGCCTCACCTTCAACCCCCCCCCACCCACAGGCATTCACGTGCGTGAGCGTGGGTATCTGCTGAAGTGGGGTGCACAACAGTTACAATGCAAATGTGGGCGGTGATAACTATGGTGCGTCTAGCCTACAGCTAATCCGCAAATACTTGCTTTTATGTCCGTGCCCACGTTGGATTGTCTGTTTTAATAGATGATTTATTTCTGTAGTGTCCATTTTAAAAGAATCCAGAAGAAAGAGATTTCAAAGATGGACACTTTTTTGTTGTTGTTTCCTTTGACATTAAAATCTATTTCAAAGTATCAGGATAAATCATCTCTCAACACCAGCGTTGACAATGCCACAATGTACAGAACAAATCCTAATTAAGGCAATTAACAAGAAGTGATTGTGCACCATTTAGCAAAATATTTACCAATACAAAGTGTCTGACAGGTGCATAACCAGATCACACATCAGCTTTAAGGTGTATACCCCTGTAGTGGCAAGAGTAAAAAATAGACCCAAATGCAATTGATGTTGAATAGAAAAACAAATGTCAACAAAACAAAAATGAACATATTAACAACTAAAATAATAAGAAAGACAAATGATATAAACAATTATCACAATTACAAAAAAAAAATCGGAATCACAGTCACCTGTATAAGCAACAGACAGTATTTAGTGTACTTGACAACATGAAATGACTTGATCTGAATCTGATGTTTTGAAAACCAAAATACAGCTTTGGCTTGTCGAATGCACGACAAGAGTCAATTTTACAACGCGGCAAAAAACAAAAAACGAGAACAAATAAACAAAAAAAAAAGTCACATGTGTATGTATCAAGGTACAGTAAGAGTCTGAAAATACAATAAAATGCTGCTCTTACAGGAGGAGTGTGCAGGGAGTGTGTGGAGGGGAAAAGGGGCAAAAAAGGAGCAGGATGATGATGCTGCTGATGCTGCTGATGATGAATAGTGGTGGATGAAGAGTAAATGGAGGTGTACGTGCGCATGGAGGTGGACAGAGTAAACGTTTACGCGTACTAACCGTGCTCCATTATGAAGAGAAGCTGTTGTCTGTTACACACTAAATATCTCTCGCTGTATTTGGCACAGAAATTCAAGGTTGAAATAAAAAATAAAAAAGTGTGGGGACACCAGTGTCGACCAGTAATCTACTACTAGATGTGTGTGTGTGGGGGGGTGTGAAAATGTGTGTGTGCGGCCCCACATGTGCGTCTGCATATGTCTGTCTGATGGGAGGGCGTGTGTTTTAGCAGTCCGCGGACTTTTGCGTGTCTCCGTCCTCCTTGGACAGCGGCGACATGGCCTCCTTCATTTCTTCCCCTTCATCTCCGCTCCCTCCTTTGCTCTCGGCGGGGTAAACGACCACGCAGAACTTCTGGCCCACGTACGTCATCTTGTCTGGGGGAAGGAGAGAGAGACACAGGGGGGGTTTCAGGACAAGGGGCAAAGTGACACGTTGGACCTGGATGTGCAAGAGCGTGGTTCCCAAGTGAGATATCCACCATTTGAAAAAGTCTCAAGAAACGCTGAGAGCATTAGACTGGATCCTCAGTACTTTAGATGAATGATGAATTGTGGATGTTTTTTTTTCACGATGGATAACAGAATTTTGTATTTGTATATACTTCTAATATTATTTTCCCCGACAAAGATCTCCGAAAGGATTCAATAAATGGTCGAAGGGATCAAGTTAGTTTTAGTTCCCCTTCAGTGGCCCTTTTTAAAATATTTTTTTCCTAAAAGACAAAAGAAAGATAAAAGACGCTCGTCCTGCGATCTCAAACCTGCGTTCATGTGACCTACCGACGAAGGCATCGAAACACTGCGGCTTGTTGTCCCAGTAGACTCCCAGGAAATAGACGGGGACGCCAGTCAGCATGATGGCCAGGCCGATGCCACACACCACGGGCTCAGAGTAGAGGGAGAAGATGAGCAGGAAGGCCCAGAACAACAGGTAAATGACCGGCCATATCAGGCTGATCTGGATAGACGAGAGACGGGGAAGAAGGTCAGATTGTACATACGCACTATGATACACTAGAAACCCCCTCTAGACCAGGATCTCCATGCATGCTCACCTTGATTGGCCGGTACAAATCGGGCTGCCTAAAGCGCAGGACAATCTGCCCGGCGACAGTGACTCCGTAGAAGAGGTAGTTGATGAAGCCCACGTAGTTGATGAGAGTGTACATGTCACTGGTGCACAGCATCAGCAGGGTGGAGAGACACTGGGGAAGGGAGGGGGAGGAGGGTGAGAGACTGGGTTTTCGCTGGCGCAATGTTGAACTTAAACCAACTTTAAAGATTACATTATATAAAAACCTCAACCGGATATAAAGAGGGACCAAGACGCATTCAACTGAAGGGACGGCTGAGGTTCAGACGCTGTACTCACAGTGAAGAGCAGAGCAGGGATGGGAGTGCAGCGCTTCACATGGATCATGGCCAGCAGACTGGGGAGGTGTCCTTCTCTGGCTCCAGCAAAGAACAACCTGAGAGAGAGAGAGAGAGAGAGAGAGAGAGAGAGTTATTGATCCATTCATCATGTTATTATTAAAGGTCAAATATGCCAATAAATATCACTGAATTGAAGCTGAATTGAAGCTGAGTAATGTCAAGGGTCATACCAGGAAATAATCAATGTTTGGATTCACATGCACACATTCCCATTGATAAATGAAAGGCAGGGACATTGGAGAGAATCGGAGTTAAGATGAGAATGGCAACGAGGCAGAAGGGCTGAAGTTACAGCGCAAAGGAAATGGAAAGACCCCGAGTCAAAGGTCAGACAGCGTTTACAAATAGCTTTCTTGTTTTCGGTGGATTTTGACCACACAGCTCAGTACAACGAGCACCTGAAAGTACCAGAGGAAAGTATTTGAAAGTGAATCTAGTCCAATAGAGAATAGAGAATCTAGTCAGTGAGAATAACTTGCAGCGACTGTTTGACCCGGGTCTGGAGGTTTTTAGTGAGCCAACTAACCGTGAAGAGGTGAAGAGGGAACCGTTGACTCCCCCGAAGGTGGAGAGAGCCACAGAGATGGGCATGATCCACGCCATGACTCCCAGCAGCTTCTCACCAAATGTCTGGGATGGAGGGATGGAGGGATGAGAGCATGAAGGTTAGAGGTGGATGAGGGGGGAGCAGGGATGAGGAGAATGGGGGAGAGGGGAGGGGGAGTAAGGGAGACACACAAGGTGATGGTTAGATGCTCAGTTCATCAAACCAGCTGTTAAGGTAATAACGCACTGAATGGGGTAGAAAGACATCAAATGGTTTGGCCCCTGTTGAGCATGAGCCAAATGAGACCACTAGAGGGCGATAGAGACATTCTGCAATCAAGGTGTGTGTGTGTTTGAATGATGTCACTCAATCTGGGTGGAGCTTCTCACCACGGCAACGGCATTGGACGCAAGCAGCTCCTGGGGACTCATGGCCGTGACGTAGGCGATGTTGGCGAAGACGTAAACGAAGGTCACCAGGGGGATGGAGATGAAGATGGCGCGGGGAAGGTTCCTGGAAGGGGACAAAGACCACGTAGTTTAGGAGGACAGGAAGTGGGGAAAGAGCTAGAGATTTAACGTAGGATATTAAAAATAGTTGCTTAGAGGAGGTTATTAAAAACACATGACAAATAATATTGAAAAGGGATAGAAGAAAGGTAGAGGAAATGAAGGAATCGGTCCTTTTATATACTTAGAACATGAGGAATGATAGCTGAGGATTGAGAATTTCTTCCATGCTAAGTTAAATTAAAATCAGAACGGTTTAACAAAATGAGCTGGATCAGGGATTAAAGTGGGCGGCTTAGTTGGGGCGGCACCGCTAATCAAATCAAATAGCTACTAGCTGCTTTGCAAAAGAGCTATTTTCCTGCGGGCCGGTATTTTCATTAGTATCGGCTTCAGTGGAAAGGTTTTAACATCACGCGGTCTAAATCCTGTTTCAAACGCTTTTCCAGCGAGAAGAAAAAATGTTTCTGAGGGAACGTGAAGCAGATATCTGAGCGTCTTACACATAAGGGTCCACCAGCTCCTCCGTGACATAGTTGAGGAAGTTCCACCCTCCATAGGCAAAGGATCCTTGTAGGAAGGCGAGGGCTATCAAACCCACGTCGTAATCCTGGAAGGGCTCGAAGGCATTGGCCGGCTCCAACCAGTAGTAGTCTCCTGCGGGTGGAAACGGAGATAAAGCGTGATGTTTTTTTGCGTCTGATTTCCTTCATGCATTCTCTGTTATACTGCAGGAGTAACGGCGAGGTGGCTGGAAGGGTACATGCGCGGCATATGAATGAACAGGTGTGCGTTCATGGATGTAGGGGGGAGAGAGAACGAGATAAAGGAGAGACAAGCAGGGAGGGAGGAGAGCACGGTTAAAGCTGCTTAAAGGGCAAAACGCCAAATCACACAGACAGACAGAGTGAGCACTATTGGCAGCAAATCCCACCCTAGCTCCCTCATGCCACTATTATTATTAATTAACTTTAATCTTCCTTCCTTCCTTTGCAATTCTCAGTTTTATTCATGCTTCTCTGCGGCCCTGCTGTAAAATTCCATCAGTTTTCCATGACTTTCCATAACTAAGTTGGAGCGCTTCCATAACCGAAACATTTAACTCCTTCCTGGTTCGTTAGTGTTGTTTTTAATAAAGGGGTGAAGGAGGAAATCGGCTAAAAACACGATGAATTTGTCCGACTGGAATACGCCTCTTGATATTCCGTGATATTCCCTGTTTATCTCCCTTCCCGTCCCCTTCTTCTTTAAAGTTTAGCTCCATAATGCAACATGCTTACAGGGGCGTGGAGGTGTCTCTAGTCGCTCTCTCTCACAAGACCTCAGCCTCCCATCAACTCACCCATTGTACTCTTCATTGTCTTCAAACACACACAGAAATCCCCCTTTGCTTTTGATGTGTATATAGATTATTGTCCAAGCTGCCCCCTCTCCGCCCCCCCAGTGTGGCCCTTGCAATAACTGGCCCCTCAGTCATGTTGTGACTGCAAACCCACAGAGAAGCGCGGATATGAAAACCAAATTAGTGATGTGAGTTTTAACCAGAGGGCCTCAGCCAGGCCAGGAACTCACTGGCCCTGGTGGCGTCCATGGGGAGCCTCTACACTGTACCGAATGACTGAAAGTGTCCCCAGTGACATTGTGTGTGTGTGTGTGTGTGTGTGTGTGTGTGTGTGTGTGTGTGTTATTCTTTTCTCATTTGGCCCTTCTCACAGATGGAAAGTGAGGCCACCAGACACAGATGGTGTGGAATGCACTATGGACACATGCATGCAGGGATGTACACAGTGAAGGATGCACCCACACACACACACACACACACACGCAAATCCACTGCCACCACAGATGGCGACGGCAAGCCTACCCTTGCAGATCTGCACGATGCCCATGACGATGATGAGGGCCAGGGCCAGCAGCTTGCCGGCGGTGAAGACGTCCTGGACCCTCGTGGCCCACCTCACGCTGGAGCAGTTCACCCACGTCAGAAGCACTAGACAGACACACAGTACAACTCAACGTTAGCGCTCATGTAAAAGGACGAAGAACATCAGTACACTCTCCAAATACATCGTGAACGGTTACGTTTCAGAAATAGTGTGATACAAAGAGAAAGAGCGCCTCTACATCTGTCTCCCTTCTCCCTTCCAGATCTGCGCTGTAGAGAATTCTTAGGGTTTGTTTTAACCTCTGTGGAGTCCCAGATGGGGGGTGTTTACCACAACAGGACAACTCAGTGCATGTCAAGGTAAGTTGCCACAGGGGGCGTGAATGGATTCGGTTTAGAAAACCTTCTTGTGATTGTATAAACTTTAGAGTACACGTGTTGTAGTGTCCTTAACAAGAAACTCCACCCATCTGGCTCTTGATTGGATAAAAAAAAAAAAAGCCATAAAAAAAATTGGAAATGATATTCAACCCACTTCAGCATGAGGCTGATCTAATGTGGGCGAAGATAATGGATGTGGTCTGTACTGGGTACAATAGGCCAGTGGGTTCAGACCCATGGGGTGCCACTAAATAATAGGCTTGTTTGACTTGTTTCATCACATCAAACGGCTCTGAGCTCAACTGCTCCTCCACCGCTAGAGAACAAGGGCAGATGCACATGAATAGACATGCACAGAGACATACACACATGGACACATTCTGCACATCTGTTCACACACACACACGCAAACAAAGAGACACATAAAAGCTGGATATGGGGGCGGGCTTGTTTACAGTTGTTGTGGAAAAGTTTACGATGTTTGGGAGGAGTAGGGGGTCGGTGCTTCAGGGGGTAGAGCAGGACGAGGGCTAGCGCTGAAACCGTCTGGGCTTTCTCGCAAAACAAAAAGATTGTAGCCGGCAAAACAACAGTTTCAGTAAAGGGGGGGGGGGGGGGGGGGGTGAGCCACAGAACCACTGCTGCATTAGTCAAAATCCTCCTTCACCAAAACAGGAAATGAAAAACTACACACGAGCAGAGCAGCATATGACTCAATGTCACAACACACACAAACACACACTCACAATAATCTAAAATTCAACTGATTTATCCTCATGCAACCCTGAGTGAATACACCATGCACCTCTTCATCCAATGCAAAATAAGCTGTGACTTGACTCTCTGGCGTTTCATGGACCAGATGATCTTTCACCACAACGTGTGTTCCCTCCTACCCTGCTCTGTTGACGTCCAGCGGGTCGGACTGACTGAGGAGAACATGACAAGTGTGCAAGTAAAACACGTGTGGGGGGGGGTGGGGGGATTTCAAAACCCAGGGCTGCTCAGCTGTTTGTAAGCTGAGCGTACAAAGTGAGTGCATGTGTGTGTGAGCGTGTAATGGAACATGCTGAGTTAACTGCAAGAGCTGGAAAACACACACACACACACACACACACACACACACACACACACACTTTCACCCCTCTTTAAATCATCTGTAGGACGAGACAGGCCCCGGAGAGAATCCCCCACCATGTTTTTGAAACGGTACACCCTGGAAAACCTTCCACCGCAGCACGTGATGACGGGGCAAGCGGTGACTGGCGGCGACTGGTTTTTAACCGTCGCTAAATCTGGCGACGGCCGGGTTCATAGGTAATCGCGGGCCCCCCCGCGGGGATCACGGGAATACGTAAACACGGAAACTGAGAAACACAATCAACCTGCCAGAGCATGACTAAGACGAGGGAGAGTGCTGAGGGGGGGAGAAACAACTAACCTCTCACCCACTTTTCCCATTAACAGCCACAAAAACAACAACAACAGAAAACTCAAGTCTGCCTGAGAACATCTGTCCGACTGGAGAGAAACTGCATCCCCCTCGCTGACATAAACCAATCAGATCAGTATAGTTGAAAACAGACCTGAGTTAGGAAATGAAAACGACTGTAGTTGCAGTTTTTGTCTGGACTAAGCACGCTGTTGTGGTTTCACGTGCTTTAGAGGCCTCCTGGAGGGGGTGAGGGGAGTGAAAGACTGGTATATGTAGGTCAGTTTGTCTCCAATTCAAAACAAAAAAAATCCAAGAATCAAAAAGTACAAAAGCTCTATTTGTGAATGTGTGTGTGTGTGTGTGTGTGTGTGTGAGAGTGTGTGCACCGCTTCCCATCTGCGGGTGAACAATAGCAGCACACCACAAGAGAGCTACAGGTGCTAGGGACACCAGCCCTGCTCTGTAGCTAACATCTGCACTATTGTTCCCCCCCCCCACCTCAATTTCATTCTTGGACTGTGTGTGACACTAAAACTACCCATTGAAACCAGTTCCCATTAAAACCAGTGCTAGTGAAGTTCTTTAGGGCATGGAGGCACTTCCTGTAGGCGGGGTGGCCCAACCTGCCTGTTCAGCAGTAGGGGAAGCACCGCTCTGATCTCGGGGTCGATGCAAAATACAACGGGACATTTCTTTGACAGGTAGATCTGACTGATTATACAGGTTCAACCTTTACACACACACACACACACACACACACACACACACAGACGTTTGTCTCTCCGACTGTCTGAGGGCTGCCTGCGGTATTTAAGCAGTGTGTGTGAAGTTTGTTGAGGGCTGCTTTCGAACCCAACGCATCTACCCCGTTTGTCTTCACACATCCTCTGCACACTGCTACACTCTTCTCACTTGTTTGGCTACCTCTTTTCCTTCTCTTCCTGCCTTGGACGACCTCTGACCTCGTCGGGTTAAGTGGCAGGAGAGCTTCAGAAGGAGAACAAGGGGGAGACGGAAGAGACACCGGCAAACAGAGGGAAACCAAACGGATGAATCCACCCGTCATTCGGGTGATCAAGGCCCCGCGCTGGCGAATGCTGCAACACTGGAGCAGTTACTAGGCTTGGAACGTGTACATGTAGCGTGATATAGTCTGATGTCATATGTCCTGTTGTCCTGCACTTATAGTCCCGAACTGGTTGAGTGAATCGGATCGGTCTGATGCTGATTTTGATGTTTTTTTACGCTACAACAGGACACCTTGGGTATACCGGATCTCGCTTTGTCAAGGGAAACAAACTTCCCATTGTCTCAATGTTTCAACCTGTTTACTATGAGCATACACATTCAAACAGTGCTTCTTTCTTCTTTCATTACTTTATAATGTCCCCTCCCTTTAATCTAGTTGAACACGGGAAGTCAACATAGGATCACAGCCAACAGTTGGAGCGGGTGTGATAATCCAAACTTTTCCTGAATGTATCAGATCTGTTAGATCTGTTGCCTTAGTCTCTTTCTCTCTCTCTCTCTCTCGCCCGTCTGCCTCTCACTCTCTCTCTCATGAATGAACATAAGCCCGCAGAGTTGCGAGCGTCGTCAAAGTTGGGTTGGCACCACACCACACCAAAGACAACAGAGGGGAGACCAGTTTCCCCCCCCGGCGGTGCAACAGGGTTGGAATGCACGATGCTGATTTGACAAAAACACAAACGACACCGGCGGGAGAAGCTCCGTCAGGGGGTTTCATTTCTCTGACGGGGTAAAGAAGGACCGGGCTGAATTCCCTCTATTTGAGTTCATTCAACTCAAATAGTAAAACACTTTCATTCCAGCAATCTTTTGTACGAGTACATCCAATTCAATTCAAGCCACACTCCAATTCAGTTCTTACCAGGAAGTGAACTGCTAGTAAAGGTATTTAACTAGTTACCACTCTCCTCTCTGACATGTGTAAAGGTGTGTGTGTGTATGTGTGTGTGTGTGTGTGTGTGTGTGTGTGTGTGTGTGTGTGTGTGCGTGTGTGGGTCACTCACAAAGGCAGACGGCAGCCAGCAGGCGCAGGCCGTTCTCCGGCGGCAGGCAGGTGGGGAAGAGCGGCTGCAGGACGTAGTTGGAGAACGTCAGCGCGATCACGGCCTGGTTGGTGGGGTAGATCACCAGCACGGCGATCCACAGGCGCAGGAACCTGAGGCGGAGGGGAGGGGGAGGGAGGGGAGGAAGGGGAGGGGGAGGGAGGGGAGGAAGGGGAGGGAGGGGGTTACGATCATAGAAGCATGGGAGAAACAGCAGGGGGTGCGAGGATCAAATGGAGTATAGCGCACACAGGCAGGGGCTAAACAGGAAGAAAGGCCCATTCAAAGCGTGCCGTTTTCAATTGTGACACAAAAAACATTATTGAACAATTGGTGAAAAACTGGTTGAAACTGGTTCTCCAGGAGTGTGATCAGGGAGGAACCTCCATCACATCAGAGGTAGAGCTAGCCCCGGTAGCTACACAAGATGAGCTAGGAGGGCAAAAACAGTCAGTCAGGCAACGACTCGTCAACGCCACTGACTCGTTAACACACTGTTCATCGTGTTGGAAGGCCGGGGGTCATATACCACACTAGATGCCCCCCCGAGATGCCAGCGTATCCTACCAAGCCCTGGCAACAGTAGCACGGCTGGTCACCGGACCTTCACTAACAGATTAATACAGTGTGAGAGGGAGATGGTGGAGGTCAGATCAGGTTTGGGAGGACAGAAGGGGGGGGGGGGGGGGGGGGTGAGGTGAGGTTTAGCTGACCACACCGGTGGACCACGTGAGGCCAGGCGTATGGTTTTTCCACAGAAGTCTCCATAAGCTTGTAGAGGGATCGTTACACTTGGCTGCGTTAACGGGATTGTGTCTCGCTGGAATGTGTGTTAGTGTGTGAGCGCCGTGGAAAACTGTAGGATCAAATGGGAGGCCCGGCCGACACACACACACACACACACACACACACACACACACACACAGGTTTACATGCAAACACTCACATGTTGACACGTACACACACATGCACACATGAAAGGTTTTCACACACACACACACACACACACACACACAAAACACGCACATACATGCATAAAGGGAACAGGACGCTCCTTGAACGCAGCTTGTTTATCCCAGCCGGAGGGCACAGGGAAACAGTACGGCCCCAACACTTCAAACCGAGCATCTGAAGCGTCGGACTACAAAGCTTTTTCGTGGTAAAACTTCATTGATGTGTATTGATAGCTACAAAGGGACAAAAAACAATCATTGGCTGTTTTGTCTGGGTGAATTCCTCTCCTGAAATAGTTGTGATAGTTGTAAAAACAATGGTCTAATCTGATGTTTACAGTCTTGTGAAGCGGCATTGTTGCGCTAGGACAATCATATACCCTGGGATGGATCGTGGGACGGTTGCCAAGCCTTTACTGTAAGCACAGTCATCACAAACTAAACCGTCTCCTTTTAAAAAGACTAGGGCTACTACCTGGAGGAAACTGAATTCAAAATTGCTTGATGTTGGTCTCGACCTTCTGCACCTGACCACTAGCTAGAGACCCCCTGCTGTGGATCAAGCTGCGTGACCTATACGGGAAGGCTCAGCCAAGAGGATAAAGAGAGGAATCCAGACATGTCGGTATGCTCGCCTAAGTCCACGTCAACTTAACTGTAACTGTGAGGGAGGCCCCCCCCCCCGCCCCCTTCCTGGGAAACTGGGTCATAGAATAGACAGTAGATTGGACCAGAGGTTTGGCTGGAGGTTCGTCAATCCTCACTGACCCGAATTGATTGATAGGACTGTACTGAAACACGTCAGTCCTCGGTGAGCAACGTTCTTACCCGGCCAGCCCTCCGAAGATGTCCTTGACGTAGGCGTAGTCTCCTCCGGACTTGGGGATGGTGACGCCCAGCTCCGCGTAGCACAGCGCCCCGATGGCGGTGATGACGCCGGTGATGATCCACACGATCAAGGCCAGGCCCACGGAGCTGGCGTTCTCCATCACTCCCTTTGGGCTGACGAAGATACCCGAGCCGATGATGTTACCTGGTGGGGGGGAGACGGAGAGGTTCAGGGGGGGAGGCGTTGTTAATTGAGAGAGATAAGCTGTCTGTATTCAACATGATACTACTTTACTACTTATTTCAGTAAAAACAGCTGACTGATAACAAAGAACAGGAAAGAATAAACTGAACAGGAAAGCAAGAGAGAGAGAGAGAGAGTTTGAACAGCGATGAACCAGCCAGGCCATCAGACAGAATGGGGGCCTGTAATCTGCTGACTTAGCGCCGAGGATGAGGGGATGGAGCAAAGAGAGAGAGCGAGAGAGAGACCGGGGTGAAAGAGTGCAGAGTGGGAGGCATGGGAGGAGGTGGGAGGGAGGGAGGGAGGTGACTAATGCCCTGACAGATTCCATAAGCATCAGAGTGTAAGACGGTTTACAGAGGAGCCAAACGACGGAGAGAGAGAGGGGGAGAGAGCGAGTAAGAGAACAACAGGACGAGGGGTTCAGGTCCGACATGAAAGAGGCCGATGACAGGTTCGCTCTCGTCCAGGGAGGCTCCGACAAAGCCAAGGTCAGAGGTCAACCAGAGCCTCCAGTCAGATCCAGCGTACTGCGTTTACTGTGCACAGACTGCGCTTAACTCCGGCAGCCAATAATAAGGGTCAAAGGTTGGGTTGATTGGGTGATAGGCTGAGTGGCTTTTTACAGTACAAAAGTCAAAGGTTTGAACGATACTGACACATTCTGCGTGTGTGTGTGTGTGTGTGTGTGTGTAGAGCTACAGATACAGACGTTGTTATCTCCTATGAAGGTAATGAGCATGTGTCCAGCTACCTGCACAGTCAGGATCCCTAGTCGACCGCTCACTTATGTAACTAGGTAAAAAGACCACAAACAAACTATCCCTTTTCTCACTATGCTGACATCTTTATGGTGGTCCTTGGTGTATGACCTCTGACCTGTATGAAAAAGAAGACACACTTAAACTCGGCACGTGATCAACTCCCTCTACAAGCAATAGAAAAGAGTTTGGACGACTTTGCAATACTGGTGCTTGTATGTGTGTAAGCGAAATGAATGTTACTGTGTGTGTGTGTGTGTGTGTGTGTGTGTGTGTGTGTGTGTGTGTGTGTGTGCACGTGTGCCGCTTATGTGTTTGCATGAGCGCGTCCATGCATGTGTGCATCTACGCGAGTGTGAGACATGCTGACTAACGTGGAATCTACAGGTTTCCTGTCCATGCTGTCCTCTTACTTCCCTTTGGCTCCAACAAGGTCAGAAGGGAACAAAACCTGCTGTTGCCTGACTACTGGCTCTCTAAGGTTCAGACCCGACCCCTGATCTGGGACCGGCTCAGCCTCTGTCCTGACCTTGACAAGTAGTGGATACAAACTCAGAACTAACTCGAGGCTGCAGGAGCCGACATCAGACCTGTCCATGTGTGTCTTTGTCTTTCTCTTTAAACATTTCTCTGCAGGCGTCCTACAACAGGATATTGTGATATCCTCTGTTATTATTGGATTGTTGTTTTACAGAGAGCCCCGTGAGGAGGCTCGGTCTCAGACAGGAGCTCTGAGCAGATTTCTGTTCCTCTTTGACTGATGCTGTTTGACAGCAGCAGGCTGAGGTTCCAGCATGGGCTGCACAGATAGTGGTGTATGACGGTGTATTGCTCGTATCATAATCATATCACTATCACAGAATACTGGCACGATTCATTCGTTTCACTTAGGATGCCTGATGTTATGAAAATAGTAAAGATGGTGATACGAGATGCCAAAAATGACTAATAATTGTGATTAATAAACATGGCGACATCATCTATCATCTACTAAAATAACGGGGATGATTATTTTAGAGTTAATAGTGCAGCCCTACTTCCACCACACATTGGCAAGACATTTTGTAATGCCAATAACAGACACTCAGCCCACATAGATAGGTGTTAACAGACCACTCAGTGTCCAGTTCATCACCGATCATGCGTCATGAGAGTGTAACAGCAGATACACTGACCAGCACCACTACAGCCAGAGGAAACCGAGCAGGGAAAAGAGCTGATTGGTTGGAATGAAAAACCCACCGGCCTCCATGACGCTTGATTGGAGGCCGCTGCTCCGAACCAAACACTGACACTTCTCCACAGACTAAGAACATTAACAAGCGTGTATGTGCGTGCGTGTGTGTGTGTGTGTGTGTGTGTGTGTGTGTGTGTTGCATTATGATATAACCCTAATCAGCGTGTATAAAGCCCAGTATGATTAGCCCTCCCACTTCCTCCTAGTGTTAAATCTCTGTTCAAACAGCCACCAAGCTGAGACAACCTGCTGCTCGGCGCCCAGCCAGTGAATGTGCCTCGGTGTGCCTGTGTGTGTGTGTGTAAGTACTAAGTATTATACACTGGAGCAATTCACTATTTACATTCTCTCTCTCTCTCTCTCTCTCTCTGTCTCGCACACTGACACAAACACACGCGCACACACACACACACACTAATCAAAACCTAGTACTTTTAGATTGTTCGTAAACTGGGCTATGGGCTTCCTTACAAGTGATCATGTGTAGGCGGCAAGCACAGCAAAAAAACAGACATCAATAGTTCATCAAGTTTCCAGTCAATTTAGGATTTCAAATGACAGGAAATATAATAAAACTGAGCTTGATATTCTTCTCATTTAGGAGGTGGTTTGGATTTGCTCAATTCCATTTCCAGCGTCGTGGAGTGGGGCCCAGCTCAGACATGGCTAAGCCCGCAAGCTAATAAAACAGCATTATCAGGGAGGGGCCTCCTTCCAAGTGGCCAAAAGTTCACTTCTAATCCCAATTCCTGGATTTATGTGTACCTGTGCGTACATGTGTGTGCACGCGTGATATCTGACTGCCTGTACTGTACCGTAGCCCATAAAACCCCGTTTCAAGGCAACTTGTTTCAAGGCCCGCTCAGAAGAAAGGATCCGCCGAGCGATTGAGTCACCTGACCTCACGCCTCTCTCGCACATGACGGGACACAGTGTGAGCAGAATGGGTATGAATGAAAGGCTCGACCGCCCCGGTAATCAGAGCTATATGAACTCTGAATGGCCATAAAATCCCTTGAGGAGGCATGACTGGCTTAATATTAGCAACCTTGTCTTCATGAAAAGCTGTCTAAGCAGTCTATGAATGGACACAGGGTTAAAGGAGTGCGGGTGGGAGGTGGGGAGGTGGGGAGGCGGGGCTAAAAATGCACCAGCACGGCACACAATCATTCAAATGGTTAGATTCAAATGTAAACCAGGCATTTTTAGAACTAATCTGTATATCTGTAAACCTGTCATGATATATTAATTGTATTATTAATTTAGAACATGAAGAGTTATACTATCTTGATGAGGTGGGAAAACATCATTCCGCCAATAAAAGAAAGAGGAAAGAAAATATGGGGAAAGAAAGAAAGAAAGAACGAGGCCTTCTCCATTATCTTCATGCGTCAAGGTTGTACCTCTCTCTCTCTCTCTCTCTCTCTCTCTCTTGCTTTCTCATGCTCAGTTTCTCTCTTTCTTGTGCCAAAGCCCATGGGAAAACTCTCTCTCTCTTTCCTTTCCTCCTGTTACCGTGGAAACATGTGAGTGAGTCATCCCGTCCCTCCATCCTATCAAGGTCAACACGAAGACCACACATTCACTGGATCCACCTGGACGATCCATCTTATTTATCTCTGTGTGTTCGTATGTGTGTGTGTGTGTGTGTGTGTGTGTGTATCGATAGACATGGCTCAGTAGTTCCATCTATCATTTTCTGGCGTTATCTCTATTTTTTTGTTGTTGTTTGGATGAAATGGAGATGACCACCCTCACTGCCCTTGTCCGACCTCTGTGAATCCCTGCAACTCTATTTGTGTTGTTCATCCCTGTTACGTAGACAAACTCATTCATCGGGTGAAAACCATGTATCTCCAAAATGTCCAAACATTTCAGGAACAAATAAAAATAAATAAATAAATTCTCAACCCATAGAGGACCATGTAAAGCCACAACTGAAGTCAAAACATGGTAATCACCCAATCGGGCTTACAAGGTTTTCACACGATAACAGCGATATGTAGCCTGATGTGTATATCCCACTTTGTATTGTCTAGCACTGTTCTCATGCACTAACTGCAAGGTCCCCCTGTGCCATGTGTGTCAGTACAACTGTGTTACTATGCTAGTTGTTGATATGTCTCTACATCAAAACCACCAAGGTGACCTGTTTTTTCATCACACCGGTGCTACAGGTCAAGTTGTGACTATCCACTTCTTGCCAGGTTGCCATCTCTGTGTCAAGTGAGGCTACAAATTGTCCTGAATGCGATAATCCCTCAGGCGACAAAGACGACTGAGTGTGATGACATTAGCCGAGCTACAAAGACATGATGAAAGACTTCACTGATTAGCAGGGGAAGAAAGTGTGGGACTGAAACAAGATAAGCTCCCAACGAACTGGCTTTGGTTTGAACACTACCCTATTTTTCATTGCATCTGTGCATCTAGTGTGGGACAACACACACTTTTGTGTTACCCTGCTTTTCAATGCAGCATGTCAATATGTGCTGTTCCTATCTGCTGTGTTATAAATCAATAAAAAAGTCACACTGATGTGGTGTGCAGTGAGTGTGTATTAACTACAGTACATATTGATCAACTGTCTATTTAACTGTTTAATGTTGGTGTGGTCCATAACCATAACAGCGACCTTATGTTAAAAATACAAACTCCTTATCTCGGAACACCCACATATAAACCATGAACTTTATATTGCCCTCCATCTGTTGCCAGCCCTGAAACATTTTCAGACCTGCACCTGAATAGTGGAATCTGATCCCAGTGCAGCGCTTACCCTATGCTTGAAACATGCAGACAGGCAGGCAGGACAAAACTAGTCATAGGCCACTATAAAATGAGGCTATTCATTCATTTTGTACTATGCTTTTCTGCTACGCTCTCCTCCCTTTCCTTGTCATACACACCACACACACACGCGCGCAATAAAGGGCAATAGGCTGCCTTGAGCCGGGGTGGCGGAGGAGGCGGAGGAGGCGGAGGTAATTGATGATTCAATGGCAGGCATAGGAGTTAATTGGAAATTACAATCATAGACACTTACCGACAATTATACCGCAGGCGCTTACGAGGCCGATTTCCTTCTTGAGGGCCACTCCACCCCCGGACTCTTTCCCGGAGTCAGCGGCAGCATCACCGCCGGAGCCCGACGCGCTGCCCCGCTGTCTTGGACCGTCCGTCATGCTGATGGCTGGACTAGGCTACTACCGGGCTTTTGGTTTTCTGGTTTCTGCCACCCACCGGCACTTGATGTCGCTTTTTCTGCGTCTCTCGCCGTGGGGGTCTGTCTTCAGTCAAACTGAGCGAGGCGGTGGACCCAAAGCGTCTCGATGCGCGTCTCAATGCGAGCACTCACACGTTCACTCCAACGTGATGCACTTATCTGATAACAATAAAAGTTGATTGTTGTCGCGTTATCAGTAACCTATCAGTTCACCGATGCAAAAATAATTATGATCAATAAAAAAATCTGCTCTTTCAAATACAGATCGAGGAAAAAAACGATAAAACTGTAAGTGCAGTCTGCTGTAAACTTTTAACCTACTTTTGTGTTGCACGAGTGTTCTGGCTGCAACAATGTCATCAAAAATCAAAACGGTTCACGTGCACTCCGCAGACAGTAACAATTAACGAACCGACTTGACTAACAAAAACGAAGTGCAAATGTCAACTAAATTGTCGCAGGTGGCTGACTTCCCTGCCAAAAAAAAAACAGGCCGATCGAGTCCAATTAGCGAGAGAAAATCGCATACTCCACTTTTCTTTTTTCTACTTCGGATGTCAACAAAAAGTGCTCTCTCTGTTTCCTCGGTCCAGGTGTGACCAGGAGAGACAAGAGCATCCTCTGTGCTCAAACAAAAGCTGCTTCGGTAGACGAGCAACAAAAGTGTTTTAACGTCGTGCAGGTCTGAGTTACAAACATCCGAGCTGTGTTTCACTTGGAGAGGAGAGCTTGTATTTGGGTAAATATACATGTTCTCTCTTCATGTGAGTACAGTAGCACCGCCCCTTTCAGCCACCCCCCGCCCACTTCTAAAGCACAAGGCTTGTTTTCCTCCTTCAGCCTTTCCAGGACCCTCCCCACTTTTTTTCAGCCATCAGCTGTTCCTCAAAATCCTTTCTGCTGCACTGTAACACCTTCCAGATCTCCTTTCCAAATAGGGCAGCTTACAGGGAAAAACAAGCCTCACATGTCTCAGATTTTGGCATTTGTCATTCCTTTCCTTGTCCCTCTTCCCCTGCCTCTCGTCTCCTCTCTTTCTCTCTCCCTTTGTTCTCTCTATTTTTTTTTTAATCTGTCAATCTCTTCGTGCACACGCACACCCACACCCACACACACACACACACACACACACACATTCAAGTACACACAGAGTAACACATTCACACTTATTATTCTAGGTGCAGCGGCAGCCTGAGTCTAAATTTAGCCCTTTGCACTGCTGTGCTGCTGAGCGAGTTCCACCCTGTAGCTGTGATGTTCAGTTGTAGACCAACCAGTCTATAGGGCGTCTGGTGCCTGTAGGTGTTGCTTTCAGATCAAGCTTGTCATAATGTCACTTATTTTAACCTTAACATCACCTAGGCTGCCTTACCCCTAACCCTTACCTCAACCTCACTCATGCCTAACCCTGACCGTACGTGAAGACAAAAACAGATTTTTTTTATTATCATCAATTTCAGAAGAAGAGCGTCTTCTACGCGGCGTCGTGACCTTGCCGTTATGCTACACTGTCTGAATGCAAATGTCTGCTCACTGCTGGTCGGGTCTCTGGGGGTGAGGCTGAAGAGTGTGTGTGTCCTTCCTCATCTTCCTCTGTGCGTGAGCAAGCCTAGACTGCATGCTAGAAAAGTGAACGGCCAACATTAGCACCGGGGTCTAAGTGTATTTCTGATAATGAAACAATAGGAGGATAAATGATTTCCTTATTGCCACATGACATGGGAGCCAGTCTGCAGACAAAATGTGTCTCCACGTCTTAATCTTATTTTTACTCATTATATTTTGCCTGCATCAGAGCACCGAGGCTTTAACCTTATTCTCTACTGTACTGAATATGACTGACTGTGCAGAACTGGAGCACATCACTGTAAACGTCAACGGTACGACACACTGAACACTGAGATTCCAAAATGTACAAGAAACAAAACCCACCCATTATTGATTCTTTATTGATCCCAATAGGCAAGTTCTGTTTCTGCTTACTCACTAGGGAGGTCAGAGGTCAGCTACAGGACAGCTGAGCTGGACCCTGCAGCTGGTGGGGATTCACTGCAGGGCGGATGCTTGCAGGTGGGGGGGAAGGGGCTTGAACCTGGATCTCCCCACTCATGATGCCATCCTGCTTCTTCTGCAATAATAGAAATCATGGCGAGACAGTTTTGCTTCATTGGCTTCACTGGATTCTTTATAGGAAACACGTCAGATTGGCCAGCCCTTCCTGTACAACTGTTGACTCATGATAGCCGGCACAGAAAAAAAGGCAGCAGTTGTGTAACCCCTACTAATAAAGTCTGGAAACAGAGCTGGCCGGCACCGCACTCTGCTGAGTGGACAGAATGACAAGGTCACCTGGATCACCTCCTCACACTCACTAGTGGTATTGTTGCACTGCAGGACCTCTGACCCAGATGAGTCTTACTATATAGTATTTTTCATATCAGCACATAGGTTGGTTATCATGGACTTCGGTCTAAAGGTATCGGTATTGACATCAGCCATGTAGTTTGACCAAACCCATGTTGGTCAAGTTACATTCCACCCAATCTGATTCTACCCTCTGTTTACTGCAGAACATCATCACTTGTCAGGACGTTCTCCACATGTTCCCATTGATCAATACGGGTGTGTCTCTGTGATAAAACACAATGGCCCTCGTTGTTTTGTTTCTGATAGTGTTGATGGTTTTGGTTGCTCTGGGTTGATGGTGATGATGAGGGAATCCCAGTTCAGCTTCCTCGCTCATTGATTGCATCTGAATGGGCTTTGATCTGGCATTGTTTCCCTGATTGGATTGTTTCTAATCACGTTCAGCTTTTACTGGACCAAGAGCTCTGATAAAATAAAGACTAATGGAATTGGGAAATGCAGCAGGGGCCCGCAGATTCCCCTCCAAACCACTGTCTTTTTAGATTGCCAATCAAATCTAAACATTGATGATGTAAACTATGTTGACTTTTCAACAGGCTAACAACCCCCCCCCCCCCCCCCCCATTTCTGTTCAGACAGCAGACACTGGCTTTGCTCTTCATTTGGCCTGCACGCACATAACAGCTTAAAGTAGGGCCAGTATTTACAGAAGACCCAGGTATTCCATTAACAAGTGGCCTGTGTTTAGATAGATGGGTGGCTACCTGAGGGGTGTGTGTGTGTGTGTGTGTGTGTGTGTGTGTGTGTGTGTGTGTGTTTGATTAGCTTACTGGACCATTTGAGCAAAGAAATAATGCCTGGAGCTCTGTGCTAAAACCTTGGAGACACTGACAAGGGGATAGAGGAGGAGAAGGAGCGGTTAGGCGATGCCAGGGAAGATGTAGACTTCTGACTCTGACTTCATACCTTGGAATGGTTAAGGAGTCAAAATGCGGTGAAGGCGGGGAATGTAAGTGATTTCAGGAGGAGGAGGAGAGGAGGCGAGGGAGGAAAGGAGGCGAGGGAGGAGTGTCAGCGGTGCTGTAACTGTGTCCTGAGTGTGAACTTCAGTGGCATGTCCTGAGTCAGCTGTTACTGGGAGTTTATCACTGTGGTAAACCTTACTCTGATAGCACCACACACACACACACACACACACACACACACACACACACACACACACACACACACACACACACACTGCCTCCTTGCCAGGTGATAGAACAGGTAGTGAAAGGCACAGAGATTCTCCAGATAAGGGCTGTCAATGAGTAACCCTGCTGTTTCAGGTTGATTGCTGCTCAGTGGCTGGAAAACTGGAACAATAACATGCAAACACAGAGGTAATGGCTGTGGTACCATCCAGCCAGACCGCAGAGACCAGGACCGGGGCCCTGACCACAGGACCTAACGGGCCAGACACAAGCCACGCTTTAAATGAAGAGATTCATGCTTCATTCATCACACTGAACTTCATATTAAGTACCAAGAATAAAATCCGAGAAATAAAAGCAGCATGTCTTTTTGAACGATGCTTCATCAGCTTCATCAGGTTATTGACATTCTCTGTGGTCCATGAGTTGCATTTTGTTGAACCAGAGACCAGTTGTTATATAGACAGACGTATTAAGAGACTACAGTCAAGCCAGTTACAGACACCTACATGTACCTGTTGTGTAAAAAGGACTTAGCAACTTACAAAGTCAGACACGCTCTGCATCTGAAATCAGGAGCTTGTGAGAAAACAACATAGCTTCCTTTGGTCAGAGTTTCCCAACAGGATCTTCAAAGTAAGAGCACACATGTTTGCTTATTTATCTTCACTCATTTGTCTCACTTGTTTAAATAAAAAGGAAGTAGCTAACTTATTGCACTTTTACCTCAGCACTGGTTCTGCTCTTAGATACTTGTTGAGGAAGGAAATGCACTTACGATTTCTGATCACTAGTAGTTCTCTTACCTACCTCCAGTATGTTGAATACACTTATTGTAAGTCGCTTTGGATAAAAGCGTCTGCTAGATGACTGTAATGTAATGTAATGTTTCACTAACATACAAAGTGCAAAGATGATCCCACAGCTAAGATAAAGCTGGAATATTTCTATCTATATGTTATCCTGATGTCAAATCAAATCAATGGTTTACATGTTAAAGCTAAAGTTAAAACTAATTGTCATCATTACCCAAGGTAGAAGAACCATTTCACTTTTATTTCCTCGTATTCCTCAAAATGATCATATGATGCCGGATTAAGTCAGAAACCATTTTTCATGGCCCGGTGCAGCCAGGGGGCAATTAGAGCCGAGATGAAAGAGGACGGCTTCCTCCTGGTGAAAACTACTAATGAAACACCGCTGCAGTCTTTTAGAAAAAAAACACTGAGAGAGATTTACCTGCCCTAAAGTGAGTCAGAACCTGGAGCTGGGCCAGAACCGTGATAGGTCAGCTCTCCAATGTGCCGATCTGAGCTGAACTGATCCGAACTGATCTGCTCACACTCTCCAACAGGACTTGTCACTTTTGTTAACATATGTTGTGTCGGCATGTGTTGATTTAACATTGTGTCAGAAAGTAACATAGTGTATTACATTCCACAGTACTGTGTGTATTGTTGTAGAGATTCCCTATAGCCAGCAACATAAGCAACACATCAAACCTACTGACCTGGGACCTGCATTTGCCTGCTAACTAGCAAATTTAAAATGATCAATTGTCAAATACCACCCTGTGTTGTTTTTACTTGATGATAACAAAAGTAAAGCTGTGTATTGTATGTATTGTGTTTTTAAGGACTCATAATTGAATTAGGACACACTGTGTGAAAAGGAATTCGATGGGCAATTCATGGAGACTTGATTTGATTTCGGAGATCACAAAACAAATCAATTGCTAATTCCTCACATCTTTCATCAAGGCCGAAGCTGATGAAAGGGGCCGGGCTATTGTTTTTGAGACTGGGAGGGATGAGGTTGTTAACGGGGCCATGCATCTCTTTTTAGCGTCTGACTCTGTGATGTTACCTTCTCTTACATGTCTCAAATTGAGTTTTGTGCCTGCGCAGGCCTTTTCTCAAGAAGCAGGTTCAGGTCTGCACGCAAAAACAAGAAGAACAATGTGAACGAAAACACTGAGATCAAATCCAGCTTGACTGTCTAGGGGGAGGAGGAGGAGGAGGAGGAGGAGGAGGACGAGGCGTACCCATTGGGTCATAGCCTGGCCATACGAAGGAACATGGTGAACTGTTATTTAATACTATGCTTGCAAATAGCAATGGCGCTGACCTGAGAGCTGCTGAACACCTCCTGCTAACTGATTGAACACAAAACACAGAACACAAATGTCGTCTAAAATGTTACTTTTGGTGCACACAGATGGTATATTATTGTTTTCCAACTATTATGTTAGAAAGCGTTGAATACTTTGTTCTGGTGTAGATAGCTGCAGGTTTTAAAATGTGGACTAATGTTTTATTTGTTTGAGGATGAAGAACAGTCCTCTGCACATCAACACCAAATAAGGAACAGAGCGGCGATGGTGATTCGTTACCGCCCATCGTTTTTTCCTAGAAGTCTGCACGTCTCCCACAGCTCTGGGGGGATACAGAGCACGTGTTCGCTCTGAGGCATGTGGGTCAGTAGTGTGACGTAGTGTTTTTTATACCCCGTACATGAACAACAGACTTTATTTACAGACACATGAGAGGGGGTAGACGTTGCACAACAGAAGGGGGGTGGAGATGGTGGAGAGAGATAGAGGTGTGAGAGGAGGCGTGTGAGAGAAAGGTCAAAAATGTTCGCTAGGTGAAGAAGTTTGCAGAAAAGAGAGAGGAATGTGTGTATGTACAGCGAGAGAGGGAGGAGAAAAGAAAGAATAAAGTGAAGGGTTTGAAATGGAGAAGGAGGTAGGGGGGCGGTAGGGGGGCGTGCATGGGCATCGGAGCGGAGTCGGTAATCCGAGCCACGTGTTTACCATGTCCCCAGAAACGTACGTAGTTTCCCCGGGACAATGTGTTCAGGAAGCACTCTGACGCCGACCCAAACAAACTCGCCCACCTCAGCAGCAGACGAGAACAGACGGGACTGATGACATTTGAAGATTTCTCCCCCGTTTTGAGGAAATAAGCATCACCTCACAATCTGTTTTCATTTAGGGAGAATCGGTTTGACTATTATTTCCAAGTAAAAGCGTCAAGGTGTGAAGAGTCACTTTGAGTCAATCTGCTGCCTCTTCAGTTTCTCCACTGACATCAGCAGCCGGTGCTAGCAACATCTCTGCATGCCTGTGGCCAGTGTTGATGTTGTTGTTGTTGTTGTTGTTGTTATTATGGATAGTGTTGATGTTGTTGATGTTGTTATTGTTGATGAAGTTGTTGCTATGGTTACTGTTCATGTTGTTATTGCAATTTTTATTCTTGTTGTTGATGTTTTTGCTAGGGTATTGTTGATATTGTTGTTGTTGTTGTTGTTGTTGATGATGATGATGATGTTGTTATGGTTACTGTTCATGTTGTTATTGCTGTTTTTATTGTTGTTGATTATGTTTTTGCTAGGGTTGTTGTTTATGTTGTTGTTGTTGTTGATGTTTTTGCTAGGGTATTGTTTATATTGTTGTTGTTGTTTTTGTTAGGGTAACTTTTAATGTTGCTATTGTTATGGTTGCAGTTGATTATGTTTTTGATGTTGCCGTCCATGTCGTTGCTGTTGTCGTTACTGTTAATGTGGTTGTTTTGTGTGAACTTGTTTATTTGTTTGCTTGCTTGGAACATTGAGGGGAACATTAACTTGTTTGTTGGCGTTTTTATAAGGATGTGCTCTGAGTCCACCTGCTTGTTTAAATAAAGGTTATAACGTCCACGTTGGCGATCCTTGTGCCAGTGTGTCTCCTCTTATTGCTGGTCTCTGATGAAACGATGCCTCCAGGCTGCACCACAGCTGCACATGTTTCTCATCCGGCTCTTTGTTTGCCCAGATCAATAATATCACTGTTGACTATCAATGAATGTTCCCATTATAGTAACGACACCAATCTGTCACACTGGAACAAACGATAAAGGACACCACATTGCTACTATCAGATGAAAACCTGTTCTCACCTATGCTATTCCTTAAAAAGCTTTTCAGGAGTAAAGAAAGATTTCAGATTTCAGTTACTGATTGTAGATTTTCTGTGCATTTTTGGAACAGACTTGGAATCAATTTCATCATGAGCTCCAAGACAATGCAAACATTCAATTGAAGTAACAAAGAAATAGTAGGAAATACTCAAACCTTCAAGTCAACCTACAACTTGCTGCTCATCTCCTATCCAAACAACCTGCAGGCAACCTTGGATAAAGATTCCTGGTACAACTGGTGTAGTAAGGGAAACATGGGCCTGCCAGCTGAGCCAGCAGATGTTCGTTACAACAGAGGAAGTATGACATAAAAACCCTTCAGCGCCGAAGTGAAACTGCCGATTCCCCCTTCGTGTGCAGACGGAGCTCCAGAGACTCCAGCCTGTGGGTGCTCCTGTGTGTTTTGAGGGTGCAGGCTGTGCACTGCACCCATAGGCACCATGTTCATGAACTGAGAATACTATTTTTATGGGTGGGGGTATGTCTTGTGTGCGTCTACACGTGTGTTTCTCATATTACCCCCCCCTTGTCCGGCTCCTCCCTGATAGCCACCGCTATACCAGGTTTTTTTTTATGGAAGTCTGGCTGAATCCAGTTCACGCTGCCTCAAGACAAGACTCTCTTACTCTCTCCTTCCTGCCTCGCTCCCTACCTTACTCCCTCTCCTTACTCAATCCTTATTACCATGAGTCCTTCTCCTCTCTCTTTTACTCTCTTCTGCTGCCTCTCTCTTTGCCGTGTGTCACCAACTGACTTTTGCACTCACCTGCTGTTTTGTCTATTCAGCAAACTGGCAAATTGTTTTACAAGCGAGAGAGAGAGAGAGAGAGAGAGAGAGAGAGAGAGAGAGAGAGAGAGAGAGAGAGAGAGAGAGGGAGAGGTAAAT
>JAXDDW010000171.1:205000-330000 GCA_034670385.1 Hoplostethus mediterraneus
CATCGCAAAAATAACTCCTGGAATGCGTTGGACATCACAGATCGATGATTTATAAGAGCGCAAGAGGATCTGAGGGTGGAATTTCTCTTTTGAGAAATTTGGAGAGGAGAGAGCAAGAAAGAGAGAGAGGGGTCACACACACACACACATAGACACACACACACACACACACACACACATGCAGGCGGGTGTATGGGATGTGTGGGTAGTATACAATATAAATTGTTTCAGTGTTGCTGATAAGGTGTTTTCCAATACTCCCTTTTGCATCAGTCATGAGGTTGTTGGCTCCCGTTTCCGGGGGGGGGGGGGTCACAAGGGGTCAAACTGGTAGCTATTTTACAGTTTGTTGATTTGAGCAGTCTGACACACACACACACACACACACACACACACACACACACACACACACTCGGGGCATATGGCCCAGTCCATCAGTCAAGTCCAAGCAGTCCAGCTGTAAAAGCTGTTGGTGGTATGGAGGCTGGTCCTGTGTAAACACAGACACCTCGGATCAGGAGGTTCACTGAGCTTTGCTGTGGACACACACATGACAGCATCCAGGTACTTATGGAGCTGAGGAGACAGTGATGCTACCACCCTGCTACCACCCTGCTACCACCCTGCTACCACCCTGCTACCACACGGTCCTGTCAGCTTTACAATTTTACAGTCAAAAGTCATATTTTCAGAAAAACATTGATTGATTTCCATTTAAAAGATCTTCACATCCACTTACAGCAGTTTGACTACTTTCTCTTTATGAATTGAGATCATGAAGGTCGGTAAAGGTCGATAAACTTTATCCCACAAATAGCAACCTGAGGTTAGGTGGGTTTACCCTCCACTGGACTGGTTTCCAGCTCGCCCTCCTCAGTGCTGATAAGAAGATAGTTGGCGGCGTCCCAGCTGCCAAAGACGACAACAATACCCAGAACTTTAGTGCCTTATCGTGATTCTCAAACACTTGGGTTGTTTTGGGTGATTTATCAAGTGAAGCTGTATGCTTTTTTTTTTTTTTAAAGGTGCAGGACTTCCTGCTCAAGCTCTACCTCACATTTGAGTTGGCTCACAGATAACGCTGTTGATTGAAATGTGTTGTACCTGACGGACTACATGGATTAGTCATGAAATAAAACTAGTTCCTGGTAAACAGACTTATGGGTAATTTTCTGACACAAGGGACTTCAATCCAGTTGTGATTATCCTACAAAATGGTAAAAGATCGTCGTTGTTATATTTTGTTATATTCACCTAAAATAGGTCAATCCTGTGCTCCAAATCCAATAGCACCTATAGGCGTACAATATAGGTTTCCCATCTTTCTTTCCAGTATGGCATCTTGCGTATTGAGGCCGTGGGCTGTGTCGAGTGACATATGAGTAATGAGAAAGCTACGCGCAACCTACATAGAGCCGGGATGTTTGGATGTTGGAAAGATAGATGAGCCTAGCAGATACAAAGCGAGACGCGGCAGACCGACTGTAGGCCGGTCCTCCACAAAAATCCCCCACACCTGATAAATTCAATCTGACATTTACACTGTGTCTTCGCATGACCGGGGGAAGACGTTAAAAAAACAGGCCGTCTGTGATTTATCGCCTTTTATCTTCCTCTTTTTTTTTTTTTATCATCCTGCTGAATCTCATTGGAAAGAGAAAAAATGGGAGCGCTTTGGTGTTTCTTTCCATTAGCAACATAAAGGATGGGGCCTGCTAACGCTAATCTACGAGGCCCCGCATCCGCCTGTCGTCGTGTACCAGCCGACCTGCAGCTGCAGCTCCAGCAGGACGGTGTCTTCGGCGTGTGTGTGTGTGTGTGTGTGTGTGAGAGAGAGAGAGAGACAGTGAAAGAAAGAGAGTATAATTGATAATTGCAGTATAATAATAATGCCATATTTTATTCCCCTGGCCGGGCTTGGCTCCTCTAAGTGCTGCAGAAAGCTGGGATCCATTAAGGGAGACATTTTTCCACCAGCCGTGCATGTAGAGACAGGGCTCTCCTCCAGCACTCGCCGTCTCTGTCTCCCCCGTCTGTCTGTCTGTCTGTCTGTCTGTCTGTCCGTCTAGCCGTCTGTCTTTTCACCCAACGCATTACGGCTTTCGAGACATCTCCAATAAAGATTTCTGTTTTATAGGCAAAACATTTGATTAAATATCCAACAAATACATTGATTTCTGAAATTACTCATATGAACTTAATGACGCCATTCTCTGGGTGTGTGTGTGTGTGTGTGTGTGTGTGTGTGTGTGCTGTGAGATTATTAAGAGCGCAGCACTTTATCACGATGACTCACAGTTCTCCGGGTCAGCATCTGTCTCTTCTCAAGCTAGCTGAGGGGACGCGATAACCTGGTAGCCGACGGTATCAGACCTTCGCGACTGGCATGGAAAAGGAGCTGATTTATGAGTTTTGTTCAACTTTCTCAGACCCTCTTGAGACGTAAACTACCTGAGACAGAAGTAGTTCACGTTACCTTCTCCCCACTGGATCTCGTTCCCTTTCCTCTACTCGCTCTAATTGCGCTGCTCTCCTTAGGATTTATTTTCCTTACATTTCTCTGTTACATGCAGGAGTATCTTCAGGGCACCGCGGCTCAGACCCTTTCACTCCTTGCTATTTGTTGCCTGCAATTTTGTTGATCTTGGATCGTTGATCTAGGATCGTTGATCTAGGATCGTTGATTTAGTCTTTTTCCACTGTTTGTAAGTCACTCCGGATAAGAGCGTCAGAAAAAAGGCAAATGTAAATGAGAGTGGAGAGTAGAGAACTAGTTAAAAAACCCTGGCATCCCTTCTACCTCTATTTGTCTCATCACTTTTGACTTCCATCCTGAAGATTCGCCTCAGGGTTGCCATGTGTTGGCAGATATAACCCCCTCTCACTCTCTCTCTCTCTGCAGGCAGGCCCGGCTTTGGCAGAGAAACACTCTGCGCTAAACTGGACTTGGCAGCCCCACTGTGTCAGTCCGCCTTCACAGTTGCATAAGGAAGGAGAGAGAGAGAGAGAGAGAGACAGGGAGCATGAGAGAGAGATGGTAAAGTGAGAGAAAGATGGGCGAGTGGGAGAAAGAAAGTAAAAGAAAAAAGAGCAAGAGAGAGAGAGAGAGGGAGCCCTGGAGAAGGAATGTTGACTGGTGGTTTTTCGCAGTAATGTTTTTACCTGACTCAGTTTGCTGAATCTGGGTCAGAACAGACACTTGAGTAGTTTAATGAAGAGAGCGTCTCCTGTGTGTTCGGGACGCAGCGCTGCGTGAATTGGACTAGCAGGTGGATCATTTTCCCTCTGCTGCTCCTATGAAACGTTCCACTAATTCCTAGTGTGACCACCTCTGTGCACGCTCAAATATGAGCGTGCACGGGCAACACACACACACACACACAGAGAGAGTGTATGGCCCAGCTGCATGTCCTTACATGGCTCTCATCATGTAGCAGTCACATGGATCATTTCTTGCATAACTCTACGTCAGACTGCGGTGTATGCATGTGTGCATGTGAATGTATGCGCTTGCATGCATAGTGTGTGTGTGTGTGTGTGTGTGTGTGTGTGTGTGTTCATGACTATTGGGAAACACAGCCCCCCCACCCCCCTTATTCTAACGGTCAAACCCCCCCCATCCTCTTCCCCCCGTATTGAAAACATCTTTTCAGAACCGCTGACCTCCCCGGCAGCGTCGGGGGAAGGACACCGCCATCAGGCTTTGACGCATTGCAGCCAAAACACGCCGTATTGTTTTTCAAAACACAGTCTGTTAGAGAGGTGACAGGTCAGGGAGCTAGAGGGGACGCTTGTGTAAGTCGGTCGGGTTCGGCTCACCGAGGTGTAGAGATATTGTACTTTCTCGGGATGTCTGACACATGACTTGCATGCTGGGTGCAGATATGCAAGCATGCACACACACGCACACATTTGACAATATTGTGTGAGTGCTGGAGAAGTAACACTGAGGAGGGTTGGAGAGGACAGGGGAGCTGTTTCTGCACAGGATGAACTCATTCCTTAAAACAGGAAGTGAGAGTAAGATCTGTGCTCAGTGATGTACGTTAGGTAGGAGGAAGGAGAACTAAACAAAAAGTGAATGACTAGCCTCAGTGAAAGAGCCGAAGCAGAGTGGGGCCCTGTGCAACCAATGAAAGCAAGGTGCATCTTTGATCCGGTCCCTAAGGCTGCAACCAGCCGCGATAAGACGATAAGAAACGTCTCTGTTTCCTGTCTGTGTGAAAGCCACTTCCCCTCCATCTTGCCCTTGATCGTTTCCCCCCTTCTGTACGTCTCCTTAAGTCTGGGGAGTCTTATCAGGGGAGTCTGGAGTCTACAGCGTGTAGGACCTCAGACGGTAGCCGGCATGGATTTGCTGCGGGACGACGACGAAAACACCTAAGAAGGAAGAAAGAGGATCGTAAGAAACTTGAGTCTTCGGTCCACAAAATGACAACGATTTAACAGATTTTAGAGCTATTGAATGAACTTCAGGTATTTTTTATATTTCATCATATATTTCATTTCATCCCAAAACACTATGTATCCATTTTGAAAAGAAACCTGCTACATGAAATTCCGATTACTCCTAACCCATAATGCACTTGGCTTTCGTGGCAGCAATCTCTCCACGTCAGTTTGACTCTTCCAGTCCTCTTCAGATGTCCAGTGCATCTATAAGCTCCCTCTTTGTGTGAATTGTTTTCTATTCCTGGCTCTCGAGAGACCAGGTGACTCAGCCTATGAGGAAAAACACACACACACACACACACGCACAGTTTTCCCTGCATTTATATGGCATAGCCCAGGGCGTAGCTGGAAACTTCTTTGGGCACTGTCACGGTGATTGACACAATAGACTCAACATGACTGTGTGTGTGTGTGTGTGTGTGTGTGTGTGTGTGTGTGTGTGTCTTTAGGGACTCAAAGGAAGACATGCATTAGTCTCAGGTTCTGGCCCTCCTAGGAAGCACCAGGCGTCTTACAGTGAGTCACTCTCTCAGACGTATCCCACCCCTCTCCTCGACCTCAAATAAGCTTTGGGAGCATTTCTCTCCTCAGAGTCAGTAGAACAAATGTTTCAGCTTCCAGGTTTTCAGGGCAATCATCCTTTGTCATCATGTATCACCATCATGGGCCAGTGGTGTAGTACAGTGGGAGAAGGGTGGGGCTGCAGGGTGGAGCTGTGAGCAGGGACCGGTTTAACTGGAGGGTCTGTGTTGGGCCCCGCTGAAGTGTCCTCAAGCAAGAGGCTGAACTCCCGCCAGTTTCAAGCAAAAAGAGTATTTCCCTCCAGGGATCGATGGGGTATCACACGAGTACATGTCTTTTTCCAAACCTCAGACTTCTGAAAACAAATTCCATGATCAACAGCCATAACCTTCTCTCTGTTTTAAAGGTCAAAGGTCAGGACTGTGGTTACCGACAACTCTTGTGTCAGAGCAGAAGATCGCAGCTTGTTTTGAATTTGGGACCACGCTTCCATCTTTCATTCCCCCTCCTTCTTTTCATTCCTCTGGCCTTTGTTTCATTCCAGCTTTTCTTCCTCCTAACTATTACAGATGTACACCCCGTAAAGTTGTACCTTCTACTTCATACTTGCTGGACATGGCTGCACATTGGCTCCATCCCCAAGAGGAATTGCTCAAAATCAGCTGTCTCAGGACTGTTACAAGGAATACCGTGTTAACTGGTTGAGAGACACTTAGTTTTACTCTATTACAGTAAAGAAACATCTGCAGTACTTCTACAATGTCTTCCACTGTAATATTATCTATATATGTTACTATAGATACTATACAAGACATAGTACTATGTATACTAGTGTGTATAATACTACAGTGGCCTCTGGACTCCTGCTCCTCCTCTCCTCTCCCTCCGCTCACCCCTGCCCTCCTTTCTGAAATGGATACCGAATATTTTCCAGAAACGGGGGCCTACTTTCCGACCTCTGAACGCCTAGCAGGACCCCGAGGCCTCCTCATTCACCATTATCTCACACACACACACACACACACACACACACACACACACACACACACACACACAGCCTAACATGCACACAGGCTTAATTTATGACCTTAGAAGAGAAACACGATCAAATCTTACGAAATGGGGAGACGAGAGAAGTAAAGAGAAAGCGGAGTGAGAAAGGTAGAGTGACGAAATGAGAAAAGTGGAGTGATTGACAGTGGGAGTGATTGACAGTGGGAGTGATTGACAGTGGGAGTGATTGACAGTGGGAGTGATTGACAGCGGGCCCTGGGGTGTCTTCTGCACAAATGAGCAAATCCAAGCCAAAGCTGTGATTTATGACAATAAAGACAGATTGTTTCACTCCAATTTTCTGTCACATACCAAAAGCCCACAGTAAGCATGTTATATGGACTATGGTTTTTCACCAACTTCTTTGAAAGGATCCTGAAATGGCATATAGGATGCATGTTTGTATCTAGCCCCCTCATTGCCTTTCAGCTGATCTTTCTATTCTCCATGCTGTCACCACTGATCCGGTGTATTGATAACCTCGGGCCCTTTTGAATTCCCTGCCTATCACGTGTCTGCGGCGAAGCGCTAACAGACGGTCAGGTCAGGCGGAGAGACGCGGGCTGATTGGCTCAGTAGCTCACTGTTGTAACACAGGACAATTATGTGCAACCTGTCAGAAAACGAACACTGTAGAAAAGATTTTGTTGAAATAGTTGGGAATGGTAAATGGTTCTCCTATCAGTCTCATGTTTTTGGGCTTGTACCTGGAGGCGTGGCCCCCAGCCGATGCCTGGTCTTGTTTAGTTGGACACAGTCACTGTAGTTTTGAAATGTTTTGCTCTCAACCATTTTGTCTGAGGGAGCAACACTTTTTTTTTTTTTTTTTTCAAACGGTGGATATCTCATTGGGAACCAAGCTCTCCAAGTTGTAGACACAGACTTCTTTGTAGCCTCGTCCAAGGACATCGCTTTCCTCCAGCGACTGTCCAGCCGCTCCCCCTCTGTATTTATTACAGCAGCCATGAGCTTTACAACGCAAAAACATCAACTCATCTTCTTCAGCCACAACTTTCATCGCCTA
Organism: Hoplostethus mediterraneus; assembly: GCA_034670385.1. NCBI lineage: Eukaryota > Metazoa > Chordata > Actinopteri > Trachichthyiformes > Trachichthyidae > Hoplostethus > Hoplostethus mediterraneus. The sequence goes on from JAXDDW010000171.1 coordinate 212,052, forward strand.
TCCTTCAGTCCAGCCCCTCCCTCCCTCCCCCTCCTCCTCCGGACCCCCTCATGAGGCATGGGAGTCCAACGTAAACTGGGGAAAGCCCGGGCTCCGGCTCCACATCCGTCACCACGCCAAGAAAAGCCCCCCGGTGTTGATTTGCTAGTCTGCTGAACTTGGAGAACGACGCGGACCCGGATTAGGTTTCACGCTGCGTCTCCTCATTTTTCACATTATACCCAATTCAATCTGCTGGCCGCGGGGGTTGGCGGATTAAATGCATGTACGTACACACAAACACACACACACACACACTGAGCTGCGTTACCAAGTGTTGAAATACCCTTGGCGAGACGAAAGCGCCCCGACTGATGGATGTCGGAGAGATCCTGAAGGACTGGCAGCCGCTGATGGATCTGGTTGGATGTTAAGTGGATGGAGAGGATCTGTAAAGTGTATGTGTATGTGTGTGTGTGTGTGTGTGTGTGTAAGTGACTCTGCTTGTTCCCATTATTACCCGTCTAGACTCGGCTGAACATCGGCTCACATCTCCACGCACCGCCACCTGAACCTGCCTTTCATTTGTCTGTGTCACGCCTAACTTTCAGGCATGCGCACAGGTTTTCGTGTCTCTCCGAGGGCCCCCAGGGGTGGGGGTGGGGGGGTGGGGGATGTTCCAGCGTTTCTCAGTGGTACGTCAGTGCGTGCAGTATGTGTTGGTTTGGATGCTGTGGAGAGTGTCCCATTTGGCCCCTGGCTAAAGCCGCTGTGGTCAGAATAACTGGGCTCTCCTCCTGCCAGAACCAGCGGCTCCACCAGAGAGAGTTGGAGAATGAAAATGAGGTGATTGGGGCCAGTGGAAACAACTGTGTGTGTGTGTGTGTGTGTGTGTGTGTGTGTGTGTGTGTGTGTGTGTGTGTGTGTGTCCGTCCATCTCTGTACGTGACTGGAGTTAGTGGAAACATGAGTGAGAGTGTGTGTGTGCATTTATTTACCTGTGTACTGTGAAGGTGTGCACAGAATACACCATACAATATAATGCTTGTTTTTCAATCCCTTCAGTGTGTGTGTGTGTGTGTGTGTGTGTGTGTGTGTGCATTCGTGCATCTGTGTTTGTGAGTGCAGCCAGTGGAAACAACAATGTATCTGTGTGCTGTGGGAAATGGAAAACACACCCCAGACCCTCCGCTTTCACCCGGACCACAGCCTGTCACCGGGCCAATCGCTCAGCCAATCAATCAATGCGAGGCATCGGCTGCGGCTCCGCGGTCACGGATGCTTATCGTTTTCACTCTCTGAGACGTTTGAGCGTCTCCCAAGTGGAAGCAGGCGAGTGGGTTTTCACGCCCCCGCTCAGTGAACGAGTGACTAAGTGTGAAAGAAAGCGAGACAGAAAGTGAAGAGAGGTTGTACGTACTTTCGTGTGATAGATGTTTCACGTATCGAGGAGGTGTTCGTCTTTCTCCTTCCCCGGTTTTCTCAGACACATCGGTTGCTTCAAAAAAAAACAAACGTTGCGCTCTCTGCCAAAGGGGAAATTACTGCACTCCACTTAGTCTTCAAGCCCAGGCCCAAAAGAAATTATTCACTTGCTACTTGCAGCTCTGAAGTCGCAATTACCCTCCGCACAATTTTTTTTTCTTCCCCCCCCCTCCTTCCTTTAAGGCGTTGGAGTGAGCAAAAACTCTGTAAAACACAAATGTCAGCGCAGCCTGAAACCCCCCACCGCCGGCGGACGCGAATGTAATTTCAGACGGGCCTACGCGTTGGCCTCCGTCACTGTCGTCTTTTTTTTTTTTTTTTTTTTTTGACGCTTTCCACGCCGCAGTTCACCGTTCCCCCGAGACCAGGTCTTTGGTTTAATGACTGTAGAAAGACGGAGCGTAAGTCCAGCCATAAAAAATTCAGCTCTGCAAGGTGGGGAGTCTCCGGGAGAGCCTGCTGCTGCGAGCCGGCTTTATGTGGAGAACACACACACACACGCGCACACACACACACACGCACACACACACACACACACACACACACACACACACACACACACACACACACAGGCATGCAAACACATACATACAAGCACATACATACATGAGTGCGCAAACACACAGACACATGTAGTCGCACAGTTGCATAGATGCACACACACACACACACACACACACTTGACTAACTACATGTACACACACATATGTACGCACACAACACACACATACCTGCACACACAAACACACACACACACACACAGTTCTTTCCACTGACTCCAGTCACACACACAGATGCACATTGTCACACCAACACACACACTTTCCATTAACTCCAGTCATACACGGATGCTTACACACACGTGCGCGCACACACACACACACTCACTGTTCTTTCCACTAATTCCAGTCTCACACACACACACACACACACACACACACACACACACAGATTCCCTCTCACTTAAAATATTCTCTCAGCGCCGCAGCTTCTTCTCAGCGGTTGATAGGTGCTGCTGACTCAAGCCTTATGGAACACTGTGTGTGTGTGTGTGTGTGTGTGTGTGTGTGTGTGACACATGAAGGGGGCGGCAGGGGTCAGCTGGGGAGGTATGGAGGGAAGAGTGTGATTGATCATGGAGAGGAGGTTATGAAGGCTGATGCTCTGTAGGCGGGGTCAAAGGTCAGCGAGGAGAGGAACCAACTGTCAGCAGCTTCAGTGGAGGACCTTTACCCTCCACTACGACTGAACTAGCAACAATGACTCTACCGTCCAGGGAGGTCAGAGGTCAGGGTTGGCTACAACCCAGCTACCCCTGGATCTGGTCACATTTGAGATATACTGAATGATTTTTTGCCTCTAAACTTGATAAATCGTGTATCCGGACTAGAACTAATCCTTTCATCTCGTTTGCTAGCTACTTCTGAGATGCGGCGCTGGGGCTGACATGTAAAGGCCACGCTCGATCAGCGCTGTGATTTAAAGGCACGAGTTACACCAAGATTTCTTAAAGCGTATGGATTTATCTTGGCGTTTTGAGATTAGGATTTACCAGAAAGTGTCATACGTTGGCACCTGAAGAGACCAAAGCTATTTGAGAGGGCCAGTAGTGGCAAAGCTAAATAACATGTTTTTATGGGCTAAGGCGTGTAGGTCTATTAGTAAACCACTTGCTATGTTGAGGTTAGGCTTTGAGAGTGCCAGATTCCACTGGGTTGTTTTCCTTGGTGTGTGTGTGTGTGTGTGTGTGTGTCTGTGTATGTCTGTGTCTAGTGTGAGTAGGTAGGTAGTATATGTATGTGAACCCACAACTATGCACTTATTTTTTATTTTTTATTTTTATTGTGGTTTCTTTTACATTCCCCAAAGTCTTATTGTGAAAGTCTCTGGAGCAATTAGTTCTGCCTTCAGCCTCAATAACTCACCCCCACTCCAAAGAGTTGCCCAAATATAGAGAAACAAATACGCACTCTCAACTCTTAATCAGTTTGTGTTTGAAAATGCAGCGCGCTGGCAGGGAAACCGGTCCCCCAGGAGGCGATACCGATCAACCAAGAGAACCCGACCAAGTTTTCCAGGGGAAACACAAAAGCGCACAATTATAATCAGCCTGGTTTCAGGGTATCCAAACACTCGACGCAGGTGTTACCCGGCAACAGGGTATTTGTATTGTTATTTTAGTTGGTTTTCTTGGGAGAACAAGGACGTGTAACATCAGAGGATAACGCGTTCCAAGTTTCTATGGATTTATGGAGAGGTCTAGTGCTATTGTAGAAGTCTGCGGCATCTCAGGCCAAAACACACACACACACACACACACACAAATGGCATGAGAATACCCAGCTAGCGCATTATGTAATGGTGACGTAACTTATGGGGCTTTTTGGTCATTTCATGAGTTACCAACTGACGATGTTGTGGCTCCGTCTATGGTAAGAATTTTATTTCCACCACTCCCCACTTCAGACTTACCGACTCACAATGTCGTCGTTCAGTCAGACAACTATTGATTTTTATTGAGAGTAAATGCACTTACAGATTTTATTTTGGCGTCGAGGCTCTGTTGCATCGGCCTCCGTACGACAGCAGGGTAAGCGGAGGATGAGTGAGGGACTCCGATGGTGACTTCAGCTGACACATCAGCTGACTGAGCTGTGGCACCAGTTCTCCATTAACATGCTCTGAGAATCAATACCGTTACCAGTCGGTCATCGTGTTACCATGGCAACATAGGCTAGATGTTCAGGTTACAACAATGAAAACTAAACATGACTTACTCTACCGACGTACCGACGTACATACACGCGATATACAGTACAACCCTGTGTCCTCCTCAAACCACTGAGCAGGACTAGAACGCTTCACATGGAAGTCCAGTGAAAACAGAAGAATCAATAAGTTGATACTTTTCCATTAATCTGTACGAGAAAACGCTGATGTCTCTTCAATCCCCCGCGCTATTAGAGGAAATCCACCTACAACTCGTGCCAAGAGAAATAAAGCCTCCAGGAGAAGAAGAAAAAAAAAAGGCAAAGACAGACCGAGTAGGGAGAGAAGAGAGAGAGAGAGAGAGAGAGTATTTTCACTACAGCAACAACACTCAACACAACAAAGGAAAATGCTTTGTCCATCCCTGCAGTTTGGTCTGAGCTAAGGCAGCATGAGGTGAGATGCCAAAATCTTTCAAAACCCTGTCAGTCTGCAGCCAGGGCCAGCGCCGCCCTCCACCACACTATCGCCTTTGTTGACTTGGTGTTTATTTCCAATCAAAACTCGGCCTCAGACATCACGCTGTGGCCGCTTTGTGTTTGGGCAGTGAGTTATCGACCTCCCATGGAATGTGACAAAAACATCCCGCCACGTTCACAATCTCCTCGATTTCTTCGACGAGCCCTCAAGACTCCCTCAAATAATCTATTAGGTTCTACTGTTGATACCACAGGATTACAGTAGAGTCGATTCGATCATGATTGAAACATGCAACGGCTGGGTCATGTGACTTGCCACAGGACCCAGAGCAGGCATCATGCTTAGTGCCAGCACAAAAAAATATACAATGACAGAAATGAACCATAATGTACATGTAGTAGAATGGAATAATATAGAAAAAAAGAGAATATACACTAAAATATATACAAGCAAAACTTAGTAAATATGATTGTATATCCAGTTGGAGAACCTTTAAGATGTCATATACCATCCCTGCTGCCCAAGAGCCAAATACAGTATAGAGAGCATACATGGAGAGAGGGAACACTTTGTCACAATACATCATAACTATCAATATCAATAAATATCAATGAGTCAAAATGTCTTCTACGTGGTAGAGGACATAAGAAACAACACAAAATAAATAAGTCAAGATAGCTGACATCAGGCAGAGCGCCAAGTCCGTCATGGGACTGGCGCTGAGACTGCAGCTGCCCCTTGTTATTCTTCCTCCTCCTCAATCAAACCGGCTTTCCTTGTCCAATTACCCAGAATGCCGCATGTGATTGGAGCGCGGTCACTGCTCAGAACGTTTCACTCGGGCTTGTCGTTCTGCCAACACCAACGCCGAGGCCGGGGGGGTGGGGGGGGAGTAATTGAATGAGTTTCTCATTTGCGGGACAAGGTGGCCTTTCCCCCCTTGGCATCACATGGTGGGATTAGCTTTTCTACCCGCCTCACTACCCACCTACCACCTCTCTTTCTCAGTCTCTCACCTGTCTTCCTCTCTCTCTCTCTCTCTCTCTCTCTCTCTCTCTCTCTCTCTCTCGGTTGAGTTTGACGAATGGCGTTGTGACAGGAACCATTGAGCCAACGCGGAGAGCCCTCCAGCCCTCCAACTGTCCACTCTCTCTCCTCGACGTGATCACACTGCTCTGCTAAACTGAAACAACCGTGACCCTTCGCCAGCTGACACATTTATTGATTGGTGGACATTGGTGAAGGCTGTTAAATTGTTACAAATGCACCATCGTAGAAGTCAGTGATTCCCAAAATGAGGTTCCCATGACTCCTTGCGGTCCCTAGGAACATGATAGAACAAATATTTTCCAAAAAGTATGAATTTGCCTATTTTGATCAGTTTTAACTCTCTAAACCATTCTCTCTAACCACCACCAAATCATATCTAACGACAGAAAGTCTTCTCAAGGTCCCTCAGACACAATCTGGGCTAATACGAATCTATTTGGGGTATCCTTGGGGTAGATCCCGATCCAGGATGGGCATCAGTATGGTTCCAGTTCAGCTGTGTGAACGAGCAGTCACTTCACTTCACTGTGTTGACAATGGACAGGGCCTGCAGAGAGACACAGTCCAGGGTGGTTTGTCGCTTCTCCTGTCGTTTTCTGCAGAGCGTCACACTGACAAGCTGTCCTCGGTCGTATTGGACCGTCCTTTTTATCTGTCTGTGTTTGTCACTGCCTTGTTTTCTAGTAGAGAAGTGGTTTACGATCTGCTGAGCAACCCGTGAAATAAGGACGCAGAAAGAGAGATGATGTGGCAAGAAAGAAATGAGACGCATGGGACAGGCAGCATCGAAGCTTGAACACTTCAGCTTCAGCAATGCAAGCGCAATCAGTTCAAGAAAATACACGTGCTTTACATGTGAGTCAGAATTCGCTATAGTAAGCAGTTTTGAGATTTGAAATGGGATCTCTACCATAATCGAATTTGAGGTTAAGATACTCAAGTGTAGATAGACCACCCAAACAATGTGCTATCCTTATGAGGCATGCAGTAGACGAGAAAAACACTGAAAAACATGTTTAGAGAGTAAAAGATGAAACACTGGAGAGACTAGAAAACAGAATATCTCTGAAAGTGACCTAGATTGTCTCAAGTATCCAAAGTATGAGCCCTGAGATCTTGCTCAATAATGGCAAAGTTCAGTCGAGTATCTCCAAGTTTGTGTCTCTTATTTTGTGTGTGTGTGTGTGTGTGTGTGCGTGTTGTTTCGTTGGGCCCAGCAGAGGAGTTGTTATTATTCTTACCACCCAAGCCAAGAACAGATAGCATGTCAAAACAAGCGCTCGCACTTCCGACCGAGGGGGAGAGAGCTTTCCCAACGGATGCAGTTTGGGTTGCGTTTTTATCCGCTGTGGAATGCCTGCAAATAAGATTTTTTCCCTGGAAGATGGATGTGGGGGAAGTAAAAAAAAAAACCCAAGCAAGAGAATAACGGGAAGACTTCCCTCACATTCTCCTTCTGCGGTTCGTTCCTCGTTCCCTCCCCAGCAGACTGAATGTGATGACTCGTGTAGCAGCATGCATCACCGGGGACTGTGAAATGTTTTACCAGTTAGTACCATTTCCACATGAAGACTTCCAGTCCCGTATTCCACCTTGGAGGAAAAAACATTTTACCTCGTCAATCAATGTCTCTGAAATGGAGAGAATCCAGTTGGTAAAAGTGTTGTAATTATCGCCGTTCTCTCTCGACACGTATAACCCACAGCTGGGCTGCGACAAGTTCAGGCATGTTCTCTGGGGGGTTGTCGAAAGGCATTCTGGGAAATGTAGGAGATTTGAGGCTTGAGGGAAAGTGGGTGCAACAAAAAGGTAAACTACAACACTTGATCACAAAACAACATCACAGATTGATGATGGATAACAGAGTAAGAGTATCTGAGGGGGGAACCGGCTTTGCATTGGGCCAGGTGGGTTCAGGCTCTGATCAAAGAGGGGCTGACGGGAGGCAAGCAGTGTGTGTGTGTGTGTGTGTGTGTGTGTGGGGCTCATTCACATTCAGACTGACTGCCATGCATGTATAAGCCTTTGATTACCAGCTGGGCTACCTTGGCACCGCCGTCAGCCCCTCAAGGCACGGAGAGGTTTTCCTCGTCCTCTTTGCCAAATGCAACGAGGTACCTGCCTTTGAAGTTCCAATCATACGAGCATCTGTTCGGAGACGAGGACTCCTGCCGCATAAGGATCCGATTCTTCATCAGAGGGATGAAGGTGTGCTTTGGTTAGATCGGTGGGTGATGAAGGTGTGAACAGACTACGAGCTACCAAGAGTGTGTGTGTGTTTTTTACGTGTGTGTGCATGTGGACATCTGATTTTCCGGTATAAAAACACATATGGAGTGTTCATCTCTCTCTCCCTCTCTCTCTCTCTCCCTCTCTCGCCTCTTGCCAGAGTTTGAGGCGTTTTGGAACAGAAAGAGGTTTGCCTCTCTCACCGCTAATCCCTGCAGGCCTGTTGGTGTCTGTGCTATCACTGCCGCTGTGACGGATACCAGACACACTGTCCTCTGTCCTGTCGCTGCCAGCCTGCCTGCTATCTCTTCTCTGGACATACGCCGGTGGTGTAGGCTTAGCCAGGTGCATAGCTGAAGGAATGCAGGGGATGTGTAGCATAGAGAGGTTTCAAGCAATACATACTGTGCATACACAATGTTATCATTGATGTTACTGTCTGTCAAGTTGGTATCACTTTTATTTCATATTATTGTTGCTCCAGTTTTGAAAGCTGCTATATAAAGAAAGATTTACTTACTTGCTCAGTAGGCTCTGAGTTCTTGTGGCTCCTTAATGCTTGAAATCCACTCCCTTTCTCTCCCCTCGTCCAATAAAGCAGACGTGCTTTATTATCTATCTGGCGTACAAACCGACTGGTCTACCCATTAGGCGTAGCGAGCAGAAGAAAATGTGTTTCGGTGAGCAGAAAAAAAGCCTGGAATCTCAATGCACTGCAGCATCGTTTTCCCCCAGAAACGTTGTCTTGGCCTCTGAAGGCCTCTGAAACAGCATTTAGACTGTGGTGCCAAAACAGTACACTGAACCCAGCTCTAATTCCTTTCGGCATGGTGGCCCAGACTATTCAGCGGTGGGAGAGATGCTGCGCTGTTTTGAACGTTTCCACAACTTGAAATGTCTCCACCTTCCCCGGGGATCGGGATAAATGAGGTTTCATACTTATTATACAGCGTGTCGGGAGCATGATATGCGCGTGTTCCTTCATTCGTTCATTCACGTGTTTGTTCACATTTAGTGGTTTTTGCAATGCTTAGGGGAATTACGGTCTGCAAGCGCCGTGCATAAGACGGTAGGCGTTACGTGACCCAGCTCTGGGTTGGTGCTCAGTACATTCAGATACCAGTTAGCAGCTCTGTGAACGCATGAATTCAATATTTGTTCAGCGATTCTCTTCGCGACAACATCGCTGTGCCACAACAGCACTTTGGTGTTAACAGGTGGAGTTTTTCAGTGTAGTTTCACTCCACCAGGAAGCTCTATAGCGCACTTGTTTTTCCACATGTGTTTGCGTCGGTATTTGCCGTCCCGTGAACCATATGCTTCAAATGATACGGTGAGCGCTGAGCCTTACTGTAAAGCGCAGCCCCATTCCCACACGCTGGCTCCTGCGGTTGCCTTTATGTTAGTGCTCTGACCCAGAAGCATGCCGGGAGGCTCCAGGAGGGGGTTATTAGTGGGTGTGCATGCGTATGCTCCGTTCGGTGGCATCTCCGCCGTCACCAGCAGCTCGCAGTTGACTCACCGGGGAACGATGAAACCGCCGCGGCCCCACAGCACTTTGAGCAGACGCCTAATAAAAGACCGAAAACCTAAGACCTAAAAACACCCCCCCCCCCCGAAACACACACACACACACACACACACGCACACACACACACACACACACACACACACACACACACACACACACACACACACACAGAGAAAATGTATGTTATGTTCAACTACTATAAATTCAGATCTACTATCGCTTCTTTACTTGCACATGAATCCACACACACACATACACACACACACACACACACACACACACACACACACACAGCATTGACATCATTGTGGTGACAGCCGGCGGGGGCCCCGGAGGACCAGGGAGGGCCCCCTCTGCCCGTATCACAGCAGCCTGTCAGGGAGCACTGACAGCTGGGAGCGGGGCGTAGCGAACCTCCCCGGGCTGGGAACCAGGGGACCAGGCAGCCTGGAGCTTTGAGGATCAGAGAAGCCAGGCTGTCCCTTCTCCTCTATTCTCTCTCTCCATCCCTCCATCCCTCCTCTCTTTTTTGCCTTCCCTCGCTTCGCGGGCTCTGTAATTACGTCTCCCCTGCCAGAGACGCTTGAAGTTCAGCCAATTAGACAATAAAGAACAGAGCTTTCTCTCCTTCTCTGTTTCCTCGCCGGTCACACCCTCGCCTCGTCTCTTCTCCCTTCACCTCTCGCTCTCATGCTCATGTGTAGTTATTACGTTATTTTTGGACTGGGGACACACCAACACCTCCGAACACACATCGTTTTTTTCCCTCTCATCTCTGCGATATACCCATAACCTTTCGTTTCGTCTTCCACTCTTCCCTTCTCATTCCTCCATCGTCTCCCTTCGTCCTTTCCATCTGCCTCGCTCTAGTTTCCCTCCGTATAACATCACGCCCTTCAATTGAAACACCCGTGCGACAAATCCAAACACTTTCACTACGGGGCTTTACACGGCAGAGCGAGCAGATGGGGCCCCCGTTGGATTTTTTTTTTCCCCCTCTCTCTCTCTCTCTCTCTCTCTCTCTCTAGAGAAAATAAAGATACGTTTCTCTGACTTTAATGTTCTGTCTAATTGTATGTGGTGGATTGTAAACGGTGGCTAAAGTTAGGTTGGGAACTGTAGCCGGTGTCTGGGGCGGACACGGCAAGTCCAGTCTACTCAACCAGCCCCTCGCTTCACCCAGTGTTCTCCGGCGGTTTCAGACCACTGGCAAGCAGCTGCACAGTCTGTAGCAGAAATAATTACAATTGTAGAGTTTAGATTTTTTTTTTTGGTGCCCTCGATGCCTGTCCTGCTGATGTCGGGTTTTGAAGAACCCTAGAATTGAGGGCTGTTTTTAGTGGTCTCGTGTGACGTCCTTCGTTATTCAATTTAGTCATGTCAATAAAGCTGCAGCTATGTTGGTAGCGCTCGCTGGCAGGCTGAGGAACGCGTGGGATGTGTGTGTGTTTGAAGCCGTTGAGCCCTTTTGTAACGCAAAACAGTTTGTGTGTTTGCTTGTCATCTTGGGTTTTGGAGGGAGATGTTTGGTCTAAGCCCCTTAAGTTTTTCCTCTTCTTCAGTTTCATGGCTTCACCTCTTTTATCACAACTAAATAAACAAAACTAAAACTCCTTTCCACGTTTTAGTTTTTCCTTCAGGCCAAAGTAAAGCAAGAAAAAAAACCCTCAATTCATCAGTGAACTCTCCACTCAATAAGTCCATTTGTCTCCCCAACAGCAAATCCTACGCCACTCGCGCGCCAACGCCACCAAGGTGATCTTCCTCATCACCGACGGCTACTCCAACGGCGGGGACCCCCGGCCGGTGGCGGCGGCTCTGAGGGAACGCGGCGTGGAGATCTTCACCCTGGGCATCTGGCAGGGGAACATCAGGGAGCTCCACGACATGGCCTCGCACCCCAAGGACCAGCACTGCTACCTGGTGCACAACTTTGCAGAGTTCGAGGCCCTGGCTCGGCGCGCGCTGCACGAAGGTGAGGTGGGGTGGGGGTAGTGAAACTTTGTCATCCATGGCAGCCATCTTGAAATGCACCAAAAGAGATTACCTTGATCCATCAAGAAGTGATTGATTCCATTTCTTTGGTCCGATCTCACCCACACCCACTTTCCAGTCACCCTAGTTTATTTGACTTACATCAGATCCTGTGTTTTGAAGTGAAGCTACTGCTGCTATTCTGAAATCTCACTGCTCCCATCATCACTATTTGCCCTGCAGCGATATTTCTTAAATGAAGGTTGTGACCCCGTCAGACATCTATGTGTTCTTAAAGGGAAACAGATAATATTTTAAATGGAATCTGACAATGTGCGTTTCACATGGTCTCCGCTCTCATGTCCTGCCAACAGCCATTTTGCCTCACTTCCATACAGACCGGAGAGAGCGAGGCCCTTTTTCCCACACTTCACTGGGACTTCCCACAATTCAGTCATGGGTTTGAAAACATCACCATAAAATATCACACTCGCATACAGTGCGTACATACTCGCATGTGAGCCTCTATGTGTACAGTAAGCTGTAAATCATATAAATGTACAGGACCGATGCGGATCCAGACCGATACTATACACACACACACACACACACACACACCATGTGTCAAAACCCAGACGGTAGGTACAGTAGTAGTGAGAGTGTGCGAGGATAAGGCCGTGAGAATGAAGCCAAGGCACATCGCTATCAGCTCAGCCTCCGGTCTGTCTCGCTCTCTGTCTTAAAAGTCTGCTAGTCACTCTGCTCTCTACTTTAGTGCTGTTGTTGCATGTGTGTGTGTGTGTGTGTGTGTGTGAGTTGGGGAGGTGTTTTTAGTTACTTTTTCCCTCTGGTTTGTTTCATTAAAGAACATCGAAAGTCTAGTAGTAAGCCTGTGGTTTAATTGAACAAAGAAACCAACCCATAGTCTCATATAGAAACTATCATAGGTAGACACAGTGAGGTGGGGATGAGTGGGAAAACCAAGCAACGCCCCGCTCTCAGACGATTTAAGACAATCATTTTTAGATTGTTAACCAAATGTCCATCATGATGCTAGCAGTGAAATGTTAGCATAATATAGAGAGACTTGTGGCGATGCTCACCAGTTATCTGAACCCTGCAAGTACCCAAATGGATCATGTGTATCATTGATTACCAGTTGGTCAAATATGGTAGCGAACCTGAGCTGACGTGTGCGTTTGTTTTGCACCCCCCAGACCTCCCTACGGGCAGCTACATCCAGGAGGATCTGTCGCGCTGCTCGTCTCTGTGCGAGGCGGGCAGAGACTGCTGCGACCTGATGGCGAGCTGCAAGTGCGGGACGCACACCGGCCAGTACGACTGCATCTGCGAGAAGGGACACTACGGCAAGGGTCTGCAGCACGAGTGCACAGGTGGGTCGGATGCGTGCGATGCATGTGGTACGGGCCTTTTTAAAGAGGTCCTGATAGGCTGATCACCGGCACTGACAGACAGGTGGACTGGTGACTGGAGGGTGGCTGGTATCTTCCTTCATCTCTGGAGCTGCAAAAAAAAACCTCCAGGGGCTTTGCACTACGACCTAGCTTGCGGTCTGACCTGAGTGTGTGTGTGTGTGTGTGTGTGTGTATCTAGGAAGGATATGAGGAAAGATAAATTCCAGTCTTGTGCAAATAGACACACAAGGTAATCTTACTCTTAAAGTTACACGATACAACTTTTCCTTTCAGCTTTCTGCTGTTGTTTTTGTGTACGCTGTCCCCTCAACACAGCTGTAGGCGTGTAGAAACAAGCTCACAGACACACACACACACTGAGATTGCATACATGCACATATCTGCTTCACGGACAGACGCTAACAGCTCTTAACAGCCAGTCGTTCCCCCATAGTTTCTCCCATCCCGCCTCCTCACGTCCCTCCACCTGTCAATCTCTCCTCCAGACCAGAGCCTCTTTAACCCCCCGGGGTGCTGGTGAGCTCACAGCCTGTCCACTTAGCAGATCCCTATCTACAAGCCCAGGATGTCCCGTAGACGTTCGGGCGGCTCGGCGCTGTCAGCGGAGGCGAGGGTTCCCGAGACAGTGATGTGTTTGTGTGTGTGTGTGTGTGTGTGTGTGTGTGTGTGTGTTCAGCGACCTAGACGGCCTGGCCTCTCCTCTGACTCCCCTTTTGGGATTCCCAGCTGTGAACAGATCACTCAGTCTCGCCCACCTTCCACTCTCCCCCCCCTTTAAATCACATCCCCCACTTCCATCTCTCTCTTGTCTACTTGAAAAAGCTTCTGTCTTTTTTTTTTTTTAAATGAAAACTTTTATTTCTTGGCTTTCACTGCTTTGCCTCCCACTTCTCTACCATCCATAATCATGTGAGGGACGCTTGTTTCATCTGTTGCCAGGGCGCTGCAGCGTTGACCCGTTGAGCTAAACGCCTAAAATGGGAATGCAATGAAAATGTGTGTGTGTGTGTTTAACCATATACAGATACACTTGGATGCACACACAGGCATGTCCACGCACATGTGATACTCTATCCCAGACCATGAAACATCCTCCAGGTCTATACGTTTTAAAGTTGTAGTATGTTTACCTTTTCTGAAATAGTTGCGTGTGACGAAGCTTTTCCTTTCTGAGTGTGAAACTGTGTTTAAAAATCAGCCGTGTTGAGCTAAATCCATTTCCTGTGCTGGAGAAGAATAGATCAACGTACAATAAGAGACGAATAAGAGAAGTCGTGGAGATGTCGAACAATTGTGGGCCCAGTTTTCACGAGTGAGCGAGCATCCTTCAGGGCTGATGGAGCTGAGGAGAGATGACGCTTTAAAGAAACCGGCTAGTGTTTCGTGAGTCTGCCGTCTGAAAAGTGGTGAAGTCATGGCTCCGCTGCATGTGGGGGGGAAACCCTCGTGTTCGTCCTTTCGCTTCTATCGAAAGGTCCCGCCGCAGGATTGACGGGTACGTAAACAACCGAGTCAAGGCGGCATCTCGTCAAACCAATACGGGAAGACAATACAGACCGCTGTGGCGAACGCAACAGAACGACTAACAGATGCAGCGGTTTGTGTGCGTGTCAGTCTGCGTGTGCGCGTGTGTGTGTGTGTGTGTGTGTGTGTGTGTGTGTATTTAAGTGACGGCTGCATTAAAAAGTCATTTCAGCTCACCTGTGCTGCAGTGGGAGGCAGGAGGGAGGCGGGACGGAGGGAGCGAGGGAAGCAGATCAATGCTGAGGGAACGACCGTGATAGCCATCTATCCTCCTAATGGGAAGGAAGGGGCGATAATCTGGGTTGGATTTGCCCTCTGGAGCTCCCTGTCCGTGCCCACATGCTTTCAATCCAGAAGGAGATAACAGAGAGGAAGAGAGGAAGAGACATGTGTGTGTGACGGATAAGATCAGATCATGTGTTTTAATGTCTAATAGTCAAGAGGAGGAAGACAGAGGAAGAGAGAGAGAGAGAGTGAACGGAGAGGGCATCGGGGTCATCGTGCCAAAAAAGCAACCCCTCCCTAATGCTCCTCAGATGTTGCGAGGACGAGAGGCCCCCCGTTCTATTAATTTGTTTTAATGGTTTAATTACCAGCAGACTGCAGAGCTGGCTCGGGCCGGGGCTCCGGGGAAGGAAGGACACAAGCGAGACGCTTTCAACCGCAACCGACGGCTGCTTCCTCTGTCTCTCTCTGTCTGGCTCGGGGTGTTTTTGTTGTGGATACCCGATTGCGCTTAACCCCCGCTGGTTCTCATGCTATAGAGCCGCCATGTCGGCCCAGCTGCCGGGTGCGCTGGCAGGCCGGCGCGCTATTTAGCACTGTTCATCTCAGCTCGGTTTTTGTTAAGTGGTGCAAAATACCCTCGTATATATTTTTCGAACACTATATTTATTAAACTTGTAAAGCCCTTTGAAGAACATGGCTCCAAAACCAATTACATTTCCTGTGAAAGGAGTACGTAACCGAGAAACACACACGCTTGACAAGCCGCTGCTGTTTTCATAAAGCGCCTCTCTCCAACAGCGTCTTGGACACTCGTTGGATTTTGTTGCCTTAACCTCCGCGGGCTTGGCTGAACCGTAGGTGTTGTGTGAATTACGGGTACTCTATGTGCTGCAGGGATGCCAGGGGGGCTGAGTGGCGGACAGTGGCACCATACACTGCAGGGCCGTTGGCAGAGTGTGTGTGTGTGTGTGTGTGTTGCTCTGGTTTACATAAGTGTGATGGTCAGCGAACAGCTTGGGGTGAATTCGCTAGTCTAGACTTTCGTTTTTGACGGATTTTTTTTTTTTTTTTTTAAGTTTGTCTGTCTCACATTTAATAGTCTTTGACACGTCTGAAAATAATAGGAATGAACTTAAGTACTGTCAGTGGATTATACTGGCGAGAAGTCTGTGTTGGAATCAGCGCCTGTACGAGTCACTACAGTTTACATCGCTGTTGTTTATGGATCCGCCGACAGCCAAATGAAGCAGCCTCCGCCACAAAACACGACTGGAATCCCACCGGATAGTGAGAGTAGAAAGGTGGGGGTGGTGTTGGTGGTTGGTGGTGGTGGTGGTGGTGGGGGGGGTGGGGCGGGGGGATGACATGTTTTCTTCCTCTCACACCGGCTGGCTTATCAGGCTCCTCTGCAGCCGGGGAGGAAGACGGGAGCTCTGGACTGTGTTAACGCTCTGCGGTGTCAACACAGAGACTTTGTTCTCCTCAGGACAGCTCTGCCTGGGATGAATGGTGGAGGGAGGTAGAGAGACAGAGAGAGAGAGAGAGAGAGAGAGAGAGAGAGAGAGAGGGAGAAAGAAAGAAAGAAAGAAAGGTGACGGGGGTCTGCAGGCTGGTTTAGAGATATGAGTCTAAATCACATATGACTGGCCCTTTATCTGTGTGTGTGTGTGTGTGTGTGTGTGTGTGTGTGTGTCTTCATTGGTCTCACACGCTCACAACTCTTTGCTCACGCTGCTTAAATCAGCAACAGCCACCTCAGACGTATGAAGAACACGAGGTCCGTCACATCTGGATCGGCTTTGAAGTGAGAAGTGAATCTTTCAGAGGTGCGTTTGATCCGTGCCGCGGCTCGTCCCGGGGCGGGGAGTTTAGGTAACGCGCTCCTTGTAGATGCTTCTTCAGAATCCATCGTGTCAGTTCAGAAAAGTCACCCTCCAGTTTTTTTTATTGCAATACCAAGCACATGGTGACGTAACGTTACCCCGTGGTACTCGAGTACATGATGCTGCCATATCCCAGTCACAATAAAACGTCTCAATTCATTAGGAGAGAACGCGATTAACTGTGACGGGAGTGGGAAAGGGCAAAGGGGTCTCCAAGGAGCCAAAACACAAGAAGAATGAAAGAGGAACGACTTGTAATGCAAAAAAAAAATCATCTTTTCAAGCTAATAGTCGTAAAGAAATACACAAGTGGGCCATGCAACAGTAAATATGGCTGTAAAAACAATTGCAGACTTAACACGTCTTGTGGGTACACCTCATTCATCACTGTTATACTGGCCTCAAGTTCCTGTTCCCATGGTAACATCCGCAATATTTAGTTTATCCATATAGACGGGGATATTTCTGATTGGGAAACAATGAAGCAACAGCTCATCCTGTACGAGACCGTAAGCGGTATATGGGCTGTTTACGGGAATGGAAAAGAGCTGGTCCGGGAAGGATTGCGCAACGGAGGCTCTTGATCCCAGGAGGAGACGCGTGGCGGCGCGACCCCCGGACATAACTGCGTGTGTGTCCGTCCCTCTGTGGACATACTGTCTGTCTGTCTGTCCGTCTAGGTCCTTGTGTCTGTGTCTGGGGGTTGTTCACTTTCCTCCAAGCTCTGCACTGTAAATATTTGCTTTTCGGTGTGAACGGCCGAGAGACTCCAGGAGGGGGGGGGAAACCTCGAGGCGGACATAAATCGGTCAGAAGAATAAAAAATGACAAGGAGGAGGACAGGGGAAGCGTGGAGGGGGGACGAGTACCGAAAGTCTTTCTCTCCTCGACTCCCCTTGCAGAGGTCTCCGAAGAATGCGGGTGAACTTGACACCCCCCGTTCGTTGGTTATCGCCGTCTCGGGGGCCCGGGACACTCTGCAGCCACGCTGACACTTGGGTTCACACAAGCATGGGGACAGGCCTGTTGCATTGGCGTGCACACACACCTCTCTCTCTCTCTCACACACACACACACACACACACACACACACACACTTAAGCATACAACCGCACTTCAGGGATCTGACACAAACCAGAAGCCTGCGGAGGCAATAGAATAAAGCCTGTTTATACCATGAGAGACAGCAGACGCCCCATAGACATGACCATCATGGATATATTCCCACACAGTATGTTAACACTTTGTTTAACATTGTTTTATTTCTCATTTTGAGTGTAAACAAAATTATTATAGTCTCAAAATGCACGTAAATCACGTTTATAGCAGAGTGAAAATAAAGTTTCAGTCTAATAAAGTTCTGTGAAAACAAACTCAGTAGTGGGGCGACAATGATTCAACAGCAGGTGTCGTAATGAAAATACACTTTGGGCCTCTAAGTCACCCTCTCTCTGGCTGTCTGACTCTCTCTCTCTCTCTCTCTCTCTCTCTCTCTTTGGCTCTCTCTCGCTTCATTATTTACGTTCCACGGACATGAAACACGACTCAGAGTCAGCAAGCTCAACAGAAACGGAGCTAAAAGGAGGTGAAGGGAGTCAAAGCTGCAACGTGTGGTGGGTGAGGTTGTGTTCAAGGTGTCATTCGTGCTTCAGCTCCGGGTGAGTCCCCTTGCTCTAACCCCACCCCACCCCCCCCACCCACCATCAGGCTCCTGTTGGGGAGCTTGTAGCCACTGATGCTAACGTTTTATTTTCGCCTCAAGCTGCAAACCAACGTGAGTTCAGTTCAAAACAACAACGGAGTCGGACAGGGAACATCTCGGAAACACACAACTCACCGTATCTCCCGCCTCTTGCCTCCCATTGGCTGAAATCGTCATAGGTTGCCTGTCCTCGGCGCTTTAGTGCTGCAAATTAAAAAAAAAGCTTCAGTTGCTCAACATGAATTCTGTCCCAGTTTTTTTGTCTCGTTCTTGGCAGCAGAGTGGAGGGCAAATGACTGGGATTTTTTGAGGACAAGCAGAGGAGGGATTTGGTGTCAAGTGGCGCCTCCCCCCCCCCCCCCCCCACCACCACCACCACCACCACCACCACCCTCTAGTCATTGAAAAACTGATTGGATGGAAGTTTAGATTGGTGTTTGTCTTTGGTGAGCGGAGAGACTGGAAAGGGAGAGCGAGGCAGAGAGAAAGAGGGAGGGAGATTATTTGCCCCGGAGCCGTTGGTCTTTTGTGGTGGATGGATGGAGAGCTTTCACTGACTGGGCAGCGAGCAGCCTGGAGAGAGAGAGAGAGAGAGAGAGAGAGAGAGAGAGAGAGAGAGAGAGAGAGAGAGAGAGAGAGAGAGAGAGAGAGACATACTACTACCACCAATAAACTTAATAATAAACATTATTTATATCCCACATAGTTGTGAAATGATTTACAATCGATAACATGATAATAAATCAAAGCCAGTAAGACAAAAAAAAAAAACATGAATCAAAATTAGGGTTACAGAAAAATAAATCAGGCACATAAAACAAGTATAAAAAAAAAAGTCATGTAAGCCC
Organism: Hoplostethus mediterraneus; assembly: GCA_034670385.1. Taxonomy (NCBI): domain Eukaryota; kingdom Metazoa; phylum Chordata; class Actinopteri; order Trachichthyiformes; family Trachichthyidae; genus Hoplostethus; species Hoplostethus mediterraneus. Next base: position 231,110 of record JAXDDW010000171.1, read on the forward strand.
GTCTGTAAGAGTGTGTCTTAAGACCCTGAGACCGTGAAGGACGACCATAAGCTCCTCAGGCGGGACGTTCCAGTTCCCCGTCACGCTGAGATGCCGAGAAATGCCAACTTATTATAATAATAATAATAATAATAACAACAACAGTATGAATCTCAAGGTGCTGCAGGAAGATTACCAGCGTGTAAAAAGGCAAAAGAAAGAAGGAAGAAACAGCAGAGTGATCAGGCGGTACGAGAATCAGTCCTAGAAAAGGGTTTTTAATAGAGCCCGGTGCCCGCGGTGCCTTCAGGTGCCCTCAGGTGGTCGGGAAGTCTTTCATCTCATTCGGGTGTTTGAAGTTGTCGAGGTACCGTATCAGTCCTCACCCCCTCAACGCCACATGTTCCCAGTCCCGTCCCACCCTCTCTCCCCCACCTCCCCCCTCTCTCCCCCCCTCCTCATTAAAAGACACATATAGGTCTGTAAAAAGCCTTAATTGATGACTACTGTTGCCATGTTTGTCGGTCGGAGATGCTGTTAAAGCAGACACGTGCAGGAGAGAGCGAGGGGGGGGGCGGGGCGAGGGAGGCTGTAAACCGCTGCTAATAGGGCCTCTGCAGGAGAGCGTGAAAAACAAGCGTCCCTGAAGCAGAAGCTAACTCTCCTCCCTCCTCTCCCCTCATGCAGCTCTCCTCCACTTCTTCTCCTCCACTTCTTCTTCTCCGAGTCGTCGTCGTCGTCTCTCTCCAGCTACCGGGTCACCCGGTCGTAAAAAAAGCACAGATTTACCATTTACACAGATTTGTATGAAGCAGCCGTCGCACAGACCAGAAACAACCCTCGTTAAATGTGGGGGTTGACATGGGGGCACGTTGGCAACACACACACACACACACACACACACACACACACACACACACACGCACACACACATGCATGAAACCACACACAAATAATAATACAGTTGCAGAGGCACCTATGGGACGTAAAGCTTGAATGTTTCTGTTTTAGCATCATAAATGGTGTTTTCTCCAGTTTGGGAACCCTCCACCCTCCACCCTCCACCCTTCACCCTCCACCCTTCACCCTCCACCCTTCACCCTTCACCCTCCACCCTCCACCCTTCACCCTTCACCCTTCACCCTCCACCCTTCTTCAAATCCTCCATGTTTGCCACTTTCCACGACCCCCATTTGTCTCTGGATTCTCTCACTGACCCTCTTCACTGCTCCTTAAACTCCCTCCTACTTCCTTTCACTCTCTGTTGCCCTGACCCCATCTTTCTCTGGTGTGTGTGTGTATGTGTGCGTGTGTGTGCGTGTGTGTGCGTGTGTGTGCGTGTGTGTGTGTGTTTGAGCTGTTGACTGAAACCCTTTCATTGGGAGGGAGGTGATGAAGAGGGACACACGCTTCGTCTGACGCCTGGGGTCAAAGGTCACCAAGGATTCAGGAAGTCGGCAGCTGCCTGCTTTCTGGAAGTAAAGCTCTCTCTCTCTCTCTCTCTCTCTCTCTCTCTCTCCTTTCCCACATACTACGACCGATAGTGCATCCTTCCAAATCACATCACAGAGTATTTATGAACACACGGGTGAGAGTATAGATACAGAGAACATAGACAGGCCTCGTCCACCAAGTGTGCTACGTTGTCCCCGGAGCGCTGAGATCATCCCGCGGTCTTCCCGCATTTTCTCGGCACACTGACGTCTGTAATCAGGCTGCGCCGGGCCGGGGGCCGACCCGTGTTTGTACAGTTGCTTAGCGGTTCGCCTCGCTCTCCCGTCGAGTCCCAGTGTTCTCCGGGAGTCTGTAATAAGCAGGGCAGGACAGTCTCCCCGGCCTTGGGAATCCACAAGTAGGTATCTAGCAATTGTGGTGGAGTCGTTCTTCTTTGGGAGCGGGACTCGGGAAGAAGCAGGGGAAACGGACACCCCGGCTTCCTCTCTCCGAAGACGGCGTTACGTTACATTCATTCCAGGGGATTCTTGATCGAAGGGGTTTTCTCGCCCCCCCCCCAGATGGAGGCTGTGTAGGTGGACAGCTGGGTGACAACCACCGCCCACTCCCCCACCTCCCTTTTTCTCTCTCGCTCCGCCGTCCAGCTGGACAGCAGAGCAGACTTCCAGACTTCAGCGAGACTCCTGGCGACGTGATTTAGAGCCTCCTGACGTTCCAGCAGGTGACCCCCGTACTGAGGTCAGGGGGGGAAAAAAAATCCCTGTGACCACAACATTTCATTTCATTCAACGTTGTGTGTCTTGCTTTTAGGCTTTGAGTCTATGAGGGGAAAAACGTAATTCTCCAACGGGAACTAAAACCAAACTCTGTAGGCGGGTTGCTTGTTTTTCTCAATGGATTCTGCACCGTCCAAAAACCTGTTCCAGCTATCTGATATATATAATAATACTTAATAAGATGTGTTATCGTTCCCCGCAGAGGAACTCTCTTCCACACGGGGAGTTCAGAGGTCGGGGTCAGCTACAGAACAGCATCCCTGTCCAGGACACCTCAGCAGGGGGGTTTGAAACGTTAGAGAGCAGACTCCCTACTTACTCAACCGCCCTGCAATTACACCCTGTATTACAGTTCAGTGTGATGAGGGCTCACGCTTTGCCAGAATCATCTCTTTTAAATACGGGTTTGTCGTGGTGACGTTGGTGCAGGGGGGACATTTTGATAGACGACGTGTCTGTGGTGACATCAGTGGATAGTGCGGGGACAGGTACAACAGGACCTCGCGGGGGGTTTGGGAAACTGTTTGGGACAGTCGGAGCAGCTGAGGATTTCCTCTAAGGATTCAACTGAGACTGAGTCGTCATGGCAACCCCTCCCCGAAAACAACCATGTGTGGGAACGGTAGGGATCAACAGCTGAGCGTGGAGGCGTGGTCTTCACCCAGCTCCTCGATGCGTGTGACTTCCTGACCCCCCCCCCCTCCCGTTCGATGAAAGTGTCATCTGAATCATCAGTCCTCGACGTTCCTCACATCTCCGGTTCTGTCCGGTTCAAACTGCTCCGGTGGTCCGGGAGGCGTGAGATAAGCCGTAAAAGTCTGTTAATGTATATACCGGCTGCGTTCGTCTGAAATGAAACGTTCAAGCCCAGGCACCCCGTTTCTCCCCCGTCTGCCCCGGGGGGGGGGGGGGGACGTACGTCTGGGTTTTCGCGCGGCCAGACTATACATCTTAATTGTCTGTTTATGCACCTCGAAGAAGTCGCGGTTGAGAGGAAAGGAAAGTTTCCTTGCATGTTAACATTGTTTTGTCAGTAGAAAAAGCCAGGGATTCAAGGCCCGAGTTAACAGGATGTCTTGTGTGAGAAAGGCTCTGACCGCAAGTGGCAAGGCCTCCGTCCAGATTTAGCAGCCCATTCACAATAACGCTGGGACGTCCTGCAACTCCATTGTTTTGGCTTTGAAGAGGACAGACAGACGGACAGAATGGGGTCATGGCAGTTCTCTATTATACTCTATATTCTCGATTATATCCAAGGACACAGGGATATTATTGTTCTAGTCATTTTCATGCTCAATATTGGCTAAGAAGTGAAGCGTGTTGATGCCCTCGTTGTGATTAGTTTGAGTCTGTCCAGCAGTAGATTGATTCGGTTGGTTTAAAGGCGTCTTCCACTGATTTCATCACCTCATTCAATACCATAAATTTCTCTGATTACAAAAAAAAAAAAAGAAGAATCTCGTAAAATGTTCCCCAAGCTAATGTTTAGGCATCTGTGTGCCTGTTTCAATTAGCAGGAATCATCTGTCAGTCAACCTCGCCTTGTAAACCAAATGGGCTCGCAGCTTTTGTTTCCAAATAGTTTGTGAGTTCACCGATGGCAGCCATGTGGTTTTTCGTTTATTCTCACAGTTTAAAAAAAGAATGAATGGTTTTATCTTCAAAAAGCAGAACATATAAATGATAAAAATATGAAGATAACATGTGGCAAGCAGTATTTTTGTGTGTGTGTTGCACGTGTGAGGGATTTTGTTGTACTAAGCAATGAAAACCTCTCTCTCTCTCTCTCTCTCTCTCTCTCTCTCTCTCCCTCTCTCCCTCTCTCTCTCCCCATGTCTCTGTTTGTCATTGCGGCTAAGGAGGCAGATGTTCCTGCTCCCTCTGGATTGCCTTTCATCGTTTCCGCCCCAGTCTGTTTTTAGGCCCGCGGCTAATCGAACGCAGGCTGCCCCCAGAGACCGGGAGATTCTCGTGTGATAGTAACTTTGGCCCGACAGTCCAAATGACTCTCCTTCATATTAGAGTTGGAAGGAGTTTAACAGATGAATTGGTCTGCGGTGGACTTTCTCTTTGTTTTTCTTTTCATCTCCTTTTTTTTTTTCATTAGTGGAGAGTGGTTAGTCCTGTTGGAGCCGGCATGCTGGGGCGGCTGTGTCCCAGCTAGAGGCTGCACCTTAAAGTCCTGAGGTCAGAGGTCGATGGAAGTCAAAGGCAGCGGCCAATTTGTAAGAGTTATGAAGGAGATACGGCTCGTTGGCGGTAAAACACATCCGCTTTGATAACACACCGATCTCCTCTCAGAGATGATGGCTTGGCCCGCGCACCGCTTCCTATCTTAAAGTAATATTTCTCTCTGATGTGGCGTTGGTATTTCTTGGCAGCCGCGTCACTCCCAAGCTATTTGCTTTACTGCCGTTCATCTTAAAATCATCGTTCTAATGCGTTTCGCAAATACGCCGGTGATGAATGTGCCAGTGTCGGGAAGGGGGCGCGATGGAAACTGAACGCGTGCCAAAGAAAGTTGAACTGTAAACATCAATATTGGTAAATATCATTTAACTTTATTATTATTCATCACTATTTTTCAAATATTGCTTTAACTTTTGAACAAATAGCTCATCAAGTAGCAGCATTAGTGCGTACAGTAGTTCTCTTTGAGCAGCTTTTGGTCAGAGCCAGTCCAGACACAGCAGGCTCTTTCTGTTTTATGGTCATCTGGACCTCTCTAAATGAAGGGTATAGTGCAGTAGAGTCGACTAGAGGCAGTAGATGGACAGAAACAAGTCTATTGGCTGCTGCTTAACTCAAGCCGTGGATCAGCCCGGCGCAGGATCCAAGCTCATTTAGCAGCAGCATGGGGTCTGTCGCTTGGCTTCGGGCGACTCACACAGTTTTCCCCATGTTCACCTTCCAGCTCTTTCCTTTTTATTTTCAGATTGACGGCTCGCTTTTTCCTTCATCGTGTCTCTCCCCTCCTGTTCATCTCTCTTTCCTGCCCTCCCTCAGCCGATTCCCTTTAGCCAGGTGCCAGGTCTGGTCCGTGTGTGTGTGTGTGTGTGTGTGTGTACATGCGTCTGTCTGTGTACATTTTTTACCTGCCAGCCCGTGTCACTTGCCAGGAATTGGAAGGTTTTTTTTGATCCAGCGTTTCCACCGCCGCGATCCGGGTGAACTATTATTCACATTAAAAATAACTAGTCTTCCTGTAAACTTTAAATAAAGCTGTAAAGCAGACTCGGACAGAGGGGACACTTTCAGCTGGTGCTTCGTCGTCTTACGTAAGCAACCCTCCTCTGAGCTTGAAAGGAACAGGAGGGCTGCATCTGCTGTTCCTGTTATCAAATGAAAAACACACACACACACACACACACACACACACACACACACTCACACATGGAGTCCAGAGAGTCTTCGTGAAACACACACTGTATTAGCGGACCATGCACACACACACACACACACACACACACACACACACACACACACACACACACGAACCTTGTGTCTGCACCAGTACAGGTACTACATGATGTTTGTGTGTGTGTGTGTGTGTGTGTTTGATGTGGGATAGTGGGTGCATTTCAGTGCCAGTCTGCTTTACGGTCGGTTAACGTCGCCTGGCTGACCTGCTGCTGTTTTCCTGCAGAGGGGGAGCAGTGTGTCTTGGCACTGAGGGAGAGAGGGAGAGAGAGAGAGAGAGAGAGAGAGAGAGGTGGGGGGGAAAGGGACAGATAGACAAAAAATTGAGAAAAGGAAAGAAGTGAGGGGAGTGAGGGAGAGCAGAAGTGGAATGAGGAGGGCAGAAAGAAGGGGGAGAGAGAGGGAGGGATGGAGAGAGGGAGGGAGAGAGAGGAAGTGGGGTGGAAATTCACACCTGGCCTCTGGCTGAGCGGTGACAGTATGAGTTGTGGAGAATATCAGTACTCTCCGTTGTTCTCTGTTGCACCTTCAGTTTACAGTGCGCCTGCTTCCTTCATGTTTCTGCTGCAGCTTCATTACAAAACAGACCAGCTGGTAAAAAGTTAGATTGTGATTTTTTATTTTCCCCCCCTGAAATGTTCCTGTTGCTCATTGTGCTGCTCACGATACGAACTGCCAGCATCAAGGGTCGATTCCCGTTGGGGCCACGCATGCTGAACACGTACGCACTGATGCTACTACGAGGCACTTTGGATAAAAGCGTCCAACAAATTGCCTCTGGAAAAGTTGTTCAACATATTAAGTTTCTTTTCAGTGCTTAAAAAAAAATCACCAAATGAACTCAAGAAGCTGTCTGAAACTCCTGAGAAAAACTGAAGCTGCTTGTGATTTCGGAAAGCGCAGTAGTCAATATTGTGATTTTGTTATTTTTTCCAATTAACTGCACCGTCATGCCGTCACAGGAAGTTGGCTTTGCTTGGATAAACTATGAGTTGATTGGTGGGGCGACAGCCAGGGCTAACTAGCGCAGAAATACGACTCAGATTTCAGATTACTTGACTACTGCACATGCTGGATTACTCCAAAACCTCATCTGAAGGGAGATTGTGAGATTACAGAGACATAAATCTTGATATAATACAGCGATCATACCCAACAGAAATGGTTATGCAATGGTTGCTGTCTGAAAAGCTTTCTTCCAAGCAGGAACAAAAACAAGACTGCTCACTGGCTCCCTGGTAACCGTAACCGAGTTGAGAACTGATAAAGCCCTGCGACCCTGCTAAGTGTGCCGGTAATCGCTGTGATTTATGGGACGTATCAGCACAGTCTGATAAAAGGTTGTTGTTATAAATGACAGCACGTCGACGTCTAATACAGGTTTTCTTTTAAATGCATCATCTGTGGATTTTGGAGTCAGATGAATCAGAAAGTAATGAATCACATCGCTGACAACTCTTTTTCAACTAGTCCGTAATCTTTGGAAGTAACCTTTTCAAGCCCGCGACGACGATAAGCTCTCGTACTGCAGAATGTCAGTGGGTTGCCAGTTGCGCTGCGTGTGTTTCACTCCCCCCCAGCAGCAGGGAGACTTGTTTGTTTGGAGGTTTGATTTACAGTGAATGGAAGAATGCTGGGGAACCTTCGTATGACCCCCGTCTGCTCCACCTTTACAACATGTCCTCCGATCTGACTCAGGTGGCTCTAACAGGAAACATATTGTGTGTGTGTGTGTGTGTGTGTGTGTGTGTGTGTGTGTGTGTGTGTGTGTGTGTGTGTGCGTGTGCAGGTGATCAAAAGGTTTTTTGTTTTTATAATGCAGGCAATGTGTGCTGTGTGCATGATGACCATAAAAGGGGGTCAGATGCTTGTAAACCATTTCTTTTGTTGTTGTATTTATACGTAATGAAAAAAGGGGCTCATGGTGCATCTCTTGCTCACTGCTACAAAACCATTTCCTTGCTTGGAACTGTTAAGGTGCTGAACTGAACTGGACTGATCTGATCTGAACTGAACTGGACTGAACTGAACTGATCTGATCTGATCTGATCTGAACTGAACTGGACTGAACTGAACTGAACTGATCTGAACTGAACTAAACTGGACTGAACTGGACTGAACTGAACTGATCTGATCTGATCTGATCTGATCTGATCTGAACTGAACTGAACTGAACTGAACTGATCTGAACTGAACTGGACTGAACTTAACTGATCTGAACTGAACTGGACTGAACTGAACTGGACTGAACTGAACTGAACTGATCTGAACTGAACTAAACTGGACTGAACTGGACTGAACTGAACTGATCTGATCTGATCTGATCTGATCTGAACTGAACTGAACTGAACTGAACTGATCTGAACTGAACTGGACTGAACTTAACTGATCTGAACTGAACTGGACTGAACTGAACTGGACTGAACTGGACTGAACTGAACTGGACTGAACTTAACTGATCTGAACTGAACTGGACTGAACTGGACTGAACTGATCTGATCTGATCTGAACTGAACTGAACTGAACTGAACTGATCTGAACTGAACTGGACTGAACTGAACTGGACTGAACTGGACTGAACTGAACTGATCTGATCTGATCTGATCTGATCTGATCTGAACTGATCTGATCTGATCTGATCTGAACTGAACTGAACTGAACTGAACTGATCTGAACTGGACTGGACTGAACTGAACTGAACTGATCTGATCTGAACTGAACTGATCTGAACTGAACTGATCTGAACTGATCTGAACTGAACTGATCTGAACTGAACTGATCTGAACTGATCTGAACTGAACTGATCTGAACTGAACTGATCTGAACTGATCTGAACTGAACTGATCTGAACTGCAGACCCCACTGAAACTCTTCTTCAGCTACCAAGTCAGATCATTTTGTCATTTCAGCCACGTTTCCCTCCTCCACATGTCGACCCATAAATCTGATCAATGTTCTCACAAATCTGTAAAAGCTGTCCAACTCTTTTCAGGTAGCTGGCCAGCGTCTTTTAGCCGGCTTGTAGTACCGAGACGTTTTTATATCTCCTTCTTTTCTCTCCTCTCCTCCCCAGCATGCCCACCTGGCACCTACAAGCCAGAGGGCACCCCGGGGGGCCTGAGCACCTGCCTGCCGTGCCCCGACCTCCAGCAGACCTCCCAGCCCGGCAGCACCTCCCTCGGCGACTGCGTCTGCAAGCCGGGCTACAAGGCCGTGGGCATGACCTGCCAGGGTAAGAGGAACCGATTTGATTTGACCCCCACGGGAGCCAGGTTTGATCCCACCCCCGCTGAAGTGTCCTTGAGCAAGGCGCTGAATCGACTACCCTGTATTTCCTCTGTTGGGGGATCAGACGTCACTGTTACAACCTTTCAGTTAGGCACATTATGTGGAGGTGAATCAACTGGAACACAAACATCCTCTCCCAACATGTCCGAGCGCTGTTCCACAGAAGTATGAAGTTACTGCAACCGCATCATGTATTAGTTCCAGTAATCTGAGCCCCCCCCCCCTCCCCTTTTCCTAGAGCGAGCCAGTGATTTCTTCACTCTGAGGAGTTCATTTGAACAGGATGATGTTCATTAATCTTCAGTTTCGTACTCTTGACTTTCTCTTTCTCTTGTCCCCTCGGTGCAGATCGGAGAGGTGATGTTTGACAACCTGTAATTTTCTGCTTTCACGCTCTTTTCCTCTGTGTCAGGAACATTCATTTTCCAATCTGTCCCACAGCTCAGCCTTCACCACCAGCACCGGCAGCCCTTCTGTCTGCCTGTCTGTCTGCCTGCCTACCTGTCTGCCTGCCTGTCTGTCTGTCTGTCTGTCTGTCTGCTTGTTCAGGTTCAGGTTTTTGGTGTGTGTTATCTACGTTACATATATTTCTCCTCTCTCTCCCCTCTCCTCTCCTCTCCTCTCCTCTCCTCCCCTTCCCCTCCCCTCTCCTCCCTCTCCTCTCCTCTCCTCCAGTGGTTTACTGCCCAGAGCTGTCTCCTCCAGAGAACGGCTTCTTCATCCAAAATGTGTGCAACAACCAGTACGATGCGGCGTGCGGGGTGAGATGCCAGCCAGGCTTCGACCTCCAGGGGACCAGCATCAGACTCTGCCAGGCTGATGGCGCCTGGTCAGGGACACCGGCCAGCTGCAGAGGTGAGGACAGGACAACAGTTCATTCTTCAGTCATATAAACAAGATTAATCAGACTATTGCGGTATTTCCAATTGTCACATTATTGTGTGCATGTACTGCAGGCAACCTACATAATAATAGAAACACATTTTATTGTTTTATTGTTAGTTGTATCTGCTTCAAGGCCGCCTGCCTTGACACCAGCCCTTACCACACCTACTGAGAATCCATCCTAATACAACCCCTTTTACAACTTCAATCACAACAGAAATGTGCCGTATTCACATGAAGAGGCCATAAATATGTGCAGAAATTGTTTAGGTGTGCAGAAATAATATAATCAGTTTAGATGTAGATACCAATCGTTCTTTCATTTTCATTTTTCTTGTTCGTCTCCTCTGATAGGTTGCAAAAAAAGTCTCAGGTTGAAGTATATAGGCTCCAAATTCTGCATAGAGTTTATAACATACTCATCCGTTTCCACCATCAGTTTTCTCTTCAGTGCAGACCCAACAACAGAAATTACTCTCTCTCTATTACGTCTTCCTTCCATAGACGACTCGGAAAATGGGATTTGAACAATTTGACAATCCCCATAATAGAGCTCCAGTGATGACGGAGCGTCTCCAAAATGTATTCAGTAATGCAGGTGACATGTCGACCCTGATTGCGCGTTGTTATTGCCGGTATTAGCGAGCATATCTAACCTCACCATGCTTCGTGTTACACAGGGTGGTTACACACACGTCCTCTGATTGATTCCAGCAGGTTCCTCCTCGCCACATGTCTTACAGAGTTTCTCATTAAAAGTGTGGGATTTTCATCAAAGCGCTCTGAGCCCGCCGACTCCCATCTGATGTTTCTGAGCCTTCGTAAACATTTATGTAGCACTAAATCGACCTATCAGGATGAAGGATATGTGTTCCATTGTTGTACCGAGTTGCTAAGAGCCTTGTAAAAGCCAGAGCAAGTGGGAGTCTCTGAGAGAGAGAGAGAGAGAGAGAGGGAGCGTGTGTTGGCGTGGAAAGGTTTCTTCGCTGTGTATTGAGATCATATGTGTTTAGACTGAATTAGAAATCAACATTTACTGGGAGACTACTGCTTTCTGCCAGGCCAGATGTTGGAGAGGGAGGGGGGGGGGGGGGGGGGGGGGGGGAGAGAGGAAGGGCAGGGAGAATGTGCAAAAAAGAAGGAGAAAGGTCAGGGAAGAGAGAGACTAGAGATACAAAGGAAGAGAGACTGGCAGGCAGTCAGACGGGAAGGAAGGAAGGCAGGAAGGAAGGAAGGAAGGAAGTCAGAAAGAGGGTGAGGGAGATCACGAAAGAAAGAAAGAAAGAAAGAAAGAAAGAAAGAAAGAAAGAAAGTAAGAAAGAAACGAAGAAAGGAAGAAAGACAAAGGGTGATGGAGGTCAAGAAAGAAAGTAAGAAAGAAAGAGGGTGAGGGAGGTCAAGAAAGAAAGAAAGTAAGAAAGAAAGAGGGGGTGAGGGAGGTCAAGAAAGAAAGAAAATAAGAAAGAAAGAGAGGGTGAAGGAGGTCAAGAAAGAGAAAGAAAGAAACAAAGAAAGGAAAGAAAGACAGAAAGAAAGAGAGGGTGAGGGGGGTCAAGAAAGAAAGGGAAGAAAGAAAGAAAGAAAGAAAGAGGGTGAGGAACATCCAGAAAGAAAGTCAGTAAGAAAGAAAGGAAGAGTGTGAGGGAGGTCAAGAGATGAATGAAGCGTACGCCACTCTGAAGAGGACGAAGCCTCATGGTGACTCACAGCAGAGAGTGTGGAGAAGAGTTACAGCATGCTGGTCTGCTTGTGTGTGTGTGTGTGTGTGTGTGAGACCTCCTAGGTAGCCGAGCCCTGAGGGAGGGGGTCTCCTCTGAACCGCCTGTCTGACTGTGGGTGGTGATGAGAAATAACACAGTACACACTCTCTCCCAGACCTCAGCGTAACTCAGAACAGACACACACACACACACAAACATCAGAGTGTGTGTGTTTTTTTTAAGGGGAGTTTCACACGTTGGGTTAAATGATAGGTCCCAAGTCATAGTTAAAAATGATACACTACATTCCTGCGTTTGATTTACTCCCTTTTTCGACTCCTCTGGTGACTCACGTACCTATTTCTATCGGTTCCTCCTCAGAGGGTTTACCACATCGGCTTGGATCAGATACTTCCCAGTAACTTGTCAATCACTAGAGCTTGTGAAGGTGAAGCTTTTGTGGCAAACGTTGCATTTGTCCTATGTGGAAAATCCCAGTCATCTGGCTCCTACGTAGGATAAAACAAATCATAAAAAGGTATTCGCAAAAACTTTTCCTCCCTTTTTTTTGGGGAGTTTGGCCCCGTCGGTCACCTTACCCAATATCTGACGAGAGAGCTGGCGCCAGAACCAGGTCTGGTAGATAGCTCTGCTGGTGCACATGCTAGCTTTAGCATGCAGTATGTCAAGTAACCGTAGGCAGTTAGCATTCTTCCAAAGTATGAAACTAGATAACTTCTGAAAACAAAATCTCAATCGTCATCATTGGTGAAGTCCGTCTGGCAAACCTCGCCCACTTCCTGTGTAAACAAAACAAGAAATCTACCATTGAAAGTGCATTTTTTTGGTTGAACTTCATGTCTATTACTAAGCTCTTTCTCCTCTCCATGTTATGTAATAATAATAATCATAATAATAACAAACTATTTTTGTATAGCACTTTTCCCCGAAAAAACTTTTAAGTGCTTAAAGAAAATGAAACAATAATAAATAAAGGCCAGCAAAATAAACCTTAAGAATAACAGACATGGATTCAGCAAAATATGACTAAACAATGAATTGTTTATCTTTTTAACTGTTTTTTTAAATTTCAATTCCTCACACGTCTTGTCTTTTTTCTGTTCATTTCTCCCCATACACGACTCCTTTTCGCTGACCACCCCCCCCCCACAGTGCGCTCCTGCCTGGCCCTCTCCAAGCCCCCGCACGGCTTTCTGAGGTGCAGCGACGGTGGCGCCTCCTACAGGGCGGAGTGTGAGGTGCGCTGTGAGCGGGGCTACAGGCTGGAGGGAGACTCCAAGCTCACCTGCCAGGCCAACTCCCAGTGGAGTGGACCCCAACCTCGGTGTGTGGGTAAGCCTTCATGACAAACCACCACCCCCCCCATATCTTTCACCCTGGAAGACCAGAGAACCATGGAGGAGTCCTGTTGTAAAACGCCTTATGTCTGTCACTACCTTAAAGGTGCTATGTGGAGCATTTTGAAACGATGAGGTGTTGTTAGTATTATTGTGTTATTGTACTAAAAAGTTACGACCACATTTCCCATAAACCCTGTTACTTCCTGTTGCAAAGAGGATGTTGCTACTTGAGAGGCTGCAAATCTTCTCGGTGATGTCAATGTGTTAAAATGTCACACATAGCACCTTTAAGTTTACCTTTCAATATCTGAAATTTAGAGAATCCGTAAAAGTGTAATAGTTTTGTCGACCAAGCACAAGTTACCGACTAGCCGACCACATCAGTTTGTAATTCAGGTGTCACTTTTTGCAAAAGCTGAATTTCTCGTTTTGCAATCAAACCAAAGCCTTTTTTCATGCTAGGAGTTTGATAAATATTCGTTTGGCAATATACCTTGTTGGCAAATGTAATTATAGCCATCTGTTAGGAGACGTTAGTCCCAGTTCACTGCCACTGTAATCCCCACACTGCTGTCCTCTCAGAGGAAATGAAGGTACCTCAGCTCCAAGTGTGTTCCTCTTCATCTGTTTTGTCTTCATTCCATGTCTTGTGATCATCGGTGGAGTTACGGAAATTTGGTGAATAAATTGCCCGTGCATTTTTTTTCCATGATACATTTCAGCTGTGTATCTCTAGGTCTGTTCACACACACACACACACACACACACCTTCCCTTTAGCACTGCTTCTCTCTTGCATTTTGCCCCGGTCCAGCTGTGAGTTCACATCGTCTGTTTAGCCTCCGCCTGGTGAATCCTGTCTGGCTGCAAGACAGAGGATGATATATCAAATGAAAGCTCCTAAAAGTATGCATGGTCTGGGTATTTATATGTGAAAACATATGTTTTTACACACGTAAGTACACACACGAGCACACACACACGCACACACACACGCATTATATAGTGGTTAAACATATGGTGTGGATTTGCTCAGAGCCACACTACATCACCCAGAGAAAGATATATCTGCTTTCTCATAACAAAGATAGTCACCGTATACATCATGGAAGCACGCACACACACACACACACACACACACACAGTTACCCACACACTTCAAAACCGATAGTTAAGTTAAAATAGTTGCACACACATGCCTGCCACAAAGAGTGCCACAGGTCAGGCACACCAACACACAAGGAGGCACAGTGTTGGAGCGTTGAGCCGCAAACCTCCGGCCTCAGCGCCTCGGCCTGACTCACTCCCCACCAACCGGCTGGCGGCTCTATTTAAAACGCCGTACCCGTCTGCTTACCGGAAGCTCTCCTGTTTATCGACGGCTACCATCTCTTAGAGTCTTTGTTTGTTGAAACGTCCCAACGTTTCCCCGCAGACTGTCATTACCTCTCTAATACAGCGAGCGAGGGCTCCGCGGGCCGCCGTCGCTGCAGAGTGGTTTGTTTTTAGTGTTTGTTTGCACAGTGGTGAAACGGGATCGCCCCGGCCGCCCCTGAGAGGATGCAGGGATGTTTTTTTTTCCATCTGATTGAAATCTCCCATGTTGATTTTATGGACAACCCTCCTGCCTCCTCGGTGATTTTTCCCTATATATGGCTCCAATGAAACAAAGCCAATAAAACAGGAGAGAGAGAGAGACAGAACGATCCATCCATCACCAGAAATGAAAACCACACCAGCCTGCATCCAAAGAATGCATAATAAACCTCTTCTATATGAGTTTTGCGGCCGGTCCCTTCTTAGGTTCATTTCCGACTACATTGTTGTTCCGTTTGTGCCAGTTTCTGATAAACCGCCCTCTGAAAATAGCTTTATTGTTGGCATGGATAGCGGAGCCTGCTCAAAGTAAGATCACTTCAGGGTAAAAACACAGGAAACATTTCGATGTGCTTCCAAGAGGTTTTTTTTTCTTTTAGGTAGATCTGCTTCCTCTAAGAGTCAATGCATTTTCCTCCTGGCCACAATAAATACCAGTTCAGCACAATGCAATACTCATGGTATTGGTATTTAATAATGAACAATGAAAAAGAGAGTCAGGAGGTGCAGAACACAGTTGGTAGAATCACTATCAGTCAGTTTTGGTCTGCAGACGTTTCTCAACATATTGGCTGATTTTGACATCCATTCACTGCATCAGGTATTATCAAATTCATCTCTCTGTCTCTCTCCCCCCCCCCTCCCCCGCAGAGGTGCGTTGCTCCCCCATCGTGGCCCTGAAAAACATCATGCTGTCGCCCCCTGCCTGCGGGAAAAGGGAGGTGTTGCCGGGCGCCGTTTGCCTCCTCACCTGTCGTCAAGGTTACAGCCTCAGGGAGACAGGAAGGCAGTGTGTCTGACCTCTGGGGACTGGAGCACCAGTGTCCACAAAACCGCCTGCACAGGTAACATCAGCTATATTCCAGTGGCTAGCTCTACCACATGTATTACCTTCAAATCTGAACCTTTATCCCTCTGGTTTCTATTCATTTCTAATATGTTTTTCAGTTGGATCCTGTGAATTGATAAATGTTTGTCCGATTCCTGTTTGTATGACGTGCGTCTTGGTACACAACAGCTGGGCTCACCACCGTAGAGGTCATAGTCCACGCTAGCATGAATGACAACTTTAGCGTGTGTGGGTTTTTTACGTGAGAGGGAGAAAGAGATTAAAAAAAAGAGAGAAAGACACAGGAGAGGCAGAGAAAGAGAGGGAGATGCAGACAGGGAGGAAACTTGGAGGGAGAAACTTTCCATTCTGTATTTCCCCCCTCTCTGCTTTGTGAATGGTGGGAATGGCGCTAAGCCCGTTCTGAAGGAGGCCATGGGTCGCTAACTCAAACCATACCGGGCCCCAGCTCTCTCCCGTCCACCCCGACTGGGCTCTGGGGAGCGGCATAATGGACTGCAGCCCTCCAGATGCCTGGCAGGTGGAACAGGTGGTGCTCTGCCTGCCTCGCCTTTAATGTCCTCCGTCGGCTCGCTTCCTCACCACCAAAGTAGGCTAATGAAGGCGCCGCCGCCGTTACGGAGAGGAAGAAAGTGTCATAAAGATGAAAACGAGAACAGAGAAGGGGACCGGCGGGGGAGACGAGGAGGGAGGGGTGAGTCGTCAGAGAGAAGAGGAGCTGGTCTGATCGCGCTCGGGCGCAGATGGACTGAAGGGAAGGAGGAAGGAGCGAGATGAAGAGATGAAGCGGAAAGAGAGAGGGAGATAGACAAGTGAAAGTTATATGAACTTGAGAGACCCCTGGCTTCCTCCAGCCTCTCTCCTAATGCCGATGACACCAACAGGGAACTATTCCTCCCTAGTTAGGAACATGAATGGAGCCGATTGGAACCAAGTGTGTTGCTGCTTAGTCGAGAGGGATGCCTCAGTAGATGGGTCATCACGTCCAGATGGGAACAACTGTCTTACATAACAGGCATGACCCCTGTCCATCGAACGGAGACTCAAACGTTGGAAGCTTTCTCACTACTGAGGACAAAGATCCATTAGTCAAGCCAACACATTTCCTCATGTGGCCTTCGTCAAGGTCTGTGAAAGAATTCATCTAAAAGCCTTTATAAATATATAAAACACAGTAAAACCAACCCGTTGTTTGATTAATAACCAGTATTAACACAGAGTTTCATTGAGCCATACAGAAGCAGAGGATGAGGTCATGTCACAAACCAAACGCCCATTTGTTACCTGCAAGATACAGCAGCTTAGCAAAAGTTTCCTTGTGGCTGGTCAGAGGTCAGCCAATGGCTCTCTGTAAAAGAGGGAACAGAGGGATGCAATTGTAAGCAAATGCTTCAGGAACTGTTTTTCTAACGTGGCCAGGTGTGCTTTATGTATTTATACAGGCTTTCAGATAAATTGTTTTACCCACCTTGACGAATGTACTTGGTGTTGCTGGACTTTCCTACTTCCCAGTGTTACCTTCCCATTCCACCTTGTTAGCAGGTGAAGTTCTGCCAGAATACTTTTTCAGTCTTTGTTTGACAAGCCTGTTTCTCCAACCGCTTGGTTATGTACTGTACCGGACAAAGTGTCTGGTAGTATAGACAAGCTTTGGAGGGAGAGTGAACTGAATTCCATAATTTCATATATATGTTATTCTTGTGGTCTATCAACTGAAAGAAAAATAAACGCACAGCAGTATCCCAGTGAGGTCTGGTTCTGGTGGTGGACTGATGGATGGATGGCCTCAAGGCCACATGGCTGAGCGGTAAATCTTGTTTTCTGAGTGTGTAATGGAAATGGAATCGATCTGAGATAATGCGTGAGAGTTTGCATGAGATTGTTTTGACAATGACATAAAGCATATCTCTCTCCTCTATCTCCTCAACCTATGCTCTCTACCACTGTGGCCTGATGTTGAGGTAATGGATGGAGAGAGATAAGGGACAATTATCCTTTTGGAACAAAGTCAGTGGTGGACTCTCTTTGATTCAATAATGACCAATAATGAGTCTATGATTAAAGAGGTCAAGAGGTCAGATGACATCACCCCTACTCCCTCAGTGATAACAAGGAGCAGGCCGAGGTCAATGTGTGTGCGGGATAGGATTGTGTGTGTGTGTGTGTGTGTGTGTGTGTGTGTGTGTGTGTGTGTGTCCATTTAACGTCTCTCCGTCTCTCCAGACTCGGAGCCTCCGTGGATCCGGTGCCCGCGGGACGTTGTCGCGGAGACGGCTGAGCGCCGTGGCACCGCCAACATCAGCTGGAACGTCCCGACTGCCACAGACAACTCTAGAGAGGAGGTGGGGTCATCCATCCACCTGTTCATCCATCCTTCCATCCATCCATCCAACCATCTGTTCATACATCCATCTATCTATCCATCCATCCATCTGTTCATCCATTCATCCATCCATCCATCCAACCATCTGTTCATACATACATCTATCTATCCATCCATCCATCTGTTCATCCATCCTTCCATCCATCCATCCATCCAACCATCTGTTCATACATCCATCTATCTATCCATCCATCCATCTGTTCATCCATTCATCCATCCATCCATCCAACTATCTGTTCATACATCCATCTATCTATCCATCCATCCATCCATCCATCCATCCAACCATCTGTTCATACATCCATCTATCTATCCATCCATCCATCCATCTGTTCATCCATTCATCCATCCTTCCATCCAACTATCTGTTCATACATCCATGTATCCATCTGTTCATACATCCATCCAATTATCTGCTCATTTATCCACCCATCTCTTTAGTCATCCATCCACCTGTTCATCCATCCATCCATCCATCCACCTGTTCATCCATTCATCCATCCATCCATTCATCTGTTCATCCATCCATCCAACCATCCAACCATCTATTTTTTCATCCATCCATCCATCCATCCACCTGTTCATCCATTCATCCATCCATACATTCATCTGTTCATCCATCCATCCATCCATCCATCCAACCATCCAACCATCTATTCTTTCATCCATCCATCCATCTATCCTTGCTTCTATTTTCCTATTTGTACTTTATGTGAAGGAATGCTGGTTTCCATTGTCTCTCCCTCCTCCTGTCCTCCAGGTGGCGGTGCAGGTGAAGCCGGTGTACAGTCCTCCCCAGCTGTTCCCCATCGGAAAGGAGACCATCACTTACATCGCTACGGACCGCTCTGGGAACCAGGCCAACTGCTCCTTTACTGTTACTGTCATAGGTGAGCTCATCATTCAGGGGACCACAATAAAAAAACAAAATGGATGTTGCATATGGCCCATGGCGTGACTCTCATGTCTGATTCTTTGCGGATGACTGAACCCTGCAACATTGGTGTCCTCCCGGCCTCTCCATCCACTAGATCAGACCCTGCCATCCGGCTCGTCTGTCCATCTGTCCCTCCTGCCTGTGTAGTCGCGCTCACTCCTGTCACTCGGTGAAAAACTGTGTGTTAATCGACCAAGTCAACAAGTCTAGGCAGCCAGTCGGCCTCAGCAGGTGCCAGACGGGGAGTTACTGCCAAGAGAGAGGAAAACAGGGGTGTCCCATGTCAACCGCTCGATAATCGCAGCAGTCTGGGGGTGGTGGGGGGGGGGGGGGGGGGGTGGGTGGTGGTGGAAACCTCAAGCTGGTAGCCGTGAACATTTCCATGTGTTATTATGATGGTGGAACGTTGTGGTTTTTTATTAGAGACATGTGTTTAACTCGTGCCCTCTGACACTCACGATGCACCACGCTGCTCTGAGCATCTCAGCACTGTTTCACTAATGCAGCTTTAATCTGTTGCAGTTTTGGTTGCACATTTTGTGCCGCGGTGTTTTTGCCCGTACTTCATCAAAACTATCCAAGTGCACTTAATTGTTACGGCAGTCGGTGAATGTTTTACGATCGCTGCCTGTATTTTATGCTCAGAAATCTGCTGGTTTTATGATGTTTGCTCAGTCTGGTCGTCAGGCAGGATGGTTACCCTAACGACCCCTGTACGCCCCCCCCCCCCCTTCCTAGATACGGAGCCCCCCTGTGATTGACAGGTGCAGGTCGCCGCCCACGTTCCAGGCGACAGACGCGGAGACGGCGGTCGTTTGGGAAGTCCCGCAGTTTTCCGACAACTCAGGTATGTCTGGTCACCCGCTCCCGTGGAGGGTTTGTTCTTTTGCTCCTCTGTTCCACTCCGCTCCACCCTCTTCCTCCCGCCGATGATGGTTAAACAGGATCTTTTCCGTTAGGTGACTGGAAAAAGGAGATCAGGAGGTGGCTTTCTGCTGGTGTGTGTGTGTGTGTGTGTATGTGTGTGTTAGAGAGAGAGAGAGAGAGAGAGAGAGTTTTCTTTGTAATTTCATAAGAGAGAATGAAGTGTGCATGTGAGTGTGTCCATGCATGCTGTACTGTAATCATGTGTGTGTGTGTGTGTGTGTGTGTGTGTGTGTGTGTGTGTGTGTGTGTGTGTGATACGGAGAGAGAGAGAGGCTGGAACCAGTGGGCCGACGACGTCATGGCGCTGCACAGTGACTGTTACTGTCGTTACTGTTATATCAGAGCGAGGCAGCGGAGGGAAGCAGGTGGTTTCAACACTCAGTCAGTCCATTCTTCACTCTGGCATTTGTATAATTATAAGAAAATAGATTCAGTCGAGTTAAACGCTTTTGAATTACAAGTCAAATCACCGTTTTTCTCTTCATCAGCGAAACTGCAATACAAAATAGGGTCGGCCATTAATCACCATCACACACCAGCACTGCACCCATAGCCATTATATGTTCATTATACTGGCCCTCTGGAGGCTTGAGATGTTGACCAGGTGGAGGGTTCGATCCCTGGCCCACACTGCTGAAGCGCCCTTGGGCAAAGCGTTGAACCCCAAACTGCACTGCACTGTGGTCCACCCTGCACTCTTTGACTCCCGGGTGGTGCGCGGTAGTCGGTGACAGCTCGGCTTCCCTGTCTCTCCTGACTGTAACTGTCATTTCTGTTCTGCCCAGTCTCGCTTTTAAAATGTAAAGCCGTGATCACATAACACACTTTTTTTTTTAAACACACCTTTTTATTTTCAGTGGTTTGGTCGTGGCAGGTGCACATCTCCTCTAAACTGTGCGCTCCCCTGCTACTCCCCCGCATCACGTTGCACCGCTCTCCATGCCGTGTTCTCCATTTCAGAATAGGCTCTTCAACCTTCGAGAGCAGTCGCTAACTCTCTGTTGTCCATTTATATGTTCAACAACGTCATCCCCTTAGCTGCTTCAGGGTCGATAACGGTAATTAGACATCTTGCAAGTTGTTGTCAAACTTTGCGTTGCGTAGCAATGAGACTGATGTAATGCTTCATGCACCCTTTGAGCTCTCTCTGTTACTAGCAGGAGACAAGAGCCTCCTATCGGGTTACTGTGCACACACACACACACACACACACACACACACACACAAATGCCCAACATGCTCACTCCCCACTTGTCAATGGAGGTGCACCCCATCAAATACACACACACACACACACACACACACACACACACACACACACACACACACACACACACAGACAGACACCCAGTGTAATAGCATGCCACTGTGGCTGCTCCGGGGCCACACGACGTCAGCCCAGCGCTGCTCCGACGTCAGTGTTTTGTTTTTCCAGGCCCACACCCTGATGCCAGGGCTATATATAGTAGAGACTGGGGAGACACACACACACACACACACACACACACACACACACACACACACACACACATAGACACACAGGCTATATATGTGGGGAGACACCAGACTCCACCGGGCCAGACGTGTGTCAGCCCTGCTGGAATGGCCTCGCTACTGTATGTGTTTATAATGGGGAGGTGGAGTGGAAGAGAGCGGGTGAAGGACTGGACCGAGACGGAAAGGTCGATCGCTCCTTCTCCCGTTTTCCCGCCTCTCTCTTCCATCTTTGTTTGTTTCTGTCTCTCTCACATTGAAATGAGACTTAGTGCAGATGTTTTCATTGTGTTGTTCGCAATCTGTACATCGGCCTACAGGCAAGGCACACAGGATCACACACACACACACACACGCACACACACGTTTCTTTTCCTCTGTCTCTCTCTCTATCCATCGCTCTCCATTTTGTGTTTTTCAAGCCATCCAGACGGTAGTAATTTTCCCTCGTCCCTCTTCTGCTGCCATGTGATGCCCAGACACACCATTCCTATGTCAACATATCCCTGTCTAACATAACCTTGATGGTTTACCAGGCGGGATTCATTTGGCGCTGACAAATGGCACAAGACCGCCCTCTGCAGGCCAGAGAGAGTATTACTACGTTAACGGAAAAACTTGACTGTTCCCTTACAAAAAGTCACAGATTCAAATGTGCTTTCTGGACACATTCGGATTACAACATGTGCAAACCAACATGTGTCCAAAAATACACTCATAATGCTCAGAAGCTTTGACAAAGTCACAGTTTTAAACCATAAAGTGAGCATTAGGCATTAGGTATCAAAGAGTCTGGCTGCAGTCCGTTCTAGGGAGCTGCTGTCTTCCTCACGATGTGGGATTTTTCATGAAGATTTGACTTATTTTTGACAAGCTGCCCTATCCCACAAAAGGCTGTTTGGTTACCAAACCTCTGTGATGTGTGTCTCTCTCAGGTGGTCGTCTGACAGTGACTGGCAGCCATAGTCCAGGCTCCCTGTTCCCAGTGGGAGAGACTCTGGTCCAGTACACCGCTACTGACGCTGCAGGAAACAGCCGAATCTGTAACCTCACCGTCACTGTCCAAGGTACCGGCAGGCAGGACATGGCAGGACATTTTTTTTTGCCTTGCATTAAATCTGATTGTATAGGTGTAAAATGTAAAAGTTGTCACTGTTGGATTCAATACTAAAATGGAGTTGATATTGAAGACCCAGTTTTCCCAAGGGGATCATTACATTTTTGTTTCTTTGTTTCTTTCTATTAATGCACAATTTTTACATACTCTAAATGCAATAGTATAGATTTATTTTAGGGAGTTTTATGGTCTAATTATTATTATTATTATTATTATTATTATTATTATTATTATTATTAATAAACTCTGAGCTGCAAAATGAGCAAACCAAGTGTAACGCTTGCTGCTGCTGTTTCCAGGCACGGCGTGCGACCAGCCTTATGTCCCGGTGAACGGAGAGTTCATCTGCTCCGAGGAGGAGGACGGGGTTAACTGTACCCTCAGCTGTAAGGACGGCTACAGCTTCACCCACGACGCCGTCCACAGCTACTTCTGCGCCTACAACGGCATGTGGGAGCCGCCCCACTCTCCAGACAGACCGGACTGCTCAGGTGAGTCTGACACCGTTTATTCGCTTAACTCTCTTTTACACCGCACTGTTTACTGTGTGCACAAGGTATATTGCGGTACCGTGTATATATGTATGTAGGGCATTTCAAGACACACACACAAACACACACAAGTGCAGCAATATGAAAGAAAGCAACATCCTGCACATTGTCCTTCTTGGTGTTCCCAGTGAACCGGGTAGCCAACCAGGGGTTCAAGCCCTTTGAGATGCTGTTCAAAGCGTCGCGTTGTGACGACGTGGACCTGGTCAAGTCATTCGCCGGGGAGTTCAACACCAAACTAGGAGGCATGGTGAGAAGCTGCGTGCACACATACACACACACAATATGCACACCCACACACACACACACACACACACCCACACACACACTTACTTTTTGTCATCTTCTCCACAGCTCCCCAACCTCTGTAGCAGTGATGATGTAGCCTGCAAGCTAGAGGTGATGTCACAGGGTCACTGTCTGGAGTACAACTACGACTACGAGAACGGATTTGCTATAGGTAACACACAACTCAATCAATCAATCAATCAATCAATCAATCAATCAATCAGTCTATCCATCCATCCATTCATCTCGTTGTCTCCTCTGTCTCAGGACCAGGCGGCTGGGGTAACGGCTGGGGTCCTCGGGCCGGTCAGGACTATGCCTACTTTGACTCGGGCTTCGCCACGGACGGACGGCGGCCCACCGGGCGGCAGAACAGAAGCCCCCAAACCCGCCCCCGGGCCAAGAGGCACCGCAAGATCACAGGCCCAACCAGAGATCAGAAGATCCAGATCTTTTTCAACATCACAGGTAGGATACGTGTCATTCTTCTACTGTAGCTCGGACCCGTCGTGTCTTATTCTGTCTGTGTCATTTATTTGTTCTCAAGCGATGGATCAGTCCTTTAAGCTGTACCAATTCTCCCAGCAAGCATCCCTCTGCCCCTGTCGAGGAACGACTCGGTGGAGGTAGCCAATCAGAAGAGGCTCCTGCGGACCCTGGAGCAGCTGACCAATCGGCTGAAGCGAACGCTGGCCAGGCAGCCGCTGTCCAGTTTCCACGTGTCGTCGGAGATGATCGTGGCCGATCCCAAATCGCTGGAGAGCAAGAAGGCCTCTCTGTTCTGTAGGCCGGGCTCGGTGCTCAAAGGCAGGATGTGTGGTGAGTGGGGAGGCCATGTTTTATGATGTTGAAGGTTAACCGGTAAACTTTGTTCATTAAATTCATCACGAATCGTGTGTGCCATCGCAGTGCAATGTCCGGTGGGGACCTACTTCTCCCTGGAGTACAATGAGTGTGAAAGCTGCTGGCTGGGCTCCTACCAAGACCAGGAGGGCCAGCTGGAGTGTAAGTCCTGCCCCGAGGAAACCTCCACGGCCTACCTACACTCCCGCAGCGTGGCTGAGTGCAAAGGTACAATGCAATGTACACAGCTTCTCCTGTGCAGAGCGAATGTTGTGAACAGGGTCTTAAAATGTCCTGAATCACAAGATCTGAACTCAAGGCCTTAAAAGATCTGAAGTACATTTATCTCAAGCATTTCAAGTCTTAAATTCAGGTCACAGGTCTTAAATGTAACTTGGTTAAACTTGGAGACACGCTGATTTAAGTGTCCCTGCTACTATTCTTTTAAAAATCGAAATCACTTATTATTATTATTATCTCATGGTGTGGTCCTTGGTCTGTGTCTGCAGGGCAGTGTAAGCCCGGTAGTCACTCCTTGAACGGGCTGGAGACGTGCGAGTCGTGCCCGCTGGGCCACTTCCAGCCCGGGTTCGGCTCCAGGGCGTGTCTGGTCTGCCCCGACGAGACCTCCACCGTCACCAGAGGGGCGTTGGACGCGGCCGAGTGTGGAGGTGAGTGTCGTCGAGGAAGGACACAGCGTTGACGGTATGAAGGCCTGTGAACATGCTGTACGTTATGAAGAGAATCAATGCTCTCCTCTCTCCTCCTCCTCCTCCTCCTCCAGTCCCCTGCTTGGCAGGGTCATTTCTCCCGTACAGGCCTGGTTCCCTGTTACCCGTGCCCCAGGGATTACTACCAGCCCGGGCATGGCCGCTCCTACTGCCTCTCCTGCCCCTTCTACGGAACCACCACGGTCACCGGGGCAACCGCCATGCAACACTGCTCCAGTGAGTGACACGATCCAGGAAGTGCCAAACTCTTTCATGTCGAGGCAAATAGGCCGACACTGGGCCATGGATATATGATATGATTTGGTGCAGAACTGGGCAAACAAAACCTCCTATAATGTTCTTTGAAATGTCTTCAGATGAAATGATTTGCTGGGGAACCTCCTAGAACACATTCAAGGCCCCCCGGTGGTCCCCAGAGCCCACTTTGGGAACCCTCCTGCCAGTGACAGTGATTTGTAAATGACAAGTGTTGACTGGAGTGCTGTTGCTGACGTGGCTCTGGGGGCGGCTGTTGAAAAGTATCTAAAAGTGTTGAATTAACCCTGATGGGTGTGAGCTTAGACACTCTGGCATAGTGTTGATTTTTACACTCTCGCGATTAAAATGACAATTGACACTGACAATTTTGCTGTGCAGCGAGGACATGTCAGCGGAGAGCTAACCGTGTGGAAACCGTTCCCTGTCGGCCATCCTCGTGTCAACTTGCATGACAGCTTCTCTACAGCTTCATAATTCTCTGCCATTACTCTCCAATTCTGTGGTGTCTGATCCACGCCATGACAGCTCAACCCAATTGGAAAAGGGATTACTGCACGGGGATCAGGGGGAAATGGAAAAAATACGACTTATATTGCACCGCCGGGGGAATGGAAATGAATACACTGTCTGACTTAAGTGTGGGAATGAACAGTGGTAGGGAGGCGCTGCCAAGTATGAAAAATAATACAGGTTTTGTTAATTTGGGTTGTCCCCGACTGCCAGTTTGGTAGCAAGTGGAAAGATTTTTGCAGAGTTTTTTTCCCTACTTGTCTTCGCTTGCGTCGTCTTTGACTTCTCTGGGTGTCATCGTCAGGTTTTGGTTCCAGTTTTCTGCCGAAGGAGGAGAGTGTGACTTCTGCGCCGGAGGTGGAGGTCAGCCAGGACTACCAAGCCAGCAGTCAGGTTAGTCTTCAAATTCAGATTTATACCATCCTGTCCAAGATCCAACGCTGGAGCACCTTATCTACAAATGCACTAGAGTTCTTTAATGTGCAGTGTGTTGACAGCAAAATGTGTAAAAGTCAACATGAGTGAGATCTTGACAAGGGAACATTTGGCTAGGAAGCTAGGAAGTTAAGGAAGTTAGGAAGCTAGCCGTGTGTATCGGCGGTGTGGCATCAGGGTTTTACTGACCGACTCCCAGTGCAACTGCGTTTTCTGTGTTTCACCGGGTGTGTGAAGCTGCGTTCTGATTGGCTGTTCCTGCAGGTGTTCCACGAGTGCTTCCTGAACCCCTGTCAGAATAAAGGGACGTGTGAGGAGGTCGGGGCCGGGTACGTCTGTACCTGTATGCCCGGGTTCACAGGTAAGCTATACCCGGTGGGGGATTGTTAACGTCCTTTACTGACATGGTGGGATAGCTGTTCAGTGTGTAACAGGAGGACGGAGAGACTTCTGGTCCTGACCTTGAGCTGTGTTGTACCTTCACAGTAACCAGTAACTCGATATGGCCTCTGATATTTCACCCCCAGGTGCCAAGTGCGAGTGCGACATAGACGAGTGCGACTCTGCTCCGTGCCAGAATGGAGCCCTGTGTAAGGACGGCATGGGAGACTTCCAGTGTCAGTGCAAGCCTGGATTTGTAGGTACTGGAAACACATCAGAGCAAAACGTGTCTATACACAGTGATCCTACACAGGACTGTGAAATGATGGAAAAGGAATTTGATTATTTCCAGGTCTAGAAAGGTTTGGGTATTGAATACAATAACTAAGATTTTTTTATGTTTAGACCCAGTGGCATTTCATGTTATCTGTTATTGTGAAGAATGGTCTTCAGCTATGACAGACATCTTGCCACTATCAGTATATACCCTCATATCACTGCTGTTGGGTGAAAACCTTGTATCTCCAAAATGCCAACTTTTTTCAGGCCTTGTTCTTTTTGTGTTTTTCAGTTTATCCAACATGTTTTGAAAAGTTTCCATAAGTCGTAGGATTTTCTTAACCCAAAATTGGAGTTACAAGGTTTACACCCTACAATGACAATATTCATCTTCGACCAAAATCTTAAAATCTAGATGTAAAAAAAATCCAATTCTGTATTTGTATGTTCTGTATAAAGAAATGGATTTTGAAATGGTATTGGCACCACTTGTCATGTCAGGGTTAACCAATGTTGCCTCCTTTGTCGCAGGGTCTCTGTGTGAGGCGGAGGTGAATGAGTGCATCTCCTCCCCCTGCCTGAATGAGGGTGTGTGTGTGGACGAGGTCAACAGGTTCACCTGCAGTTGTGCAGACGGCTTCACAGGTTAGATAACACGGTTGAACTGATTACCTCTTCAGACCCTCGTTGACTTTCTTATATTCATTCTTCATCTACTTCATCAAATATAAACACACATGTACACACAAAGCATCAAACCATGGTATTCTGTAGATTGTACCAAAGCACCAAAGAATACCAAAGCATATGGAGGTATTTAGTGTTTATCTACACTAAATACCTCCATATGCTTTAGGGAATGCTTAGAAAATATAAAATAATGCTTTTTTCTTATAAGGTTTTTTCAAACAGGTACATGAGAAAAAACATCAGGGAGAATTGGTTAATTGTCTTTATGCAGTCATGTGTAGTTTCAAAACGTCTTGTAGTTTCTTTAATGTCTTTGTCTCCTCCTGAAATGTTTCTTCCTCCAGGCTCCCGCTGTGAGCTGGAAATCAACGAGTGTCTGTCCGGCCCGTGTCTGAACGGCGGTCTGTGTGACGACCTGACAGGCGGCTACTCCTGTACCTGCGCCGTCGGCTTCTCGGGGGACCGCTGTGAGGTCAACGTGGATGAGTGCTACAGCGCCCCCTGTCTGAACGGAGGCTCGTGTCTGGACGCTGGTCAATAACTTCAGGTAATAAAAGCTCTCTGCATCTGGGGCCCTAGTCTCCTCTTAATGCACAAGATATGTCTTACCGCTACTTACATTCGGTAGTTTTTATACACATGACCTCCAAAAGGGACAATGACCTCCCTTCCCCTCCCCTCCCCTCCCCTCCCCAGGTGCCAGTGTGTGGAGGGCTACCGGGGCCGCCT
This sequence comes from Hoplostethus mediterraneus, assembly GCA_034670385.1. Taxonomy (NCBI): domain Eukaryota; kingdom Metazoa; phylum Chordata; class Actinopteri; order Trachichthyiformes; family Trachichthyidae; genus Hoplostethus; species Hoplostethus mediterraneus. The sequence continues at coordinate 258,972 of JAXDDW010000171.1, forward strand.
GTGCGAGGTGGATGTGGACGAGTGTGACCCCAACCCCTGTGTGAACGGGGCCAGCTGCCTGGACGGCCTGGGGGCCTACACCTGCCGCTGCCTCCCTGGGTTCAACGGAACCAGGTGTGAGACAGGTACTATAGGACGGACGACGCATCACCATGGCAACAGAGAGAGAGAGGGGTGGGGCCAAAGAGAAGGGAGGGATAGAGAGAGTTTACTGATGTTAGTTTCATCATTTCAGTTTCATCTCTGATTGGTAATAAGATGATAGTTTATAATACTACTTCCTGTATAAAAGCCATAATACTCTGAGAACCTAATTATTAGTATTTAGGTGTTGTGCAAGCTGCATCACTGTCGTACCCACAGTCCCAGCAAAGAATGTATTATATTTGCTATATTTTTGCCATTGGCTATATTGAAATTGGCTTTGGAGAAACCTGTCAAATGTCACAAATCAAAGTCAAATCGAAAAATAAAATGTCATGAGTCGTGAGAGAGAAAAGGCGGTAAGCTGTTGAACGTGAGAGAGATCACTGTTTGCGTTTCGTCCCCTCCCTCAGAGATGTCCTCTGCCTTCAACCTGGACTTTGAGGTGTCGGGTATCCACGGTTACGTGATGATGGACGGGATGATGCCGGCGCTGACGGAGATCACCTGTACCTTCTGGATGAGGTCGTCGGACACCACCAATTACGGCACGCCCGTCTCCTACGCCGTGGAGGGCAGCGACAACGCTTTCCTTCTCATCGACTACAACGGGTCAGTGATGTGAAGTCTGATGAAAATAAATTCACACAGGGATAGTTTTTCCTTGTGCCTCTTCTTTCACGTTGCATCCTATCTGACCCTTTCATTCTCCTTTACCCTTCTCTCCATCCTCCCACCTCTCGTCCCTCCCCTCCCTCCAGCTGGGTGCTGTATGTGAACGGTAAGGAGCGGATCACCGACTGCCCTGCGGTGAACACCGGGTCAGTGGTACCACATCGGGGTGTCCTGGCAGAGCTGGGACGGCGACTGGAGGATCTACATCAACGGGAAGCCCTCGGACGGAGGCAAAGGCCTGTCAGTTGGCACCACCATCCCAGGTGTAGTGTTATCCTCAGCCTTAGCTCCCTTTCTGTCTGGTATCCAGTAACGATGCTCTTACATGGTTGGATGAAAGCATTGGGTTCACGGTGAACAGTGGATAACCTGTGACCTTTGCCTTGTGTCCTGCAGATGGAGGGGCGCTGGTGTTAGGTCAGGACCAGGACCAGAGGGGCGAGGGCTTCAACCCAGTCGAGTCCTTTGTCGGCTCCATCAGCCAACTCAACATCTGGGACCGGGTTCTCACACCACAGCAGGTAGATTGACTGGAACAATCCAGAATGCAGAAAAATTAAAGATTGTTCTCATCTATGTTGTTGTACCGACTGACCTGCGCCTCCTCCGGTCCACAGATCAAGGTCCTGGCCAGCAGCTGTCCTGCCTCCCACGTGACCCACAGAGGGAACGTCCTCGCCTGGCCAGACTTCCTCAACGGGGTGGTGGGCCGGGTCAAAACAAACCATAACAGCATCTTCTGCGCCGGTGAGGTTTCTCTTCAGCTTTTGGCTCATTGATTGGAAACGTTTTGGTCCTAAAGATTAAAGGTTTTGTTTTTTGTTTTTCTCCAGACTGCCCCCAGCTGGAGAGCGCAGTGCCCCACCTGCACGCCTCCACTGTGGAGGTGACCCCCGGAGCCCAGGTCCAGCTGTCCTGTGAGCCAGGCTTCTACCTGGTGGGGGAGCCGGTGCTGCAGTGCCAAAATAAGGGCGAGTGGAGCCACCCCCTGCCTCGCTGCGAACGTAAGGCTCACGTAGACACATGAAACACACACACAGAGAAACAGAGAAACCTCCACCCCCCCCTGTGCAAAATCACACAGGCAATTTCCAATACTTTCTACAGTCGTGGAAAAACCTGGAAAAGTCGTTGAATTTGAAAATTGTGTTTCCAGGCATGGAAAAGTTAATGACATTTAAAAAGCTTTGGAAATGTTTGGAAATTGGTTTGAAATGTTTTTCAAGCTGTCACCTATTTATCAAAAGCATGTAACATTCGAAAATAGATGCTGACATTTTGGAATTTTTCAAAAAGCAAAATTGGGAAGAAATAATCACTTAAGACAGAGAAAAATACCTATATTTATATATTATACCTATATATTTACCTATATTACATATCATGGACAGCATATGTATGTACTTTTTCTCTGCATCACGGCTTGAAACTATTGTATATACTGCACATTTGATACAGTAGGTGAAGAATGCATGTTAGAAGTAACTCTGACTGACTCTTCTGTATTGCAGGAGTGTCCTGCGGGCCTCCTCGTCCTCTGGAGCACGGCCTGTTTCAGGGGACAGACTTCCATGCCGGCAGCTCGGTGGTCTACCAGTGTAACCCTGGCTTCTACCTGCTGGGGGACGCCAAGGTGCACTGTGCCAACAGCGGAAAGTGGGGAGGAAACCCACCAGCCTGCCTGGGTACGTCCTGACGTTATTGATGCTATTGATGCTGTATCATTTACAGCTTCTGTAAATATAAAAAATATCTGTCTAGTAGCTAAACAAGTTGCTGTGTGTGTGTGTGTGTGTGTGTGTGTGTGTGTGTGTGTGTAGACATGGATGAGTGTGCTCTGGGTTCTGACTGCGACGAGCACGCCAGCTGCCAGAACACAGATGGCTCCTACACCTGTACATGTATCCACCCCTACAGCGGAGACGGCAAGAACTGCACAGGTAATACACACACACACGCACACACACACACATACACACACACACACACACACACACACACACACACACACACACAAAAGTGGATTCTCTTCATGTGGGAAAAAGCCATTTCATCTGTCCATACATGAACCCATTTCCCATTTGTACTGTGTGTGTGTGTGTGTGTGTGTGTGTGTGTGTGTGTGTGTGTGTGTGTGTGTGTTCCCACCAGAGCCAGTGAAGTGTGAGAACCCGGGGTTTCCAGAGTTCGGCCACAGAGAGGGCAGCAACTTCCTGATGGGTAAAGAGGTCCTCTTCTCCTGTGACCACGGCTATGAGCTGATTGGCTCGTCTCGCGTCCGCTGCCTGGACACAGGGAAGCTGGGACAGTCTTTTGCCGTACTGCTTAGGTGAGGGGCATTGTGGGATGGCAAGGGCCTCACAGTGCAGTAATGTATGTTTGGCCACGCCTGGGCAAAGGATCCTCAAGGCGGCTCAAATTAATCATATGTTCTGTGAGGAAAAGTCAGTTAAAAGTCTTTGTTATGTCGGCTTATCGTGATAGTTAAAACATTTGAAAACATATTGACGTTCTCAATCAACGTATATAAAGACGATGTGGCTTTTTACCTTGTTCCAAACCAGTCACATCAATCAAATTAATCTTAGGTTAATGTATTTCTAAAGATGAGCCAATGACTAAATATCCAAAGAGAACAATCTTTACCATTTTAATACTAGAAGATAGGAAAAAAGATAAAAAATTCCAGTTTCCCATGTACCTTGTCTAATGTGTTTCTTCCATGAGCTCCTTCCACAAGAGGGTACTGTTTTCCTTCTTTGAGAAAATGAAAGGATCAAGATGCAACCATAATACTGCTACACGAGGCATCATAACAACAAGATGCTTTATCGATCCCTATAGGGAAGCTGTCTTTTTACTTGCCCCCCTCCAGGGAGATCACAATTCAGGGTCGGCTACAGTACAGTGACACATAGTTCTTGAAGATAATTTGTAGTGTTTGATTTAACCTCCTTGGAGCAGCAAATGTATGTGCTTTTGTATTTGTATGTTTTCCTCATAGAAAAATGCAGTGAGGGCCACATTTCAATATTGGGGTTTCCTTTTATAAAAGCAGCATTTGCGTCCTCAGCAGCTGTTATAGGGTACAGCACAACGAGGTATTTAAACCTCAATGGGATCGGCTTGATTACCATTACGCCCATTGAGCCACTCTTTATTCTATATGATAAAGGCGCTTCCTAATCAAAGCATTCGGGCAGCAAAATAGCCAATAGGCGCCGAGTAATGAGCAAACAAACACTACATGGTTAAATGTCATCATAGTTTTTCATGATGCGGACCTGACCGCACTCGGGATGCACACGGCGTACTGATTGCCGTACACATGCTTGAGCCCCGGAGCTGGGAAGGGGTGATTACATAGACAGCTGTCTCTTTGTCTTCCACTGTGCAGCGGGCTGAAAGGCCTGACCGCTGCAGCACACCGCCGCCTTGGCCATACGCCACATGTTCTCCGACAGAGAGAAAAGGGAACTAACTCACTCAGCGACTGCAGACCGTGCACTTTTTTGCTGCAATCAGCCCATATGAGCTGTTGAGTTGTGATACTGAAAGTGAACTGCCCTATGATCTCACGCACTGTACACTGTATGTAAAAGAGAAAGTGGAAAGCGGAAGTCAGTATGTCACCTGAAACCTCCTGAGACCCAAGATGACTACGCTAGAGTTATGTTCCCACCATGTGTTCATACAGTATGATAGAAATGACCGTCTCACTTTTAGGTTTCAGTCTATTCGTCAAATGCTGGAAAGCAGCCGTAACTAATCACCCCCTTGATGTTGCTCTCTAGCTCTCTCCTGTCCAAGGCCATCTGTCCCAGAGCACTCTATCATGAAGGGATCCAACTTCACATATGGAAGCAAGGTGACTTTCAGGTATCATTTGCACCCCCTTACAACACCGACATAAGACACTGACCTGACTAAATACCAGAGAGAATCATGGCATGAGGGAATAGTGTTACAGGTCTATTTCAAACTAGCAATCAACAGGTTTCTTTCATTGTTAACTTCCATTTCTACCCCTCTACCCCTGCCTCAGCTGTATGGAGGGCTACCTGCCTCAAATCCCTTATGAGTTCCAGTGTCTGGCTAGTCTGAGGTGGAGCGGGACGCCTCCTGTCTGTCACCCGTTGACCTGCAGGGAGCTTCCACTTGTCCAGCATGCCGACTACACTGTCAGAACGAATACATACCTGTCCACTGTCACATACACCTGTGCTGAGGGATACAGGTATGGATAAATATGGCTGTCGGTTGTACTGTCACTTACATGCTTTTACTACAATTGGTTGGTTTGTTGATTGATTGTCCCAAAGAATTATCCACTGTTGTGATCGCTAAATGTGTCATATCATATCAAGACCCAGTGATTCCATTATATCAATACACTCTCACTCTCACTCTCACTCTCTCTGTACCCTCTCTATCAAATTTAATAGAAAGGGTACAGCCCCAGTGACAAAGGGTACAATTGTGAACCCTTTTTTTCTGAGAGTGTACTCTACAGTTGCTGCTTCAAAGTGACACTATGAACTCCGTATGACTTTGCATCTTGTCGTCAGTTTTCACAAGTAATCCACTATAAATCTCGGTGACACTATAATTGCGTTAGTTTGTGTCGAGTCCCATCAGCGTGTGGGTGTGTACGCTAAGTCGTGTGTTGGTGCGAAGACCACAGGGCTCCATGGAGGTGGTTTGTGAAGCGACGGGGGAGTGGAGCAGGCCCACCCCCCGCTGTGCGAGCGTCCTGTGCAGTGACCCGCCCGCCCTGAGGGACGCCGTGACTGTAGGAGATAACCATGAACTGGGGAACAAGGTGCACTATGTCTGCAAAGAAGGGTAAATCTGGTTGAAGTCCACTCAATTTTCATGTTTCATTGCATGTGTACTGGTTTCTCCAAAGTATTTAACAGGTAGCTAGCTATCTAGGCGTTGCAACCAATTAGACACGACTTCAGCATGGTTGGAATGTGTTTTTGACCAATCGAATTGCTTGGCTGAAACTACCTACTTCATACTTGCTGAAAGAGTGTCAGTACTTTGTGATATCTGCTTGTTATGTTGTGCTGTGACGTCTTTCATCCTGCGCTAACCCTCTATCTCTGTTGGTCTTCTCCGCCTTCAGCTACACTCTGATTGGCCCAGAGACCAGAGAATGTCTGCCGAGTGGCGAGTGGAGTGACAGCTCCGCCCAGTGCGTCCCTCGTTCCTGTGGCCCCCCGCCTGCTATTGACCACGCTGAGCCCTATGAGAGCCACCAGCTGTACGGAGACACTGCTAACTACTACTGCACTGACGGTTACACTGCCAGCAACAACTCTAAGATGGTGTGTAACGCCCAGGGGGTGTGGGCGCCCCCTGATGGACTGGAGGCCCCTTGCTGCATTGCAAATTTTTGCCAACGTCCGCCTGATCTGCCCCACGCTATTTTAGACTCGGTCAACAAACCCAAGTACGCCAGTAACACTGAAGTGAGCTATAAATGTGAAGAGGGCTTCATGCTCAACACCACAGCAACACTGAGATGCATGATGGGAGGAGAGTGGGAACCATCACCTTATGATATTGGCTGTGTGCCAGTGAGGTGCTCCAAGCCTGAGGGCATTGAGCGGGGGTATGTGAGTGGAACAAACTATAGTTTTGGAGCTATGGTGGCGTATAGCTGTGATAAAGGCTTCCTGATCCGAGGGGAGAAGAGGAGGACTTGTAAGGCCAATGGAGAGTGGGAGGGAGTTCTGCCTACCTGTATCCCTGTGTCCTGCTCCAACCCACCAAGGCTCGTGAATGGAACCTTCCCGGTATGGGCCAATGACCAGCATACATACACATGAACCATTATTAGGACTAGGAAAAGTAAAAAAGAGGGAGAATATAATATCATTGCTGTAGTGGAAATACCACCTGACTGCAGATTTTGTCTTTTTCTCATTTTACACTATCATTGATTTTTTTGAGTAAGGTCCTTGGGCAAATAAGTAATTTTTGCACTACAACAATCTGTTCTGTAACTGTTAAAAGACATAATGTATTTTCTAAATTGTTCCGGTGTTTATCCCCCCACAGAACAAAGGTACAAGATACATTTTCAACAGCAAGGTGACGTATGCCTGTAATGCCGGCTACAAGCTGGTTGGTCGTCCGGATCGATTTTGCCTGGCCAACCGCCAATGGTCCAACAACGACCCTCCCTCCTGTGTCCTATTAACCTGTGGCCCTCCTCCTGACATCACCAATGGACACTACAGGGGTTCTGTGTTCGAGGTGGGCCAAAAAGTGGAGTATGTCTGCGACGAGGGTTACGAACTGGCTGGGGATGCTGTCTGGACCTGTCTGAATGGGACCTGGGACAAGACGAGGCGTCCCCGCTGCTCGCCGGTCCAGTGCCCAGAACCACCACTGGAGGAGAACCACCTGGTTTTGAAAGGCCTGGATTCTGACTCTGGAACGGTGGAGCTGTCCTGTGAGGATGGCTACGTCCTCCACGGGGCCCGGATCCTCCGTTGCACCCCGTCGCAGGAATGGAACGACACCTTCCCTGTGTGTAAGCAGGTTTTCTGCGGCCCACCCCCCGAGGTGGCATTCGGAGGCCCCTCCTCATCCTCAGCACCATCTTTTTTTTCCTCAGTGGTGACCTACACATGTATGAATGGGTTCACTTTAAGGAAAGACACCACTGTTTCCTGTCTAGCCAACGGGCAATGGAGCACCCCTTACCCAGAGTGCATCCCGGTAGAATGCCCTCAGCCTGTGGAGGTTTCTAATGGTATAGTCGACGTCCAGGGTCTGATGTACCTCAGTACAGCACTCTACAGCTGTAAGCCTGGATATAACTTAGTGGGGAACTCCACAGTCCTGTGTGGAGACAGCGGCCTCTGGATTGGAGGGGTTCCTTCTTGCCGCCCAATCGAATGCTCCATCCCGAAGCAGATGTCCAATGGAAAAGTGTCTTATACTAAACTCCAGTTCAGTCATAGTGCCACCTATTCCTGTCGCCGTGGTTACCGTCTCCAAGGCCCAGAAACTCTGAAGTGCCTGGCCAATGGGGAGTGGGATGTGGAGCCGCCTGTTTGTGTGCAGATATCCTGCACCCCACCCAAAGCCATCGAAAATGGTTTCGTAGAGGGTCTGGACCATAGTTTTGGTGTCACTATTTTCTATAGTTGCTTCCCCGGCTTCCAACTAGTGGGCCAAAACCATTTGACCTGTGAAGAGTTTGGCTGGTCCAGTTCTGTTCCCGTCTGCGTTCCCTCGGACTGTGGTCTGCCTCCACATATTGACTTTGGGGAATATGTTAGGGTGATGGAAATTGGCACTGCTCAGTCAGGGAGAGGCTCTGGTACTACTTCTAAAGACAAAGGGGGCACTATGTTAGCCTCACCCATGGACTTGAGCTTCCTTCAGGGGACGGTGATTGCGTATCGTTGTCACAAAGGTTATGACCTTACAAGTCCCACCACGTTGGTGTGTCAGGAGGACGGGGGCTGGAATGGGACAGCCCCGTCCTGTGTCCCGGCAGAGTGTGAAACACCCCCCCGTCCAGAGCACGGTTGGGTGAATGTGACTGATACCTCCCGCGGCAGTGTGGTGACGTATGGATGTGAGGAAGGGTACGAGCTGGATGGGGAGCCGGTCAGGCAGTGTGTTTCCAGACGATTATGGACGGACGGTGCCCCGGTGTGTCGGCCTGTTTCCTGTGGCGATCCGGGGGCTATTGCTAACGGCACGGCTTACGGAGGTTCTTTTGTTTACCCCGGCGTCTTGCGCTATGAGTGCAGCTCCGGGTTTGCTCTCAAGGGTGGCAACACAATCACATGCCAGGTAGACGGGAAGTGGGATGGGCAGAAGCCGTGGTGTGAGCCAGTGTCCTGTGGTCCCCCTAAAGTCCCCAGTGATATTACTGTTAAAGGGGAGGAGTACACCTATAATAACGAGATAGAACTGAGCTGCCTGCCTGGTTTCCTCTTAAAGGGGAAATCTGTCAGTGTCTGCCAGGCTGATGGCACCTGGAGCCATAGGTCTCCTACCTGTATACCTGCCCGCTGCGGCAAACCCTCACCAATTGCCAATGGCCATGTGTTGGGTTCAGACTTTGGCTTCAACAGCGAGGTAAAGTATGAGTGTGATGAGGGGTACGCGCTTAAAGGGGACCCCACACATATTTGTCAGGCGGACGGACTGTGGGACAAACCAGCGCCTCACTGTAACGTCATCAGCTGCGACCCACCTGAGGACATCAGCCACGGCTTCCTGAACGGCTCCAGCTTCAATTACGATGACGTGGTGGAGTATGTGTGTTTTGACGGCTATGAGGCGGTCGGGGATCCTGTCCTGCGGTGCTCCGCTCAGGGGCTGTGGGTGGGCACTGTGCCCCAGTGCCGACCCTGCATCTGCGTCCAGCCGGCGGTGAAATTCGGGGTAGTTCTGGGACGCGACCATGCCTGCGGAGACCGAGTCCACTTCCAGTGTGATGACGGCTACAAGCTCTTAGGTCCTTCCCAGGCAGTGTGTGAGAAGGGAGGGGTGTGGAGCCCCGGGGTGCCTGTGTGTGGCCGAGGGAGATGCACTGTCGCCCCGCCTGCGGTTCCCAATGCTGTCCTGCAGGGCGGCAGTGCCACTTTCTCAGACACGGTCATATACAGGTGCCGACCGGGCTTCCAAGCGAGGGGGTACCCACACCTCTCCTGTGGAAGAGAGGGCAGATGGGGGGTACCAAGGATCAGCTGTGAGCCCGTCAGCTGTGGAAAACCTCCATCTGTTCCCCACACTCAGGTGGTGGGAGAGACCTTCACCTTCCCCAGCCAGATCACATACAGGTAAATATCATCACAGTTATTATTATATGTGATATCAAACTAAAACCTTTAGCCATTCAGATCAGATAGTTCTATGTCATACATTCCTCCCTAAACCTATTTCTCTTTTCACTTCCTCTTTCCTTTTCATTTACACCCCCCCTTTTCCCAGGTGTGAGGAGGGGTATGAACTAGCCACGCAGACAGCCTCGCTATCTTGCCAGAGTGATGGGACTTGGTCCAAACACAGCGTGCGGTGCCGCTCCACCCCGTGCCTGCTACCCACCTACCTCTCCACCCCCCATCTGGTGGTCACTGGGGAGGAACTCACCCCTGTAGGGGGCACCATTACCCTCTCCTGCCCTCCTGGCTTCTACCTGCAGGGGTCAACACTAGCTGAATGCCAGGTAGGAAAGATGTCGAGTCATGTGCCATTCATTCTTTGTTTCATGGCTGTGAAATGTTCAACAAAACCTTTGGAGCACAAAAACTGTGCTTCAAACAAGTGGTCATGATGCTTTGCAAAAATAGCATAACATTTTGTAGAAATTCACTGTAACTGTAACACCTTCACAATTTATAGTTAGTGGCTGGGAAAACCACAAGAACCACCATCTCTCTTCTGTCTTCTGCTGAAGATTGTAAGGAGAAACCATGACTCATTTCTATCGCATTTTCTTCCCCTTGCTGGTGTGGTGTGTGGTAAGCTGGGTGGAAACTGGTCTCCCAGAGTCTCCTCAGTTTCCTGTGAACTGGTGGTGTGTCAGAAACCCCCACCTCTCCTCCACGGCGTGACGGAGGGGGGCAGTTACAACTACGGGGATATCGTCACGTACTCCTGCCTGCCTGGCTTCGGCATGAAGGTACCAATCGGGATCATGGCCGTCTCACCATTTAGTGTGACAGACAACATTTCAGTTTAATCTTCAAGTGAAGTAAAGTTTTTTTTCTGCTTCTGATGCTCCTGATCGCCCCAGGGAGTTGTCACCACTATACTCATTTCTTGTGTGAAAGCTGGGGACTGATTAATGCCTTGGCCCTGCAATCAGATTACAGAAAGTCACATGATTTCTGTGAATGGGAGTGTGTGGCTGCCATGCAAACACAAAGTCACGCTGTTCACAACATACCCCCACCCACTTGATGTCCTCATCTCCTTGATGTGAATACAAGGAATTCTCTACAATAAGTTTCACCACACAGGAGGCCAAAATGCTGACTTGATTCATATTTATATTTGTGTTATTTATATCATGTAACACGATATATGTGATGCAAGAAGGATACATCTTCTCCCAGTTGAAAAAAAAATCAATCAATCAATAATTGATCTTTATGGTATCATGTTTCCTGCTGTCGCCACCACCAAGGAAGACATTCCTGTGGGCGGGGCATCTACTGTTGCTGTTGGCTTTTACAGCGCATTGTTTCTATCGCAGGGAGACTCTATCCAGACCTGCCAGGGAGACCGAACATGGAGTGGAAGCCAGCCAGAGTGTGTTGGTAGGTTTGTTTGCGTATGAGAGAGAAAGAGAGAGAGAGAGAGGGTGGGGGGCTGTTAATATTTAATACTTTTATCAACTCTCTTGGCAATGAAGTACAGTGAATTGCATGAACAACTGAATGGACTTCCTCATAGTGTCACACACATACACCCCTCAGCCCTCTACACTGCTCCGCTTGTCTTTTTGCATCCCCAGCACAGCCCTGTGGACCTCCTCCCTCGGTGAAAAACGCCCAGGTCCAGACCACAGGGGAGACCTACCTGAACAACGCCAGCTATGTGTGTAACCCAGGCCTGCAGCTGGTTGGTCCAAAGATCCTCACCTGTCTGCCCAATGGCACGTGGAGCCTGCCGGCACCTTCCTGTGAAGGTATGGAGGACAAACAATAGATAACGTAAAAGTAGTAATCTGTATTTTCCTATAAATAGATGTCCGTTTTGCTACTCTCTATCAACCTCTCTATCAACCTCTCTATCACCAGTTCATGAAAGCTAATCTAAACATCTGATCTAAACATCTGGTGTCAGATTGGTCTTTTCTGCGAAAAAATCCTCTGGTGCACAGGAAATGATGCGTTGTAAAGATCTCTGACTATGACTATACTGTCAGTACACCACATCCCATATACCAGACCAGAATACCAAGAATTTTCTGAATCTTTCTTTCTTTCTCTCTTCCTGTTTACGTAATAACTTTAACCAACTTTCTTTCTCCCCACTCCTCCTCCTTGTCTCTTCCCAGCGGCCCAGGGGTGTGACAGCCCCAAGCAGGTGCTGAACGGTAAGGTGCAGGAGCACAACCTGAACACAGGGCGCGCTGTGGCCTTCCAGTGTGATAAAGGCTACAGCCTGCTGGGAGACCCTCTGGTCGTGTGTATGGGGGATAACACCTGGAGCTCTCCTTTCCCCACCTGCCGACGTAAGGACCTCAGTCACACACACACACACACACACACACACACGCATGTATGGGCCAGTTTTCATTCCTTAACAGTCAGTTCAGTTCAGTGAGTAAGAGACCTGTTTACTGTGTTTACTGTGGCTTCCTGTGATGTTGCAGTGTGTTTGCACCTTCACATGATCACTGTGGTAACGGTCACTTTGTTCACATCCTCATTTACATTATGTAAGGGTTTACAACACCGAGACCACGAAGGCCTCGGCCGGCGGAAAACCTGAGTTTCATCATCTGTTTCACCATATAGTCACTTTTTAAAAACCAGGGCAAGAGCTCAGTAGGATCAGCTGCCTTGTGAGAACTGAACTGTTCAAAAAGCGATCCATCATTTATACCCCCCACAGCGAAGTCTTGCCCGGCGCCCCCAGGCTGGAGGGAGACCGGTAGTGGGAATGGTTCCCAGCAGGTGTTTCGCGTGGGCCAGTCGGTCTCTGTTGCCTGCCCCAAGGGCCAGCAGGCCAAAGGCAGTGGCACCATCACCTGCAGGCCAGACCAGACCTGGACCCCCATCAGCGCCGTGTGTGAGAGTAAGTATAGTCTGTACAGTTGAATGGTCTCATTCAAAACACTACATATCCGTTTTGGGTCAAACAAAATACCACCTGCAATCCATCAGTCAAGTTGGTTCTGTCCTGAAACACATGAACAGCGATGTTGCAAAGGTCTTAAGATGACTCATCACTTCAGCAGTAATCATTTCCCACGAGCAGGTGTCAATTTTTTCAACTCTCACTTTGGAACGAAAGATTTCAGCTGTGATTGCAAGAGCTGCATAGAAAGACTTCTCTAGAACATCACTCGACATCTGCTGCGTGAGTTGAGACAGTCTCCACATGTGGCCTTACTGCTATAGGTCAACCAAGGTTTTCCTTCCTGTGCATTTGTCTTTGTCTTTTTACCTCAGTAGATGCTGAAAGACATACTGTATGTTGTCCCAGCGAAACCCCCGTGAGTTAATCATTAAAAGGTTAATAACATCCAAGATGACAGATTAGAAAGAGATTGAGTCAGGTTGGAGTCCATAAACCCCTGGAGGAGTATGGTTCGATCTCTGTCGTATCTCACAAGACACACAACACAACAAATATCTTATATATCTAAATATCTCATTTTAACGATGAAGATAAATCTATTTTTCATATCATCTGTGTGTATCGTGCCTGTTTAAAATGCCTGCTGAGCTAGACAGTGTCAGTGTAGGTACCGGTAGAAGACACTCAGCTTGAGGTACCATCTATACCAACCAATCAATGAGTATGTTGCTTGTCCTTGAGGCTTTGATTCAGTGAATCAGTTGATGGGAATTCAACGATCCTTACAGTCATGATTTGCAAGCAGAAATCAATGTTTAATTGGTATTGCACACCTCTGCATGCTCTTCCTGTTTTGTGCGCTTCCTCTTTAATCTGCCTGGCGACTCGTGTATTTCTCCATTTCCCCCCTTATCCTCTCTCTCTCTCTCTCTTTCTCTCTCTTTTCAAAACGACGATGGGGCTTGCATCAAACGCTGCGCTGGTGTCCTGCATGCTGGACTAATTATGGGCTGCCTCTTCAGCTGCTATGGCAACCTTTGTCCTTTGATCTTTCTTGGGCGCAGTCGGTTTGAATATGCAACACAGCGGCGTCTACGTTGCTAGGGCTCGTTGTCTGCTTTTGCATGTTGTTGTTTTTTTCTCCTCTTTGCATGTGCACTGCAATCCTGTCATTCCCACGTAGGTCCTAAGGGGAACATCTGCAGACAAAGCACACTTTTGGACATTATCTTGCACATTTGGATGTTATGCATGAAATTCACTCTCTTCCCAGGCACCACAGACAAGACAGGAGGACTTTCAAACACTGCAGTGCACCTCTTCTTAGTAATATGTTGTGCAGACATGCCAGATTTATTACAGTGACAAAACACATAAAACTTTATTGACTCCTGCTGTGAGTACACCACCTTATTCTGTATTATGAGACCTTGTTGAGAAGATGTGGTCAAAGCAGACACAACTGAGGCCTGGCGAGTAACACGTGGGTCGTTCCATCTGGGCTGTTGTGCAGGGGTGTCCTGTGGCCCTCCTCTCCACGTGGCCAACGGGGTGGTGCGGGGGGCGGTGTTCCAGTTCGGGGACGTGGCAGTTTACTCGTGTTTTAGCGGCTACGCCATGGAAGGCATCGGAAGGAGCAGGTGTCTGGAGAACGGCACCTGGACGGCCCCTCCCGCATGCAGAGGTAGAGAGAACAGACCTCTGTGTTTTAGACAAGGGACCCAGGACCTCCTCTCTCCGTGAGACTGTCCCCTCTGCACCTGACGCTACGAGCCTTTTCAATGCTTCTTCGCTACGTGACAATAAAATCTGCTCCTGCTCATCCCTTGTTCTGTGGAGGGAATCAACCTCTCTTTGCCTGCTCTCCGCACTTTTTCCTGCCTACTTCCACTGCATTTACTCCAGCCTCACACGTACCTGGAAGTAGGGTGAAGTTGCCAAGAGATTGTTAGCATGGGCCCAGTTTTGCTATTTCCTGATTGAAGGGGTTGTGAATGGGGATGATACAGATAGTCAGTGAAAAAAGGGCATCATCACCTCCTCGAGCGCCAGTGACACCTTTCACAAAAGTCGACACACACACTCTTTGATGTGAAATTTAAATTGCAGCTTCTTAAATCGATTTCACGTCACTTGCCTTTCAATATAGAAACTCTTCAAAAAAAATAGCAAGACTGGAAACCACATTAAAGAGTGTGAAACTGGCCACTGGCACGCCACTGATGCCTCTTCCTGTGCGCTACTAGCATTGTGTCCTTCCATAGATGAGTACTGTAGCCTGGATCCAGCCCCATTCATCGCTCGTTTTCATTGGTACCATATTGACAATCAGGTGACCATTTGAATTTTGCAATCTGTGGAACTGACACCGCTGACTTAGGAGCTGCTTTCCTGAATTAATCTCCAGCTGGACCAATGATATTTCAGTCCTAAGTGTAGGTTGTTAGCATCGTCTCAAGGAGTTGCAAATATTATGGACATCTGCAAGTCGACATGATGGATGTCTGTAAACAGTCTGTACAACCAATACAGTGAAATTTTATTTTTCATAATATTTTAATATTTTATAATATTTTTTGTAAATGTATTCTTTGCTTAGAGGCAGTAATAAATTTCCATTGAACAAGTGGTGTGGGTCACCTGGTCGTAGTGAGCTGCTAACCCATCTAAAAGAAGATGTGTATCATTAGTCTGGGTTTCGAGGTTTCAAGGTCTCAAGGGTTTTGAGGGTCCATCCCAGATCAGTGGTTGCTGCCCATATCCTTGAGCTTCCTCCGGTGCTGCCTCTTCTGGAGAAACCACTGCCAGTCCCATGCATCATGAAATTCAAATGGTCACTCACACGGTGATGAATCCAGGCTATCATTTTATCAACAGTTACAGAGTTAGTGGATGTTCCACACACACACACACACACACACACTCACACGCACACACACAGGGATGTCTGTGTCAAGGGAATCACTGTTGAGGGGCAATATCTTGGATGGAGGTGGGGTTTGTGATGTGGGCGATAGTGTTTCTGTAAAGGGATTTATTCTCCCGTGTGAATGCTCTCTTTATTCTAGTGCATGTCGACGCATGCCAAGACTTAATCTACTCACTGCATGGATGTTCTGCAGGCTGAACATCTAACTTTGCTTTTCTCACTGGGCTGAAAACGCTTCCTTTCCTCTGGTGTTGATTATGTGGTTTATCATTGTGTAAATATATGTGTGTGTCCTTACTTGTGTGTGTGTGTGTGTGTGTGTGTGTGTGTGTGTGTGTGTGTCCTCTCCCTCAGCGGTGTGTTGGCTGCAGTGCCAGAACGGAGGTGTGTGTCAGCGGCCCAACACTTGCTCTTGCCCGGAGGGCTGGATGGGCCGACTGTGTGAGGAGCGTGAGTATTTACAATAGCACAGTAGCAAATAGCATTCACAGGACTCCATTCACACCATATCACTATAATATACCCAGAACGTGATGCAAACTAATATACAATGAGTGTATGACTCCAACCAGCTTGCTAAGCAGGATTAGCACAATAGCACAAAGAGGGGAGGGATCATGGACTGGGTCGGTGATTGTTCACTACTCCAGAAGAGAGAAAGAGTGAGAGAGAAAGAGAGAGAGAGCAAAGTCTTACTCTTTCATTCCTCTCTAACAAAAGACTGCCGTACAGTTTTTGTGTCTCCCACTCACTCTCAACCGAGAAGCTTAAGTGCAGCCAGTGGCGTGAAAATCAATTTTACCCGAGCACTGGATAGTGCTATCGCTCCTAAATACTTCAAATGGATGATGATTCGCCATCAGTCATTTCAGTCGTTTTTACATCCCCAAATGCTCTGACCTCCTAGAAAAACAGCCTAGATTGTAACACTAAATGATGAAGAGGTTTCAACACTATTTTTCAGAGAAACAGACAGAAGAAGAAGAGAGGGAGCGAGAGAGATGATGACCTGGGATGACTTCCTCTTTATGCTTGTCTCTCGTTTCTCTTCTCTAATAATAGCGATCTGCATCCTGCCGTGCCTGAATGGCGGGCGCTGCGTGGCACCCTACCAGTGCGAGTGTCCCACCGGGTGGACGGGTACACGCTGTCACAGTGGTGAGTGTGTGTGTGTGTGTGTGTGTAAGAGGGATGCATTCATGTGTTTACATTTGTGTGTGTGTGAGTGACGAAGCCTATACACATACTGTGTGTAGTAATCGCTCAGTGACGTAGGATGGAGGTAATTCAGCTCTGACTGCATCACCTCAGCAGGGGGACTGATTTGTTTTAACTGTGGGGAGAGACCTCATATCCATCTTAAAACATCATTCAGTCTCATATACAGTCTAAAAAAACAGTCTTAAAACAAATTTTTTTTAAACTGCCAATCTGTTGAGATTATTTCACTTGTTTCCAATGCGGTTACTTTTATTTTGAAAATGTTTTTGACAATATCTTGGAATAAGACAGATCACTCGACACAGTATTAAGATAATGTCACTTGATATGAGAAAATTCTTGAAATTAATTTTAAAAAATTGCATTGGAAACAATTTTTTTCACTTATTTTACGAAAAACTCAGTAGTAGATTAAACGACTTGTTATGATGGCATTTTAGAGTAGAGTCATTCACTGTAGAGGGTTTACTATACAAGCCTGGCTCCATGGAGAGAGTGGCAATGAAAGGCAGTTATCTGTCTGTCGTGGCAGTGCGTCCCTCTGTTGCTGTAGTAATGTAGGTAGCGACATGCATTGTTCTCTGAGGGCCTCAACACTAAAGCAAACACACAGTCGCAGATTAACCAGCCCTCCTTTTGAAGGGGGATTCCAACCAAATTGCCGTTTTCTTTCTGCAACAGTTGACCTTTCCCTCAACGTGTTGTGTGGCATCGTGCTGATCAGTGCTACTGGGAAGGCTGTGTGGGAGGTGAAACAGGAAATGTGTGACATTCCTAACCGAGGATGTTTGTGCTGTGAATGTGTGTGTGTGTGTGTGTGTGTGTTGCCGTGTCCACAGCTGTGTGTCCATCACCATGTCTGAACGGAGGCAGGTGCATCAGGCCGAACAGGTGTCACTGCAGCCCCGGGTGGAGCGGACACGACTGCTCCAGGTGATCACACACACACACACACACACACACACACACACACACACACACTGTACTTACACTACTGTAAATTGTGGGTGGACAGAAACCGAAACTAAGGCCTCAATCTCACATCTCTTGCGAAATCATTCCTATTATGGGTTATTATTAAAGTTATGAGTCATCTTAACCTTGTGAGGATGGAATCATCTGTGTTTTTGGAAATAAAAAATAAAAGACTGATAGATTATAGGTAGCATATTTTGTCTCAGTTGGTTTGAAACTAGGAAAATACATTTTCTATTAAACTCTGTAGCACAAATGTGTCTCTTGATGCCCCATGGATTCTGGACTCTGACGCAGGGTTTTAGCTTTTCTTGCGCTTATCGACCCGGAGATCTGCAGATGTCAACCATTAGCTCCAAATGAATTTAAGCACCGAGACGATGCCAGTAGCCAACTCACAAAAGGCCACGACGCAGCCCTAATGCTCAGCCCTGACTGAGCATTTTTGAGAGATGAAAAGTTTAATGGTGTTGCCCGCTGCCTCTCTCCATCCACAGGAAAAGGAAATCGGGATACTACCATTTCTAAAGATGCCACTCAGCTCCATGTGAATCGTCTGATGAAGGGAATTCATGTATAGTTATTGACACAATTGTAAACCATTCATTCTCATCTCTCAAAGAAGCAAAGCAAGAACCATTTTGTAAAATAAAGCTGTATTTTTTCATATAGAAAATCAACAGTATTAAACGTATGCTGCTATATACTTGTACGATGTGTAAAAACTATTGATGTGATTGTCCAATGTATATGTGTAAACTATTCTCACATTTTTATTAAAGCATAAAATACCATTGATCGGTTTCTCTTTGCCTTTACATGGACTCAGAAAAGGTGCACGATAACGGGATGTCATTTCCAGAGTGATGCAGGAGAGGATGAAAATGTTTGTTTTGTAAACTCACACCATCCATCTCAATACTTTTGCAGAAGGCTTGTGTCACACCGCAATAATCTGCAATAATCTCATGTTACAGTGTGATTGCTATATGCACTGATGGTTTTTGGCCACTTCCCTTCTTTCATTCATTCATTCTTTTTTAACCCATAAACCCATAAACTAACCCATAAAAAGCAAAAGCACCAAGTCTCAGTTTCTCATCTTCATTTATTAAATCCACCCAATTAGAAACGATAAAAACATAGAGAAAAATCCAAGCGCAAATTTATCTGAGATATAAAAACAGGATTAAAATGGTCCTTCACTGATGTTAATGAAATCCCAGCCAGGTGTTAACATGGAACAATACATATATTGAATAAAGTGGAATATTGAATCGATACATGATGGAGGAATAAAGGGCCACTGTGGAATAGAAAACCAGGTGTTTGCTGTAGATAAAATAGAACGTCTCCTCAGTGTATGGGGAGGGTAGTGGCGGTTCTTGTTGTGTTTACAGAGGGTGCATGCGGATGGTGGGCGGGGCTTAGTTTCATGACCTCAGAGCTTCCACTTTCTCTACCAGCTTGTCGTAGTTGGCACCAGAGAACTCACCCACCTGAAACACAAAAGGCAACATAAACCGACATGGCAGCCTAAGGAGAGGATGGGGTGTTTCGGTTTGTTTTCAAATGACCGTTGCTCAAATAATGGGGGGATGTTTATGATTGCAGGGAAATGCTTACCAACTCTCCCTTCTTGTAGAAGTGGAATGTGGGCATGCATTTGATGTCGCAGTGTGTAGCCACTTCCTGAAAAGAGCAAGGGACAGAAGTAGGGTTAGAAAACACAAACGCAGGTATGAACGTGAAGATGAGAAACGTGCTAGGTCATAGATTACAGTGTGCATGAGCCAAACAGGCAACACATTAAGCCTGCTATGTCCTTTAAACAGGATACACAGGCTGTGGATATGTAGGCTTATATAGGAGGTGTCATTCATGCTAGAAAGGTCTACAGCCTGGATGGTTTGAGATAACATAATAAACAAAGCAGGTACAGGGTACCTGGTTACTTTCGTCAGGCTACTTTCATGCTGTATAATCCCGTGACATGTTTTTAAAATGTCATTTTACCATTTGAAAAGCCAGCAAAAGGAAAACAATCCACAAACATTCAATATTGACATTTTGTTCCCTGGTTTGAGATTGACATGAAGACACACCACCAGGGGAAACACATTTGTTTATAGGGGAAACACATTTGGACACTGGAAAGGACACTTGTTTGGACTGGATAGGGTCAAATTTCTGGTGACTAGTGGTTCTCTTGCCTACCTTCAGTGTGTTGAATGCACTTATTGTGAGTTGCTTTGGATAAAAGCGTCTGCCAGATGACTGTAATGTAATGTAATATAAACAGGAAATGGGTTTGGACTGCTGGATGAATCACAGTGTGTCTCACTCCCTGACGTGTGTGTTTCCCAAAGGCACAACTTGGATGCTTGTGAGCCCTGAGAACAATACCCGGGGAAGAAGAAGTCAATTACATTTTTGGTTCTGGTTCTATTTGTGTCACCAGACTCTTGACAGTACCACAGCACAGAGCTGTCACTGTTTTCATCCCCTAGGTTACCTCACGCGGTTACGACAACAGTTGGGCAACTCTTTCCATTCATGCGAAGTTGAAGACTCACAAATGATTTCAGACTCACGCTGCTCCGTGCTTCGCTTCATGACTCATGAACAACATGCACTGTAGCAGTAGGATAAAGAGAAAAACTGTGCTGTGGTCACATGAGCCAGCTGGTCTACATAGCCTGGTGAACTGGATTGCTATGAGTATTAATGCTGTGAACATAGAGAACAAGTAGAACTAGATAGTGCGGAGGATATAGTGTGTCACAGGGAAACCTTCTCACGCACACACTTTTGTGGCCGGTTGTTTTTTTTGGCGGCATGTCCTTTCAACCTACATTTGTGCTGCCAAAATGTCGAAAATACTGCTGGGTAAATAATGGCACATCCTTGTTGATTTAGGATAAAGACGAGCTGTAAAAAGCAGAACTATCAGCAAGATGCGATTTACAAAAGAAGATGGGCCTACATGTATTGAGTGTTGAGAATACGGAGTGTGTCTGAGTGTGTTCCCCTGTGTGTGGGTGTTGGGATGGAGGCTCATTGTGCTGGAAAATCTCCCTTGTTTTCAGAGGTCTGTGTCAGCAGGTAAAGCTCTGCATAAAGCCTGGGGATTGAGTTGTCCACACCATCTCGGGGGCTCCTAGTGCCCCGGATGAAAGAAAACAAATTCCCAGGGGGAAAACCCTGGTGCGCACACACGCACGCGCACGCGCACGCACACACACACACACACACACACACACACACACACACACACACACACACACACACACACACACACACACACACACACACACACACAAACACTTACCTGGGCTTCATCCACATCCACCTTCAGGAAAACCACATTTTTGTTTTCTGGCTTTTCTGACAATTCCTGCAAGAGAATGGATCAGAGTCAGCTTAGAAGAGCAACTGCTGATACATGGATCAATCTGTGATCTGACCAATGGCGAAGGACCTACGTAGATCCCCCATCACACTAGCATAGTAGTACCACCCTCATATATAGAAATACATAAATACCATAGTGAGGAAGTATTAAAATACTGATGCATTTCTGTTCAAAATGTATAAAAAGGCAAAAATAAGAAAATCATCCTCATTGCTGACAACTACAAATTCAAATGCCTGGTTCGACAATGTCAACAAGTTAGTCTCAGCCATCAAATTCTCCCAAGGGTTTTCCAGTTAAGCAGGGATCTAAGTGTTTATTACTTGAGGTGGGGCCGGCTTGGCAAAAGGTTGCCTGGGAAACAACATGTCCCTCTGAAGAGCTGCTTCAGACCCTCTCTCCAGCTAGAGAGCAACACACATCACTCCTGGCAGGACGCCCTACAACTTACAGAGACTAGAAATTTGTCTCAAAGGGGCTCAGAGTATGCCTGCAAATTGCATCACGTTATACCTGTTGTATGCACAAAATACATTTGCAAGTCTTTGTGAAGAGAACTCAAAGGAAAAAGACGATCTGGAAGCAGCCTGAGTCTTTAAACCCAAGCTACAACATGAGAGCTTCATCCTACCAAATCTGAAAGTTATTAAACGTCTAAAAGACAAAATAAACTAAAGAAAAGACAAAACCTTGGTGTTACAAAACATTGTCATAAACTGGTAAAATAACTACACTGTGTATCTTGTCTCGTTGGAAAACTACACTAAATGAAGTTTAAAAGATTCTTTTAAACATGTATTTACATTTAATCTATTTCTTGTTTGTATTACACAATTCACATTCAAGAACTTTATTTGTCACACACACACAGGGTGTGCAGTGAAATGGAAAAGTGGAAAGTGGAATGGAAAGTACCTGTGAAACCAAAAATACTAAAACTAGAACTGAAACAAAATAAAAACATTTGTGAAAGAATAAAAACGACACTAAAACTACCAAACCCACAGTGAAAACAAACTAAACCTATCCGAACCCTTTGTCAATGGTACCAAACAACTCCAGCTCCACAATCACCAACTCACCTTGTAGCGAGGGGCGATCTGTTTACAGGGACCGCACCACGTGGCTGTGAAGTCCACCACTACCAGCTTGTCTCCAGCTTCAATCAGGATGGCCTTGAAGGAATCCTACAGGAAATTAAAACGTTATAATAACAGTAAAGGCCAGGTTACGACAAAGCTGTGGGGAAGGGGAACCTAAACAGTTTACTCAACTTTAGACTTGTGAAATAGTGTTTACCTTGATTTCATAAGCTGACATCCTAATGGTATAAACTTAAAGCATTCATTATGGCAAGTATTATAGGACTCCTGCAGGGTGAAAGTTTCATCAAATCAAATTTAAAGCTTTTCAAGCTCTTTCCCTTACCAGGTACAATGAAATATAAGACGATTCTGAATGAATGTGAAAATGAAAACAAGTGTACACCTAGCAGGGATGCCTGACTGGGCACATTTCTGACTGGAAAAACAGCACTAAACAAAACAAAAGTTTAAAGAGCCCTATAACTGCAGTTAAAACTCAACATTAGTACCATCCTGAATAAATATTTTGTATTGGTCATTTGCCTCATGGTGATCATCCAGTTCAGTTCTTAGCTTATCCACTTTATTTACCAATACGCGACTGGGTATGATTAGTGTGATCTCAGTGCATCTGCTGTTTGCTGAGCTAGGCTTCAGTATGGGGAATACATATACTAAATTGCACACTAGCATTAAACAAGGACACTACATATATAACTCATAATTACAGGCTGAACTGTATTGAACCCAACGACCTCCTCCGTTGTAAAATACCCGATAAGTGCACAGCTAATTCAGCTAATTCAAATATCAAAGAGCTATTCAAGAACTATATCGCTTGGCGGAAGAATAACTTGTAATAACGGTAATAATAATAGTAATAATAGATATGATAAACGTTTGCGTTTTCTTTCTTGATACAACTGGTGTATTACAGCCATTAAATAAAGGCCAGCCAGTCGACACGGTGATTTCTGAACAGCTTACAGTTAACTCTTGGCCTATGTCGCATTATAGCATCAACATTTAAGTTGCGGTAAAGGACCGAACGGCTACGGTCATCGCCCCATCCTGAAACATTATTCAACTAGGCCTGCGAGGCCTGTAAGATAACGTTAGTTAGCTGCTACCTAAAACCGGGCATATTAATAGTTAACGTTAGTAGACTTGCTGCTTGCCAAGCTTTGGGGATCTGTAACGGCAGCAATTAGGCAACACAGCCTCGATCAATAAGTTGATGTAAGTGTATCCCCGCATTTCGCCACCAGAGCTTCCCTGTCCCAACAGCAGCCCTCGCTACTAGCATGGCCCTCTGTGTAGAAAGACAAATGTCCAAAGTTGCATGCATGGTGGTTGATGGCGGTAACCGCGGTTAAACGCAACATGTGCCCGGGCAACACCAACACAAGTGAGCTCTTAGTCCAGGAGATATAATTTTAAACAGCGTGACTATAACAAGGGGGTCGTTGTCTATTCTGCATTTACTAGTCTAGCTGAACATCATTTTATCCCACTACGCGGAACGAGAATCACTGAGTAGGCGCGGAGATGTCCAAGTCAGTAGAAAGCACCACTGCAACGAATATGAAAACGTGTATCTATGCCTGGTAGTGTTGAGTGAAAACGTGTATCTATGCCTGGTAGTGTTGAGTAGTAGTAGACAGTAAAGCTACGCATAAACAACAAATACGACTTACCAAATCTTCTACTTCGCGAACCATGATGGTGATGATTAAAAAAAACCGGGCCTGGCCTGCGAATACGCTTTGCAGCTAAGTTGAACTGCCCTCTCTCAGCAGGCTGATGCGATCTCCGTTATTTATGACAGCTACGTCAAGCCACCCAGACAGAACCAGAACCATAACGGATATGACTTCATTTTGACTTCAAAATAAAAGCGTAGATGTGTCGCGAATGAAACGAACGATTAAGCATTGGGGTAACAGGATCTCTTGAATACCATGAAAGTGATTTTTGAAAAATGAAAATACTTTTTTACCACACATTCCTTCCTAAGTATAGTATTTACATTCACTTTGTATTACTCAAAAAAAACGTTGCAACACATGTTCGTCGATATTAATTTTATTGTGAAAAGGCTTTTTATAATCGGAAGGGACACTGGGATTCATGGCTCAAACGGTTAACTGTTACCCTACACCACCTTTGCTGAGGATTTTGCCTGCATGTATTACGGTAAAATACTTTCTCAGGAATGACGCTGACCCTTCCTCCCATCTCCCTCCCAGAAATATAAACTTGAAATATAAAATTGGTTTGTTAACTGTCAAAATAATGGGCTGAAATAACGTAACGTCTTATTTGCGAGTACTCAATCAAACAGTGATTGATTGAGTACATTCTTCTTTTATAATTCCCTGCAATCATTAGTGCTCAGTTATGGCAGCGAGCGAGGCGCAACAGTGATTCAAGTCACTATGACTTGACAAATTCTTGGTTTACCGTAAGGGACTGGGTGTGCCTTGCTCTCGAGCACTATGCAGTACCATGATCAGATTTCCAACCTTTTGTAGCCATCACAAGGGTGTGTTTATCTTGGTTGCCACATTAACCAGCGTCAAACATTCACTGTCATAGTTTCATCTTTAAATATGGATTGAAAACCACCTGGGAATCTAATGAAATACAACGTATGTTTTAATAGGGTGCAACGAATTCAGGTTGCAATATGATAACTTTGAACTAGCATCCAATCTTTTGACCCCTTCAGTTTCTATCCAGTATTACCCCTGCAGTAGTAGCAGCATCGCTCCCAACCATGGAAACGAGGCTCTCATCACCACAGCCTTATGAAATTCAAATCAGTGTCTAAAAATACACTCTTTTTCCAGATCAAACACAAAGCTCCAATAGGCAGTCGGAGGCTAACAGTGTCGGCTCTATTATCTTGGGTCCTCTCAGCTCGGGATGAAGAGGAGCACAAATCTTCAAAAGGCTTCTCTCTTTTTCGCAGGTCTTAAGGGCATGACGTGTGGAAATTAAAACCGGATTCATCTCTTGCATAGACACTGATAAGACTACGATATGAAATCCACAATGTTAATGATGGGTTTTCTAGGTGCAGTGGATTGGTGAGAAAACCAACATATAGCCAGTGGTAGAGGTTTGTTTGAAAGACATGATACAGACAAAGTTTTACCAAAAAAGGCAGAAAAGGGTTTATTACGTGTACAAAAAACATCTCAGTCAACACAATGCACATGAATAATGGTGCTGTGCTAAAGAATGAAATAGTGTATCATGCAATAGATATACACAGGTACAGGTCCAGGTTTGGGTCACTGGCAATCTAAAAACATGAGCTTATTCGTAGCTCTATTGCTAAGACTCTGTCCTTCATATATAAAGTGTGTAATGATGCCAGTCTAAACACAGGCACTGCTATGCATTTTTTTCACAACAACCCTTTTCCATTGATCCCTTGTCAGACTTTGACGATGGCCTTGCCGAGGTTCTCTCCCCGCAGCAGCCCCATGAAAGCAGCTGGCATGTTTTCAAAGCCTTCCGTGACATGCTCCCGGCACTGCAGTTTACCCTGCAGATGCAACCAAAATATCAAGCAGATATAGATTATCATATCACTCTCGAATCTTGTAGAGGCCCCCCAAAACTGTGGACAGACACATCTGGCCTGAGGGGCCCCTCTCTGTGTGGCTCTGAAATGTCCAGTGGAAAAATGGGGGTGTTCAAATGAAAACATGGGCTCTCAGAGGGGCAAAGAGTCCACGATTCAGAATTAGATCCAGCATTATAACAAATAGTATTTTCTGCGACTAACCTCTTTCATCCATGCCATCAGCCTCTTGAGGGTTTCAGGGTGTTTATGCTCCCACCTGCTCTGCATGAAGCCCTCCATCTTCAGCTGCTTGAAGATCATAGTCAGGTGGGGGTACGGGCCTGAGGGAGACCAACAGGTTGGGAGAGAGTGATAGAATGATTGGTGTGAAAAAATAACAGGCTCTGTAAATGAACAACATTGTACTATAACAGATGAGGGCATCACTCTCGCAATACCAGACAATGGCGCCCTCTAGTGAACAGTAGCGTGACATGTTGAGATTATTAAAGACGGCCACTAGAGGGCGCCATCACCTCAGTGACATAATGATGATCTCTCAATATGTCAAGTCACGATAAAGAGACAAAATTAACAAACTGGTGAAATGACCCGTTTACATGATACCTGCATTTCACTACTTTCAGTCTCACAAGTAAAATAAAGCATATAAACAGTCAAAGAGTTAACAAATGTAGGAAAATGCACACCTGTCTGTGGCGTGCTGTCATTGTACAAAGAAATACATCCACACACAGCTATTCTTCCAAAGTCCTTCATCTGTGGCAAGGCAACACTTGAAAAATGACCTCCCACCTATCAAAGAAACAAGTGTCATTTACATCAGTCAACTTTGAAGTCTTTTACATTTTTAAGTTTTAGGCATTTAGCTGACACCGTTAGAAGATTCCGAGTGCAAAGCCACGGTGTCGTGTCAATATTCTTGTGACACTGGAAAGACCATGTAAGAGAGAACGGCAAGGAGAAACAATCTCCTTGCCATTGCCAAAAAAAGAAGAACATAAGAAAATAAGAGTATAAGTCACAATAAAAAAATTTTTGATGTTATTTGCTAGATGCATCAGAGAGAGCCAGGAAAGCCTGATAGACAGTGGTGTGACATGTAAGACCCCAGGCCGGACCCAAACCCAGGACACCGCGGCCACACGAGCCGCCAACCGAGCCGCCAGGTCTGTTTTGAATTTTCAGGTGAGTGACATTTACAGATCTAAGCTGTATGTTTAAGTTAAGTCAAGAAAGTAGGAGGTTATTCGTCTCAAGGCTTCCAATACATACCGATCAATAGAATGATGATTGCTGAAATGCCAGGGAGAAATACATTTTAGGCATTTACCCAACACTTGTAGCAGGTTCAGTGTCTTCCTCAAGGACAATATGACTATATGGGACAGCCACTCTAACCACCGGGCCACGCTGCCGCCCTTACTTACATTCTCAAAGTAGCAGTCGTATCCCTCTGGAGAGGCCTTCTTTAGCGCCTCCTCCAGTGAACCGACAGTTTTGTAGTTGAAGGCCTCGTCGAAGCCCAGCTCTTTCAGGAAAGCCACCTTGGCGTCGGACCCTGCCGAACCCACCACCTTGCAACCCTTGATCTTGGCAATCTGGCCCACCACAGAGCCCACCGCCCCGGCCGCCGCGTTCACCAGAAGGGTCTCCCCCGCCTGGAGCCCCAAGACCTCCTCTAGACCGTACACAGCTGTCAGTCTGGAGAGAGAGGGAGAGAGAGAGAGAGTGCTCTGGTAAATGCTTTTTAGTTTGTCTGTGTTTGCAAATCCAACCTCCGAGAGATGAAAAGCACGAGGATTGTTTGTTATCTGGAGCTCCAGCTGTTTATTCTATCAAAAGAGGATAAAACAGCTGTTTTCCGCCAGTTAAGATAAAAAACAAACAAGCAATCTAACAGAGATACGTTTGACATTTTTCTTCAACAAAGTGATTCTGACTAATTCACCACTTAAACTATTGACCTCAGCCCATATACACATTTATAACTACAGGTGCCCCAGACCGTCAGGAGTTCCTTTTAAAAAGTCCTAAGGAAACACCATCTCAGTGTTGTTTGCTTCTGTAATTGAACATATTTTCATTTGAAACTGGATGTTGGGGTGGGTCATAATGTGGGGAGGGACTGTTCAATGGCGTCAAAAAGTGAAAAATGCTTTGCAAATAATCTTGAGATTATTATTATTATTAAATTCCAGACCCTTCAGAATGAATCACTTACATCACTGGGATGAAACCAAGGCGTTTTAGGAAAAGGCAACAGGGTTTTCTGGTGAACACCCAAAAATATGTAGCAATGTCATGTCACGCCATGATGTAACCACTAAAGTACACTGTTTTCCAGGAAGTAAATGTAATAAAGTTTTTATAGAAAATACAAAAGAAAAAGAGTTTAGTCATTTTTTGGGCATTTATTGAGAGAATTAGCTAACAAGTTGAAAAATGTACTTACTCCCTGTTTGAGGTCTTAAACTTGACCACTGATAAGAAATCAGTTTTCCCGGTCCCTTTCCTAACCGTAAACATTACCGGGAGAATGGCAAATCTGTTTTAGATTAGCAGCTATGGTATTCTTTTGAACATTTATCCAGGGAAGGGGAGAGCTGCCCAGTGCTACCAGTCTACTACTGTTGGTGTGTCCAGTGTCACTGGGTTGGCTTGCTCAAGGGCACCATGGCAGCAACTGTTGAAAGAAGGAGCAGCGTTCTTCATTCACTTCCCTAACGTGTTCCCAGTCGGTGATTCGAACCGGTGACCAGTCACACGTCTGCTTCTCTAACAAGGCTACCACCGCCTTTATGGGCAACGTCACTGTGGTCCATCTTACCCTGGCATGCCGATGGTGCCCAGGGCCAGGGACATGGAGACGTCTTGAGGCCAGTCAGGCATGACGGGCGTCAGGTCTGTCCCGTCACAGACTGTATGGGTCCTCCAGCCACACCGCCCAACCACATGGCTGCCCACAGGAAATGCGGGGTTGTTACTCTGAATCACCCTGTAGAAAACAAAATACCATGAAAACAGGACAAACAAAAAAAAAAATGGTGCCAAAGTTCAATGTTTCAGGATCAGCTAACTAGTTTGCTACGGTCTCTAATGTCCATAACCAGGATGGATGTCAAACCAGGCGGGAAATAAGCTTTATCCATATCGTCCGTTACCAAGTATAGAAAACACACGGAAGATGAGACTTTGCAATGGAGCGGTTTTTGAGGTCCTCGGGAAAGTTTAGTCATTGAGTCATTTGTTCTGCACGTGTTTATCAACAAACATCTTCCCGTTCAAACAGATTGAAACACTTGTGTGCAGAACTCCCAGCCAAGTACATCGCAACTGTCCACATTCAGTATGAGTCATTAAGGATCAGAGGTCTCAGTAATTAATAGCAGGTGCAGGGCCTATTTTGTTTCAGTAAATGTCAGGCATGCATGTTATAGCATGATAGATGAAAGCCTTTTTTGAGTGTGTGTGTGTGTGTGTGTGTGTGTGTGTGTGTGTGTTTTCCTTACTTGGCCACTTGAGTTCCGATCATCAGATCCCCCTCCTTCATGCGAACCCTACTGAACGGCCTAGGGAGAAATGGCATGGCCAGAAAACCAAATCAGTTGACATTACATTTAATAAAAATAATTTAAAAAAAACAACCATTTGATTTTGTACACGTGATTTTGTAATGTTATGCTTTGTTTTTCAGTTCTGGTAGGAGGATGGAAATAGGTTTTAACATACTCTCCACCCACCTCATGTATGGGTCCACACTGAGAAATAGAGCTTCCAGAAGCACCTCTGAAACAATAAGATACATTAGAGCAAAACAACAGACTTAACACTTAAACCAGACAGAAGTATCCCTCCTCCGTAAGGCAAGTGTATGCAGATTCACTAAAAGTGTCTGCTCTGTAACACATCCAGTCCATTAAACCTCAGTCAAGCAGGTAAACAGCAATTTTACCCCCATCTTTTGGCTCAGGAAGCTGCTCCAGCCTGAGCTCAAAGTTGCTCTCCTTAGGGAAGCCGTCAAAGTGCTTGGTCAGGATCCACGTCTTAGCTTGGACCATGGTTCTTTGTTTTGGACAGCTGTGAGAGACGGTTAGAGCAGCAGTATTAAGCATATACACAGACTGTGCACAATTAGACACACCTACTATTTCCCTGGCAGGTAAATGCAGGTGATCTCCTACTCACTTCACTGATTAAATCCACCTCAGTCAGGTTTAACAAGGACATTTACGCCTTGACAAAACAAAACTCTAACAAAACTATCTATGAAACAACTTTAATAGGAGGTGCCCACTTGATAAGGTTTCTACTTGGCTTTGTTACAGGTGCTCAAAGTCTGGAATGCTATACAAGGATTCATGGGGAATATTGGCATTACGCCAACAAGCCTATACACAAACACATACACAGGCACATAAGAATGAGGAACAAACAAGTCGAACAATAGCTGCATAATTTACAGGTATGCAATAATTAGTTTCTGCACAATGCAAAATATACCGTCTTAAAGAAGTACGTACCGGTTTAAAGAAGAGAATGATGATTAAATATGTCCTTTACCTCCTCTTGAATGCTATTCTTGAATGCTATATGCAGACATGCTCACGTGAAAAGGAGAACATTTGGTTATTGTCTCGCAAATTGCAAGCAGACATCATGTAATATTCGACTAACGTTATCTGGCTCAACTACTGAACCCTCCTGACAGGCAAACTCGCCAATGAACTCCCTTTTGTGGGCAGCCTGCTGTAGTTTGAACCGTCTCCTAAAATAGCCGCTATCTAGCTAAGGTTAGCAAGTTGTCTCACGTACACCCCACGCTTCCATACTATCCACGCTATCCAGTTGACTTACCAGATTCTGTTGTCCATAAAGAAATGATGAGACTTGTGGAGGAACCGTGAATCTTACATAGTGTGGGAGGAGAGAAGGTAGCGGAGGTTCGGCCGCTAAGTGCGATTGGCTGAGAAAGTTTGACGCAGCCTCTGACGTGTCACGCCAGATGTAACGTTTTCATGCGTGACGACGTAACTGTATTTAGAAATTGACGCGCGCACTTAGCTAGGACGCTAACAAGAAGGAGTTGCCGAGAAAGATTTCAAGTTACTGGACTGAGAAGTTGTTAACCTCTTCGCATTTCGTTGGTAAGAAACAGCTCTATAGGCCGAATATCAGAAATTATGGTAGTTAGCTGGCTAGAATAATCTTCTAGGTACATTCATAACTACTTTTAGCTGTCCTCACTGAGGCTTTGCGTTAGCTTGCATGCTAACAAGACACGGCACTGAAGTCCGTATAACGTACATTACAGCTCAGATCCTCACTTGTTCTCACTAACTCATGTTAATGTAATACCCCTGGCTTATGGTTTTGTAAAAAATAACTAGTTAGAGTTAACTTACTGAGAAAGATAGAATTGCATCTGTCAAACCCTGATTTGTTTTCCTGAATGGAAATCTTTTCCCGGAGTCTCCGGTTAGACTTGTTTTGAGGATTCAGAGGAAGTATAGTAATATTACCCTGTTGTGTTTTATAGTTATGGTTTTCTGTGTTTACTCTCACCCTCTGTGTGTATTGCCTTCCACCTAATATTCCATAATCACCACTGTACTGCTGTGTGACAGCCTGGCACAGTAACAAGGGTGACACAGGGCGCTGAACCACCATGTTAGACGGTGGTCAGTTTGTGGAGGCACTTGGTCGCCTAGGTTACCCTGCTGCATCATCACTGAAGGCCTCAGAGTTTGACTGGCTGTTCGACTGCGCCCCAGAGAACCTTCACTTCTTGCGCTTTGTCTGCCGCACCCTGAACCGGAGCAATGTTATCACTGTGGAGGAGGTGAATGCCTTTCGGGAGCTACAGAAGTCCGGCAAGTCAATTCTGGATGAACCAGCCCTGAGCGAGGTTCTCAAAACCATTGGACCTTCAGATGGGAACAGTGTAAGCATCTTAGGGCCTTCCTCTTCCTCCTCTGCCTTATTTGCAGCAGAGGGAGATTTGGCCATAGAGGACTTGGAGGCAGAGCTGCGGGCACTACGTAAGGAGA
This sequence comes from Hoplostethus mediterraneus, assembly GCA_034670385.1. Taxonomy (NCBI): domain Eukaryota; kingdom Metazoa; phylum Chordata; class Actinopteri; order Trachichthyiformes; family Trachichthyidae; genus Hoplostethus; species Hoplostethus mediterraneus. The sequence goes on from JAXDDW010000171.1 coordinate 290,857, forward strand.
AGGAGCTGAAGCAACAGCGCTACAACAAGCTGCAGGTTGTGGCCACCACCCGCGCGGATGTTGATTTGCGACTTGTCACTGAACTGGAGAGCGCTGCCTCGAAGCTGAAGGAAGCCAATGCTGCTATTGGGGCTGAGAATGCTGACACCAATGCTTTATTACAAAACCTAAGTGATGAGGTGAGCAAGCTGGCTGCATACCTCCCAGTTCAACCAGAAGCCAAGCTGAAGAAATTGGGAAAGGAAGAAGCTTTGGCCCCATCAAACCCCTCTGGACCCAAAAGACAAGCTGTCGTCCTCTCCCAGCTGTCCCTGGAGCCCTACTTGCACCAGGAGGAGCTCAACACCAAAACACTGGCTGCCTTCACCCAGAAGCATTTCTTTCAGGGCATCTCCGACATTGTCGAGACCTCTTGCTCCGAACGCTTCCAGCTCCTGGACCTCAGCTCATGTGAAGTTGGGAGTGAGGAAGAGGAGGAAGAAGGGAAAAAAGGAGAGCCGCGGGTGGTGGAGCAGAGGAGGACAGAGATGGCTAGGTTGCAAGTGGGCCCATATTGTGTCCCAGCACCAGCTGCTGACGGCCATGGCGGAGGAGAAGAGCATCAAGGCTGGACTGGACTGGCTCTCTGAGAAGTGCTCTCATGCCAAGGTAATGCTCAGTGCTATGGTGTGAAATAGGATTTAATTGGAAAGTGAATCTAGAACTACTACACTGTGTGTATTATTACTTTACCAAATAATACTATACCAATGTAGCACAGGTACAACACTACCACCTATTAGAATATACTACTAAAGTCTAGTTACTTTACAGAAAAATGTGCTTTGCAAAAGTCTTGGTTCTTTTTGCTCTAGTTTCCCTTCTCATCCTCTTTCTTCTCCACTCTACCAGACTGTTTCCTCCTCCTCCTCTCTCCAAATGCGTGAGGCAATGTCCAAGAGGGAGCTGCAGGCCGTGCAGGCTGAATGTGAGGCTTTGCTCCACGGACCAGTACCTGTTGCCCTCAGGGAAGCAGCCAGGTTGCTCAATGTGCCTGTGGTGAGGGGAGACTTGGCTCTGCAGCTGGCCAGGCAAGACTACTACACATCCAGACAGGACCAGGTTAGTTGGCGACATTACCCATCTCACCATGAGGTCTTTTCTGTAATAAATATATAATGTAGTGCAACAGTTAAATGAAACCCGTAGGGAACCTCTTTTTGCTAAGCCTCTCTTACAAGCAGGTTAGAGTGCAGGGCCATCTACAGAACAGTGGTAAGGATTCAGTGTGTTGCTTAAGGACACTAAAGTAGGGTGGATGCTTGCCAACATGGGGGCTTTAACTCAGGTCCTCTGCTTGAGTGGTTTGCCTATTCCCCGCTGCCCACTATTGTTGTTATTGGACTGGACAGTCGGTAACTGAAAAGTCAGGGGTTTGATCCTCAAAATGTGTGTCCATCAACAGCCATGTGTACTGTCCATGTGGCCTTAAGCAAGATACGGAACCCCCACCAGCCCAGTCATTGTAAGTCACTGTGGATGAGAGCATCGACTAAAAGGGCTAAAATGTAAATCTTTCCAACCAGGTGCGTGACTACCTGCTCCGTCAGAAGGCATCCTTTGACCTGCTCCTCCTGGCCCTGGAGATGGAGCTGAGGAAGTGGAGGATGGTGCTGAAGCAGCTGGGAGAAGTGAGCCGCAGGCTGGTGGAGGAAAGTGAGGAGGCATCGCTCAGGGTTGAGGCTCTGGCCCAGCCTGACCTGGCAATCAACCCCCGGCCCAGCCCCATCATCAGCTGCAAGGACGCAGCCTTCAGCAGGTAGCGGGCTAATGCATTTCAGTGTTACTTGAAATTCATCACTCAATAGTTCAAAAGTGTAGATGATGTCATCCTCAAAAGTGTTTTTAATAAGGTCTTGACTGTGGCTAATGGGTTAAATGTTTTACCCAAATGAGTTTTTTCATGTCAGGAAATCATTTTGTAAGCACATGTGACACTTTTTTGGTGGATATGTCCTCTTGGAACAAAACTCTGTCTAGATTGCTATATCTAATGATTTGCAATGACTTATATTAGAATATTTATCATTAATTACTATATAATAATCACAACGTCTAGTCAAGACCGTGTAATAAATGCAATATTTGGTGGTCCAAACAGCTATTGTTGAATCTTATCACCCACTGAAGCATGATCTTTACCTGAAGTTGAATATCTCTAAAACATGGAGAATCCAGCTTGTAAAAGTGTTTTAACTTTCTATTAACAATTATTATGTAACACCGTGTCAGGTTTTTCAAATGGTCTCACGTTGGAACAAAACCTTCTCTTCAGACTTCTCCAGATCCTAGAGGCTGGTTCAGACTGCAGTCGAGCAGAGCCTTTCCGGACCTATGAGGCATTGGACCAGGCTGCCCGTGACCTGGAGGGTAACTTCCAGGTGTCTCGCGACGCGCTGGCTGGGGCACACCGGCAGCAGGACTACACGGTGACTCGTCTCCATAGCGACTGCGAGGCGCTCCACAGGGCCATGTACACAGAGCTCCAGCAGCTGGTCTTAGAGCCGCAGGTATGTCCCACGGCCATCACTGACCAGGAGCTGCTCTGCCCCAATGCACAGGTGGGTTTCTTTCCCTTCCTCTTATTCACAGTCATCATGAACCATGCAGCCAGAGTGCATTTTAAATGCAATACATGCCGTGAGTCAGTCGATTTTTAAATTACAAGCCACTATTGGTGAGGGAAGCTGGTAGCACAGTTATTCATTTGTTTTTCTGTGGCACATTTTTCACATGGCAGCTATTTATCACTACTTAATAAAGAGACACGGGTGTTGGGTATGAAAACACAAAGTGCTGAATGACTCTCTGGAGGGACTGTTATGTTGTATGACACAAGTTTTGATGGTGTGACTCCTGATTCTGTCCTCTTCCATGAGAATATAACTGTCATATTCATATTTTCTATAAATTTTGAGTAAATGGCCTGAGAGCCAATGATTCTTTTAATGCCAATGAAGAGTTAACCGAATTATCTACTTCCCACTCATTACACATATATATTGTATATTACTATATATGAAATGTTTATTTTTTTTACTATATTTATGCTCATGTAGTGTATTGCTCTCTCCTGTTTCCATAGGAGCTGAGAACGAAGCTGGCGGATACAGAGTCCCATCTCCAGAGCCTGCAGCATCTAATGCAGGACATCATGGGGGAGGTCAAGACCAAGCGTTCCCAGCTTGAGCGCAACGCTCTCCTCAGGCGAGAGAGGGAACTGTACGTCTACTTCCACCTGGATCCCCGGCTACTGCAGAAGGTAGTGGAAGACCTGGAGGGCAAAATGGCTGCCAAGTGAGGGCGGTAGTAGCGAAGCCTGCCAGGACAGATGGGGATGCTAATAACCAGCGTGTACAACATCATTGTCCAGTCTCTGTACCAAGGAAGGCTGCCTGTGATGACATAACCTTGAGGAGATGCCAGTCTGATAATAACTCAGCCCTGTGCTCCAGCAGGAACTCAACTCATCAACCTCCTGCTCCAGAATAAAGTGTTGACCTACTTAAAGTTTGGACCTTCACTTGGTTTGTGTTGGAGAAGGGGATCATTCACTCAACATCCATCAGCTGAAGCCCACAAACATCAGCTTTGGGCATGATGGGACTTGGGGAAAATGATTGGTTGTATCAGATGTATTGCCACATAATTGGTATGGTGTCATTGCTTTTGCTATTTGCAAGCAGTTCTTTGTGTATGTTTATTTAATACAGAAACAAATTTATTCACAAACTAATCCAAGAAGAATTTAGAGTGTTTTGAGTTTAAAGTTGTAAATTTATTGACACAGTTGTTTCCGTTTTTGTCTTAAATCATCAGATAAATAAAGTGATAATGTTAACTCTCAAAATAAAGTATAAATACATGTTTTATTTAAGATTACATAATACCAGCATAGTGTGTCTCTGGACAGCTGGCAGCATACTCTGCAACAGAACCTGATTATTATTATTATTATTATTATTATTATTTTATTTTTTTTAAACCCTGCTTGGAGTACCCATTATACTATGCTGCTACATAGGATAATACAGTGCGTTCCAGAAAGTTAAGACAATCACACAACAGTACTTGAAAACCAGTTGTGAATCTACGTTGTTTTGATACAGTAAACTCCAAGCTGCTACTCCAAGCAGGTTGCAAATACGATTTTAGGTCTGAGCTGTACAAGGGCAGAGGACTGCAACTGACAGAGCTTTCTCCTTTGTCCTGTGTAGGCCACTGACAGACGAAGAGACAGACAGATTCTCAGGTAGTGCGATAGACGAGAGAGTGACAGGCCTCAGGCAGGTGTGGTGGAAGAGGAGGGAGGAGATGGAGAGGTCTAGCAGCAGGCTGTACACGGGCCCTCTGTCCCGGTCGGCCCAGAAGATCCTGGCTGCTCTCCGGGCCCAGAGTCTACGCGTAGTCAGAAACCACTACAGCAACTACAGGCCCAGTGAGTCATGTCACAGAGGCATAGAGTGTGTTGTTAAAGCAAGCCGCAGTATATTAGTACTCGATGCAGAATTTGGCAAAAGCATTTAAAATCTGAAGCAAGATGTGCTCTTAAAGCTCTTAGATTGTTGAGTGGGCTGTGGGTCTGATCATGTGAACTAGGTATAAGCCCAAGTATAGGTAAAGGGAGTCGTAGATGAGTGTATTTCTGTTGAATGCTGAGTGTGTGTGGACCTTGGGAGTTATAACTTACTGTTTAGTCTCGGAGGTGTCAAGTCCAATAACCCAAAATGGCATAATGGACTGCTGCATTAGATCCTGTGCACGAGTAAATGTAGAATTAGTGACCTGAGTTTCTTGGTGATTATTACTGATTTGGAAGGTCAAACTGATTTTCTATCTGCACTCTTGCTGAAAGAGGCTTTCTACATACACATGCTCATATCTTCAGACACACTTCCAAGAAGCTTGTGATTACCTCCTTTATTGTGTAGTGGAGAGGTATTATGGCAGCCAGAGGGAGTATCAGCCTCAGAGCAGGAGGAGCAGAACTCAGGAAGAGGGGAGAGACAGACACACTGACCGGTGAGTCAGATTACATGGAAATAAGATCGCCTCGCACTTAAGTTGAACTGGAGTAGCCACGTTTATTCATTATTTCAGATTGTGTTTCTGCTGTAATCAGAGTCACATCATTTGTCTGGTGTTGTAAATATACAGGAATTTATCTTGGTGAAACGGGTGCAGTCATCTGTACTCTACTTACATGGTGACACAGCAAATATTGGCACATGGTACATAGATAACAGGACTTGACATACAGTCCAGTGGGAGTCGTAGTAACAACAGTGGCTGTAGTAGGTTGTATTTGGTTGCATTTTCTTCACAAGTTGTAATAGAGTCACTGATGTTGTATACATTTCATCTTGCAAGATTTTATGTTCCATAATGCTGCATAAGTGTTGAAGAAAACATAAATGGAAGGCATACTTCTCCTAATGCTGTGGTTCATGCCGTGGTTCAGGTCCTCTTCCTCCTCCTATCGTGAGCAGAGGCAGACGCCAGACTATTCCCAGTCATCCCAGGCCTCCTCTTCCTCGTCCTCCTATCGTGTCTCTTCATTCCAAAGGGAGAGCTCTCAGACCCCAGCCTACTATCGGTGCTCCCAGACTTACTCCCAGAGAGAGAGTAAGTCTGAGGCCCTTTCTGAGGAGCCAGTCTCTTCCACCCCAAGGGACAGATACACTCTTTCCCTCCAAACACCTCAGACGCTTGCTCAGCACAAAGGTACCCCCTGGAGAAAGTGAGTTGCAGGGGAAATAGGGATGTGTTCGGGGGGATTTGAGGGGGGATTTAAACTTTAGTATTTAGGGTAAGTCTAAGGGTGAGCCACCATCCCTTTTGTTAAATTGTCAAATTAAATCTTATCCACTGCATGTATTCATATTCACTCTTTGAGTTTGTGAGTGAAAGGCAGGGATTTAAGATTTTGCACACTCATTCTTTTCTCGTAGCTCCACTAATGAAATCAGGGCAACTTCCAACTTAAACCTTGCTTCAGAGGACCGGGATCCATGTGACTCATTCTTCCCCAGAACAGAGCACCCTGAGGCTCATAGAGAGGAGCCTTCTTTGGCCTGTGATCCTGTCCCATCCTGCATTAAAATGAGTCAAGTGACAGATAACCACGCATCAGGTGCACAGAAAGAAACCTGGCCTGATGTGAAAGGTACAGGGGCATGGGATACATCCAAAAATGAGCTAGAGGACACTATAGCTCCAGACAGCCAACCAAAAGGGCAGCTGCTGCTTTCCAACCCCACTGAAGTGACTTCCGCTGGGGGAGAAGATGGTGGCATATATCAGAGCTCAGAGTTTGGAACAATCAAGATTGCAAGGTTGCTTCTACCTCCTGCATGTCATATAACAAGACAGGAGACAGGCTATGACAGACAGGGACCTGAGCCAATGACAGGACTAGGTGGAAAGAAAGGGGTGGGGCAGATAGTGGATTTAGAGATAGTGACAGGGGCAGGTACAGGACAAATGGCAGACAGAGGGCATGTAATACAGAATGGAGCAAATGGAGTTAGATGGACAGAGATAGGACATAGGGAGGCAGGCCTGCTAAATGATAAAGGATCAGCCAATGAAATGGAAGGAGATCTAGTCTGTGCAATAGATACCACGTTCGACTGTGACACAGAGGGTGCAGAACCTATTCATGCATACGAAAGAGAAGGTCTTGAACATCAACTAGGCTGTGAAGAGAGAGAGATATCAGAGGGATGTCATGATGACAGGTCAGAACAGATCCCAGTGTCTGTTGAGAAGAGGGATGAGGGGGTGACACCCTGCCAGGCTGAAAACCCTAAGAACATGGGGGAGACGGAGACTGAACCAGGGGAGAGGCACCGTACAGGAAGACCACTGGCACAGAGAAGGCCCACAAAGATGGAACTAGTCTTGGGTGACACCGCTGCTGGTAATCCGGGAAGAATCACAGAGGAAAGTATAGATGTGATGGAGGGTGGATTGGAAGTGGAGAGGGGGAGGAGGGCGGAGGCAGGCAATGAGACAAGCACTGAGGAAGAGATGGAACACGAGAGGCAGCATTGTTCAGGTGCCCAACTGAGGGAGGCACAGGGGGAGAAGCAGGATTGTAGAGAAGGTAATGAGTTAAATGGGAGAGGTGTTGTGCAAGAGGAGGGGTGGAAACACAGACATGAGCCACCGATGACATCTGTAGACAGGAAGAATGGAAGTTCATCTACAGGTGAGTCATTTGTAAATATTCTGTTTGACTTCATCCTAGATTCCACGTTCATCTCTAACTTGTATCTATAGCGTTCATACCCCATTTGCCTGGATTACTGTGATCCACATGCCCACACTTTCAAATTAAGATGTGTGCATGTCTGACAGTGATTTGTACCTTGAGTGATAATTTCAATTACTTTTAGTGACTACAGATTTTTTACAAATGGGACCCAATGTTGGTTGAGTTTTAGGTCACCGTGATAGAATTGTTACCAAACAGGCAGTTCAACCATCCACCACTAGAGAGCAATGGAGTACTTGGAGTAAGTGATTTAACCAACTGCACAAGTAGATGTACTCTAACAATGCAGAACAGAATCCATTTTTGTACGCCTAGTCAACTAGTCATACTAGGTACTCACCAAGTCACTGAAGGTGGTCATGTGGTCTGCTTAACGGGGAAAACCTCTCAATTAAAGAATTCAGGTATATTATTCCGATGGTCAAGGACAGTCCAGTCAATATTTTTGTACATGAACACCCCCACAAAGCCAGACAACAGTGAACTAAGACTAAGACGTGATTTATCTCATCACATATAAAGTCTGGGGCTTCTCCATAGTATAGATGGGATGCTGATTTGTAGAGTTTTCTACCCAAATGTGCTTTTTCTGGTTTGAGTTGTCTGGTTTTTGGTTTCTTGTTCATGTTCATAAATGTTGGTGTTTCCTAGGCCCTGTGAAAATGATATAGCATAGGAGCCACTTGAATGTTTTTCCCTTTTAAAAATATCAATGCCAGTGTGAAACCCATCCATATGAGAAACAGACTGAAAAAAGCCCCAATCCTTAGTTTGGGAAACGCTGTACTAGAAGGTGCTAAAGCACTTCAGGCAGTGTCAGAAACTCAAGCCAGTGGCTCTTGGCCAACTTCATATCATCAGTGTGGTGGTGATGAGAGAGCGTTGCTGAGGAGACTCAGCACTGATGGGGGATGTTGTTAGCTTGCTCATGTTACAGCTACAGGAAGGAAGCTTGATTCTCACCTGCTGAGACAATGCTGAGTCAAGGCACAAAGCTACACTGACACACACACACACACAACTTGGAAGTTGTGTCATAATAAAATGTCAGCTTGGTCTCAGCTATGATTTACAGTTTGGCTGACCTTGCTTAATGTTCACACACACACACACACACAGTACAGGCACTCACACACACGCTTACTCAAACGCATGCTTGCACAACACATATTTTCCCACAGTCAACACAACAGTGCAGGTTCATTGACTGAGGATGTCTGCGAAAAGTGATGAGCAGAGAGAAAACACTATTACCTCCTCCCTCACAGAGGACTCAGGTACAAGGAGTCATCCCACCACAAGGTTGTCTCAGGCGGGGGGGTCAAGAGGGTCGGGGTTTAAAGCCCCTCATCTCCATGGGAACCCCCACCCAGAGATGCCCCTCAGTCACCATGACAACCTACAAGTGAGTGTTTATGTTGCAAGGGTGGACTGGGAGATGCATAGGTTACCCATATTACATAACAGCCGTGAGAAATACTTAGATTAAGTGCTATTGACTCTTTATTTGATACAGTATGTACAGTACAGTATGTAAGTAAGATGAGGGAGGACTTGGCACATCTAGAGCTGAGATTCAGATTTTCTTTTTTTACTTTTTTACATTATATTATCATATTATAATACCTTAGATGCATCTTATTTTTTCTGCATGAACAGATCATATGATTCTCTGCGTCTCTCTCTCTCTCTCTCTCTCTCTCTCTCTCTCTCTCTCTCTCCCCCTCATTCCATAATCCCTGTATGCAGAAGCACCAGTGTGTACATCACAGCCCACCTAAAACCCTGAGATGAAAATAGTTGCCTTAAAGAGGATTAGGCTTCTATCTAGTATTTCCCCAGATGCACATAGAAACCAATCGAGCTTGTGTGAAACGGAGAAACGTCGGCAGTATTGCAGCACGCTGAGAAGTGATAGCCCCCTGCTGGGTGCTAATGTTAAAAAAAAAACCCTGACGAAGTAGTCCTGCATACATAGTGGCAGAGAACTACAAAGGAAGAGAGGGAGGGAGGTAGAGAGATGTATGGGTGGAGCAGGGGAACTACAGAGGAAGAGGGAAAGAAAGGAGCAGGACTTTTGCTATGGTCAGCAGCACTGCAATAGCTTACATGGCTGTAATCTGCTGTCTGTCGATGCACACCAATCCATTCTCCCTCTCTCTCTCCGTCTCTCTCACTCTCACACACACATGCACCCGGTACTGGGCTATTGGCCGTGGCCTGCCTTGGTTTTCTATCTATATCCTGTAGCACAGCACCCTGGGGGGGGGTTGATGACTTTGTCAGCAGGAAAAGCGTTGTGTTTACAGGAAAATGAGGAAGATTTTCCTCGGGGAGATGAATCGCAAGAATACTTACTGTAACTACTGCTGACACCCATAGGCAATTGCATACAGACGTACACACACACCCACTGAGACATACTCCAACTTCTAATTTCCAAATCGTGCGTGTGCGTGTGCATGTGTGTGCACCTCAGTGCTTTTGCGTAAAGGGAGAAAGGAGTTGTTGCGATGCTGAGACGTGTTAAAATACGGGGAAGGTTATGGAGAGGTGAGGACGTACTTTTGGGAGATGGGACTCAGATTTCTGTCCATCTCTTTGTTTGTCTTTATTTCTACCCCTCCTGCTCTTTTTCGCCCTCTCCTTTCTGAGAGCATATATTTCTGCATGGGTAGCTGTGTGTCTAGCAACGTATTTGTGTCTGTGTGTGTCTGTGACCGTGTCACAGCTTGAGGCTGGCTGTGTCAGACTGTCTGACTGTCTATGTCTCTGTCTGGGACACAGCGCTGAGGGCTGAATGTGTACTTATTCTTCTCTTCATACCCCCTCCTCTCTTTTACTGCTTGTCTGATTTCACATTTACTCTCTGATTTGTTTTTCTCACCCACCCATGTGCTCACAAGTTTTTTTGTTTGTTTGTTGTTTGCTTTCACAACTCTCCGAATCGCTCATTCTGCGTGATTCTCTCATTGTAAAATTAGCTTTACTACGAGCAGGAATAATCAAACAATCACACTTCTCTGTATTCAAGCTAATGATGTGCAAATAGATAATGTGATTGCTGAAACTTTGTTCACTCCACTGATCTAAACTCATTTGCTTTGACTGTACTGTATGTAATGGAACCACAGCACCAAAAGGGAGAGTCTATTTTCAAGTGCCTTCTGACATTTCAGAATGAGTCCTTGTAAGTCTATTCTTACCTCTGTCTTTCTCTCTGTCTCGTTTGTCCCTGTCTCACCATGCACCGCCCCTCTCTTTCTGTAGTCTGATAATGGAAGCATCAGAGGGAGCGTCTCAAGTGTAGATCTGACCCAAGCAAATCCTTCTTCCTCTGGGCAGAACTTCTCAAAACTGGGCTTAGACGTGACCTCCATGCGACCTGGTGGAAGATCAGTGAGGCACAACGTGTCGCCATCCCAAATCTGTCTAATCCCGCATCAGCCACCCCATATCCTGTCTTTCCCCTTGAAAAGAAAGCATGAAGTGCTCCCACCCCACAATGCTAGCCCTCCACCCAAAATCTCCCTAACCAGTCGTCGTGTGAAATGGGAGCCACCCCGTTCCTCACAAGGAAGGGCTGGGGAAGGAGAAGCAGGGGGGCAGGAGGGAGCCAGGCCCCAAATCTCCACCCCTAAATACCCAGGCCTCCTTTTAGCTTGTGCCTCAGAACCACAGACTAAAGCCAGTCCTATACATAAAACAGAAATAGTGTATACCCCCAAACAAACACGAAAGAGCCATGGTGAGAGGGAGCCTACTTCATTGAAAGAGCAAGGGCTTGTATCAACAAGGGATGTTTCCAAAAAAAAACGACCATCCACAAACTCCAAACCACCCAAGAACAAGCGAGTCAAATGTCGACCAGACAAGGTCCCAAATGTACCAAAAACTACCCGTGAGGAGGCTGATAGCGGCGAGCCCCAGAACCAATCCAAGGGCTGCTTGTCTGACCACAGCCATGACATCGGACCCCAGAGTGAAGGATGCTGGGAAGTTGAGTCCAGGGGAGAAGGTGCAGGTGCTTGAGGAGGCAGGGCAGGCCAGGGCGCTGCTGCTGACCATGGTGTACCGGGATGGAACCACTCAGTTAGACCCAGAACAGGTGAGGAGAGCTGCGGTTCAGGTAGGTAAGTCTCGCTATGATGGCCCTTGACAGATTTACAATTTGCAAGTTTACAGATTTTGCGAATTTACAGTCCAATGCAAGAGCAGTATGTGTATTATGTATGATTTTCTCAAGAGCATCATCAGGGATAGCACACATCGAACTGCTTTCACAGGGTTAAAAAATCCTGCTGTATTTGTGTCCTTGTCAGGGGAAATTAAAAAGTAAACCTCTGAAGAGTTGTTGGCTGGTGTAATCGGTAGACTTACCAGCCACAGATAAAATGTAAAAACAGAAAACATTTAGTTACGGTCCTTAGTTCTGATTAGCCATTGTAAAATACCCCATAGACACATACCTGTAATTGCACGACACTTCATTTTAATGTTAATACACTAACCTAAAATAAAATATAGAATATAAAATAAAATGTAATAGTTATTGTAAGCCACTGAAGAGCTTTGAGTCATGCCTAGAACCATCCCAGTTCTAAAATCCACATAAACCATGGTCTCTCGTGGCTTGTTGCTGAGGTATTTGGCTAGTGGTTGGTGTTAACTTCCCTCCCTGGTGTGATACAGAAGCTCACCCCACCAGTGTGTGGCCTCCTGGTTCTGATGAAGAGGGATCTGGACCGCAGCACATTAGAGGACTCACTGGGACCGAACGACACCCTGGTCTACTTAAAACTGGAACACACACCTACATGGGCCCAGCAACACACACACCACAGCCAGGAGCTCTTTACAAGGTGTGTGTGTACGTTAATTGTAAAAAACGAAACAAAAAAAAAACAGGTTTACGTGTGTGTGTTGGTATTTTACACTTATGTGCACGTGCTTGTGCATGTGTGTGTGTCCCATAGGGAGCTGCTGCTCCAGGTACTATCAAGATCTCAGCTGGTGGTGTGCTTTAAAGCCAAGGACCTGCTCCGTACAGTGCTGCAGTTCTACAGACAACACCTCACCTGGAAACAAGGCATGGGCTCACTATCACACACACACACACACACACACACGGACACACACGCCATGTTGAGTCGCAATCTAAAATATTGGGCAGAAGACAGGTAAACACCCCTGGACAGGTCGCCAGTCCATCACAGGGCGAACACATAAACAGACAAATATAGATACACACACACACACACTCACGCTCACATTCACACCTATGGGCAATTTATAGTCTCCAGTCCTCCTGACTTTCTCAGGACTGTGGGTGAAAACCGGAGAGAAATGACTTATGTGTTGGTCAGATTCATAAATACTGATTTGACCACAGCCTCTCAAAGGTAGACCTGTACGTCTTCAATATCCAGTTCTAAGAAAGAAGATGCTTGTTCCCAGCAGCGGAGCAGCGGTGCAGCAGGCTTAAAGCTAAACACATTTCAACTTCGGAAAGAGCAACATGCTTCAAACAGTTTTTTTTGTAATCTCTTAGAAACAGCCGGAGCCATAACCAGCGCTTCCCCGAAGTATCTGCTGAGGGCTGCAAGCTAAAAACACACACAGAGTCACATTTTAGGTTGTTGTCATTTCAGAAACTGATATTTGTGGCCCAGAATTGAGGTCTGGAAAAGCTGTGACATTTTGAAATGGAAAATGTGTAGAGACGCTGGGCACACAGGTTCTTATTTGTGCTCTCTGTCCAGTGGCAGGCTGTCGTATCCAGGACCCGCAGGTGTCAGGGTGGCTGCTGGACCCTGCAGACCCAGCCTCCTGCTACCAGGACCTGCTCACCAAGCACTGTAGAAGACCCCCCACAGCAGCTACCCTGGGCACCAAGGTTAGTTCTCATGTGACTTTATTCATCCCCACAGGAAAATTCAGAGGTCAGAGTGCAGGTTCAGTCGCAGAACAGCACCCCTAGAGCTGGTGGAGATTCATTGTCTTGCTCGAGGACACTTCAGTAGAGCAGATGCTTGGGAACAGCTTGGGTGAGTTTAACTACTCACTACTTGCTGCCCTGTAGTTCCCTCAGAAACCTCTCCTTGGAGGGGTGGAAAGGCCTCTGGGACAGCATGTAGACCGTGTGACCTTAAACCAATACTAATTGAATTCTATACAGTGGTATGGGTGATAAGAAATCAGTAATAAGGAAGTACAATCTGCTCAGTAAAACGCTCCCTGAGACCCCCTGCACCACCCAAATCTGCACTGGGCACCGGCAAGATCGATTCTTCTAGTGAATCCACGTAACATATTATTCCAGGAAGCTAGACACGTAACTCAATCTCCCTCCCTGTCTCTCTCTCTCTCTCTCTCTCTCTCTCTCTCCCCCCCTCCCTCTCTTTCCCTCTCCCTTTTTCTGTCTCTCTCTCTCTGACTCTTTCTCTGTCTCTCTCAGGTGTCTCAGGTCATTTCAAGCCTGTCTCTGCTCTATTGGCTTAACATGGAGCTGTGCTCTAAATTACAGGTTAGTAGATGCACATGCCGCCCCACACACACATACACACACGCACACACACACACACACACACACACACATTAACTGACTGACTGTGTACCTGTGTGTCCAGAGCCAGGGGCTGTGGGACCTCTATTCAAACATGGAGCTGAGTATGATCCCAGTTCTGGCAGGTGAGGACCCTTTCACTTTCTCACAATAATTCACTTCATTCAAACTCAACATGTAAAGAAAGAGACTAATTGAAATGTAGTTGGTTATTTTCTTGCTGTGCCCCTTCAATAAGGAATGCTTCCAATGCTAGCAAATCATTTTATGGAATGTTTTTTCATCGCGATAAAAACCCAGAATAACCAAATAAAGTACAAACTGTAACATATCCCCTCTAGGTTAAGGACAGAGAAGAACACAATATTAGATGGTTATATCATTTACCTCTGATTCAGTCTTGGACACCCTTGAAATGAGGTCGCTGTGTGCATTGATATGACGTCTTCTGGAGTTATGGGCCCAATTCAATGAGACTTCTGTGATGGGAAATGCCCATATTCACTTCCACCCACCTTTCCAGTAAAATTCAAACTAGTTTTCTATATCGGTGATCACCGTAGTTTGGTCCTTTGGATCGGTAAATGTCTGGTCTTCTCGTTTCAGCCATGGAGAGCCATCGCATCCATGTGGACAAAGAGGCTCTGAAGAGAACCTCAGACCTGCTGGGGGTGAGACATCACAACAAAGCAGAAGAAAACAAACCTTTGTGGTCTGCTGGCTGTTGTAGTTGGTGGATTTCAGTTTCCCAATCACCTTGAGGATTTTACCAGGCACATTTATATTTAGAGTAGAACATCTGCTTGAAAAGATGGAGGATTTCCTAACAGAAGTAGACAAACTCATTGCCCACAGCAGTTTTTTTTAACCTCATATACATATGACTACACAGCAGACTACAAACCCACAGCACTTTCACATATTTTGATGTTTATTGAACAATCATCAGGTACTATCAGCGTACAGCATACTGAATACTGACCAAAATCTTTAAATGCTGTCGTGAAATCATGGTCTTGACAACAAATTTTGAAAAGTAAAATGTGTTCACAACAATTCCACGACACTAGGGTGGCTAACACACATGGGAACCTTAGTTTAGGCTGGAGTGCATATATTTACAATGTTCAGGGTTTGCTCAGGCTTGTACCGCACCATTATTAGCCCATTACATTTCATTGTGGCTGCTGGAACACTGTGCAATAGATGGCTGTTATCACAACTGGGAGCAAAACAGGGGGAGAAAAAGAAGAAACTTTTAGAAACATATACGAGCCAGAAAAGGGAAGAAAAACAAAGAGAGAAAAACAGTTTTTTTTCTGGGTAGGATTAGCGATGTGGGTGGACGCCCTCCAGGGACCTGTCCTGTTTACATTCAGTTATAAAACACTTCTGGAGACTAAATCTGAGAGAGATGGTAGACGCACCAACACTGACATATACATGTTGAGAATGCACACACACACACACACATGTTCGTCAGCACTTTTGCAGACAGTCATGCAGACACACACACACACACACTCTCACACCCACTTACAACTCATAAGCACCAGCAGGGGAGTTGTTGTGGAGAGAGAGTCCTGTGTCTTGCTGGGTTTCTATAAATAGCACGGAGAGTCTGTCTGTTTCCCTAAAGAAGGCTGTGCTGCAGGAAAGAGCATCACTCTGTCTGCCTCCCCCAACACACACACACACACTGAGGCATTCAAGTTTGTGCAGTCAGCTACAGTGTTGTGTGTGTGTGCGCTGTCACATGTGTCCCTGCTCTGTCGTGTTGGATTTCTTTTTATCTGAGCTGTCAGGTTTACCCGTCTAAACACCAAGCAGAGGATCCCTCCGGGGTTGTCGGGCTGAGCCAGACAAAGTTTATTCTCTCATGCGCTTTCTTCTTTTCAGCCAGTGCTATTCTGATTCTGTAGGACACACATCGCTCAGTAATCCTCCCATCACTGTCCTGTCTGTGTTCTCCAGCCATCGCTCTTCTGGTCCTGTTGGATACCCGTCTCTCGCCATAAACTTATATCAGATCCTGTTTGTGTCACGCGCTCCGTGTGAATTGGCAGGATTCATCTCGCTGAAACTGAATTGATCCATAATGTTTTCTGACAATATGAGATCCCTGCCGTGTGTGTGTGTTTGTTATGTGTGTGTGTGTGTGTGTGTGTGTGTGTCTGTCACAAATAGTGCTGAGGGCCAGACATCTAATATTGATGAGGCAGTCTGGAGCCTGCTCTGGGCGGGGAGAGGGAGAGAAGGACGTAATTTGGAATTTGGGCATATGTCTGCAAGCTCCCCCCTTCTCTGTCTTTCTCTTTTTTTTTCTGTCTCTTCATCGCTGTCTTTGTCTCATCCCCCTTCTCCTCTTCATCTCTGTCCTCTGTTGCTCTTTCTGCCGGTGACGCTTCCTTTGCCTTTGTCCATCAATTCTGCCAGGTTCGCTCTACCTAACCGTCTCACTCGAGGCATTTGTTGGTTTCAAATGCCATTTTCTATCAAGGTCCACATCCGCCCCTGCCGCCGTCCCGCCCTCGCCTGCTCTACCCCTTCCCTCAGCCAGTCTGTCCATTTGATTCTTTCATCCTTTCCCTCCGCCCACTTCATCATTTTCGTTACATTTCAACTTTCTCTCAATCCGTTCGCTTGAAAAGTTTCTCTCCCTCCCACATTCCCCAATCTGTCACTCGCTACCTCTTCATTGCTTTCATCTCTCCCACTTTCTCTCCGTCTCTCTCATGTCCTCTCCCTTCCCCCTATTGTCCCCCCTTTTTGTTTTTCTCTTTCTGTCTCTCTCTCCCTCTCCCTCTCCATCCCCAGGCCTATGCCTCTCTTTCCTTGCTCGCCTGTCAAGTTGTTACGAAGCGTTGTCTCCTCCAGTCAGACTTGTAATGAGCTGCTGGTGTGTGTGGGTGTCACCCCAGCTGAAAAAACAAAACTCTTTGTGCTGAATAGTGTATGAGGAGGACTTCTCATTTCTCCCTTTCAACTCCTTCTGCCCTGCCTTGCTCCCTCTTTTCCCCCCCTTCATCTTCCTCATTTACTTTCCGTCATCTCTCCCTGTCTGAGCCTCTCAGCATTCCTCTCTCTCTCCGCCCCAAGTGCCTCTCTCTTCAAGGGCCTCGCTTTCCTTTGCTCTCTCCCTTTTTGTCTTCTATCTCTCACTCTATCGGTTTTCTCTTGCTCTCCATTTGTCCCCCTTTCTCACCGGGTGTGTCTCTCTGTCCTCTCCCCCCCCCCCCCCCCCAACCCCGTCTCCAGCATGTTCATCATGCTGTGTGTGTCGTGAGAAACAAAGTTCATTCCTTATTCCAGTGGCTTATCACAGCAGTCATTAAACCCTGTCTGGCCCTGTGTGTGTTAATGAATAGGCTTGTGTGTGTGTGTGTGTGTGTGTGTGTGTGTGTGTGTGTGTGTGTGTGTGTGTGTGTGTGTGTGTGTAGGCGCCTGTGTGTGTAAGTAACTGTTGTGTATGTATGCATGTGTTTGCAATTGCACGTGTGTGTGTTTGCGTGTCTCTGGGTACATGTTAACCGATGCTATTTGCCGTTGGCCCGGTGTGTCGTCTTGCTGTGTGTCCGATGTGTGTTAGTAGACAGATGAATAGTCCTCTGCTTTAAGACACTGGAGGGAAGGAGATACAAGAAAGTGAGCTCTGTCTTGCACATACACTATTAACAGGCCTCTCCTGAAATAACCTCCACAGCTTCACTCCAGGGTTCCTACACAGGTCTGGAAAATAAATTGAAAATGTCCATATCTTGAAAGGTTTTTTGCGGAGCTAACACTGGCTAGGCTAAATAATTGAGCCGTCCTATCTCGGTATAGTTACCTATTGGCATTAAAACAACGCCGCTGTCTTCCACCTCTTCTTTCTCAAGTTTTAGGACCACTGAAAGAAAGAATGATTATGTGAAAAAGTCTCCAAAAGTTTTTGTTCAGTTCAGTTTGTGCATACCATATGTAGCAGCACACCCACTGCCATTTCACTGTGTCGAGATTTCCTGTGCTAAGAATAACCTTCCGCTATACAGTGATATAGTCTGGTTTACAGTCATATTGTCCTGCCGTTATTGGTAAATATCATCTTGAACACCAATGAAAACCTCCAAATCTAGTCAAGAAATAATGTCTGGGAAAGGTATAGAGTATTGTAATGGAAAGTAGGGACCCTGTTTAATACGGCATGCTGCTATATGAAATATTTTCCTTCCAAAATGAGATATCCACCATTTGAACCCTACAAAATGAACCCTACTTTACCCAACCTCAGCCTCTCTCTTTCAGACTAAGATGAAGCAGTTGGAGCAGGAGGCCCACCAGGCAGCAGGACAAATATTCCTGGTCTCTAGCAGCACCCAGCTACGAACGGTGTGTATGTGTGTGTGTGTGTGCATGCTCCTCTGTGTGATGGTCAGTGCCTATGTTTGTGTATGTAAAATGAATTTGGTTGTTTCCATGTCTGGAACAGTTTGGGAATTGAACAAAAAGGTGTTTTTCATTTAAATAGTGTTATGGTGTAGTTAACAGTCATATTGCCCAGCCACGTCATATTAAACCCTGTGTGTGTGTGTGCGCGTGTGTGTGTGTGTGTGTGTGCACGTGTGTGTGTGTGTGCGCGCGTGTGCGTGCGTGTGCGTGCGTGCGTGCGTGCGGGGGTTGTTGTTGATTTACACTGTTTGAAGGTTATGTTTGAGAAGCTGCGCCTCCATGAGCGCTGTGAGAACAAGAAGCTTCCCAAGACCATCAACAAACAACAGTCGACATCAGAGGCTGCAGTAAGGGAGCACACACACACACACACACACAGTCATGCCAGTTTTGTTAATCTTAGAAATGCCTGCACATGCACACACACAGACACACTCACACAGACACACTGCTGCATGCACAGGCACGTATGCACATACATGTGTACACATTATTACACAGACATATTGCCAACCTCTAGATTTTCACAGTACATATTGACATACAGTACATGGTAGAAAGACAGCAGGACCTCACATACAGTGCAAAGGGGCCGTTCAAGAAATGTACAACCCACAGCGCAATGTTAAAGTTGCACATGCTCTTTGTCCAAACAGCAACTGAGCTTTTAAATGAACTCTTTATTCTTTCCTTTGTCTCCTTTCTCGTGTCTGTGTGCAGTTGTTACAGCTTCAGGACCTGCACCCTCTGCCAAAGATCATTCTGGAGTACAGGCAGGTCAGTCGTGGTCGCAACTGGTTTGTCTGGTGATTCATGTAGCGTTATTGTCCATCAACAAAATCCTAAAACAAAAGGTTTGCTCTGCCAATTAAAAGTCAAAGGGTTTCTCTCACCACCCAAATCAAAACGTGAGCTAGCCAATGTATATTGTGTGTTTCCCCTGCCTTTTGTGTCTGTACACGTAACTCCAAATAGTGTCTCAAAGTACTATTCCTGGTTTTACAGTAATACATGTGCGTTGTCGCCCTCAGGTTCACAAGGTCAAGTCCACTTTTGTTGATGGGATTCTCTCATGCATGATGAGCAAGGTGAGGTTACATCTGTTGTCAGTGTGCTGCGGCTCTGACCCTCCCACTCTTTACTATTGGTAGAAATATATGTACACAAACGAATGCACACATATACAAGACAGGAAGGAAGACAGGACCTAACTAACTTTTGATTTCTCAGCCCAAGTCTGATGAACAGGATCTTTCACAATGCCATAGCCCCCTTTAGCTCCCTCTGAGACATGGATTATTCAAGAGGTTTCTCCTTGGGGCTTTGACAGCGCTACTGTGCAACAAAGTGAAACCGAGTGTCGAGAGACGGCTGGAGGCCAGACTGGCCGAGGTCTAGAATAGATTATACACTTTTTGTTTTCCATTATTTTTTGCACACAGTTTGATGCAGTATGGGTATATTAGAAGTGTGCTGGTAAGGCTATCTAGTACTGGCCCACCTTCAGAGGTTGCTGGTGGGAATATCCTCATTTTATTCCACTCCTTCCTATGCTCAGTATTCCAATGAAAAACCAAAGGGTACACACAGGGCTCTAAGGGTGTAATTACACTGCCCTTACACCAGAGAGCACTCACGGGCCTAAATGAGTCCCACTGTGCTGTGATGCAGTGGATCGCCACATCTGGGCTGGTCTCTTCAAGCTGTTAGTCCAAAGATGGAGCTCTAGCTCTGACTGTCTTTCCACACGGGTCTCTTGAGACTAGCTGCAGCTTTTGTTTGTCACTGTGC
This sequence comes from Hoplostethus mediterraneus, assembly GCA_034670385.1. Taxonomy (NCBI): domain Eukaryota; kingdom Metazoa; phylum Chordata; class Actinopteri; order Trachichthyiformes; family Trachichthyidae; genus Hoplostethus; species Hoplostethus mediterraneus. The sequence continues at coordinate 310,959 of JAXDDW010000171.1, forward strand.
TTATTGAACTCTGGCTGCCGTGAGAGTTGCTTGGCTTCTCATGACGGTGATTCATTTAGCAACACTCCCAGCAACAGGCAACAAAGTGAGACAGAGTCAAGAGTGTATTTAGATGTTTTCTTGCAGCAAGGTGGTTCTGCAGTACTTTGGGTGCTGTTGTCTAAAGAGTTGCTCTGTGTGTCAGCACGTTTACTGTGTCCTCGCACCGCAAGCAGCTCAAGAAACCTGTCACCGAAAGTCCATTCATCTTCTACGACAAGAGAAACGTCAGCCCAGCGTTGACCATGGCCACCTTGTTTCCTCATCCGTCAGGGTAGAAAGTTGGCTGCAGCTGAACTTTTGGGTGACGTAACCTATCAGCAGCCAGTCACACACCAGTGTTGTTGTATTTCCCGCTTATTATGACAACATTACTGGCAACACAGCAAGCAGTCGGCTGGCTCAAATTGGGGATAGGAGCACACAGAGTTAGTGATGATATGGGAAGCTGCAATGAAATACTTTCTATCCTAATGGTTGGTTGAAATTATCCATTTTCATTGCATCAGGATGTTGCCTTTGTGTCAAGGCCTTTAGGTTGTGTGATGTGAATATTTAGTTCTCCCTTCTACCTCTCTCTCTCTCTCTCTCTCTCTCTCTCTCTCTCTCTCTCTCTCTCTCTCTCTCTCTCTCTCTCTCTCTCTCTCTCTCTCTCTCTCTCTCTCTCTCTCTCTCTCTCTCTCTCTCTCTCTCTCTCTCTCTCTCTCTCTCTCCCCATAACACTCCAGAACTACATCTCCTCTACGTGGTACCAGACCAGTGCGGTGACCGGACGAATCTCGGCCAAACACCCAGTGAGTACGGCATCCCTCCATCCCTTCAGACCTCCCTCTCTTCATCTCCTTCTCTCTGTTTCTTTTAATCTCACCATGTCGACACCACTTATGCACTGTTCAAATTCAAGGATTTTTACAAACAGCATTTGTATTCGCAAGGAAGGTCAAAGAGCCCACTGCAGGGAGATGAGGTGAGAAACAAGGTTGCAGACAAACCAAAGTTGTGCTTGTCATAGTAAGCAGCCAGCAATCAGACAACCAAGTAGGTGAACAGAAGTAAAGAAAATACATTTAAAAAATGAGTTATTAGGGCTCTGCAGTGGCTGTTGTCTCAGCTCAGCAGCAGTCGTTGCATCCACAGATACTGGATACAACAAATCTCCCACTTGTTTCCATGTCAGATAGTAACAACACAGGGAAGCTGTCTGGGTTTTCAACACCGTCTATGAAACAGCTGACTCATTACGTAACCTTCCAAAATGTCCTATCATCATTTACTAGGCAGATAGAAACCTAGTGCTTGTGCATGTGTGTTTGTGTGTGTGTACACTTTGCCACTTTCTTTCTTCCTCCCTTGTTATTTACCTGTCGTTCTTTCTTTCTTTCTATTCTCCCTTCATTTCTCATCAAAGAGACCCTTCGTTGAAGCTCACTACATAGTAATTAGAAATTCACAGACACACACACATTCTCTCTCACACATACAGTATAGTGAGCGATGAGATTTTAGGAGATTTTTGTTACATAATAACAAGCTGGTGTTTTGGCAGTCCACAGAGAGGGGGAGAAGAGTGTGTCTGTCTGTCTGCCTGTCTGTCTGTCTGTCTGTGTGTGTGTGTGTGTGTGTGTGTGTGTGCGCGCGCGCACAAGTGTAGTATTTGAAAGACAGAATGTCAGTGTTTGGTGAGCAAGAATGGATGAGCATATGTGTGAGGATTGTATTGGTATTTCAAAGACACTCAGTGTTAGAACAAGGAGTCTGTGTGTGTGTGTGTGTGTGTGTGTGTGTGTGTGTGTGTGTGTGTGTGTGTTCCAGACAGACAGTCAGTCTGGCTGATAGAGAGGGTGCGGCAATAAAACCTTTAGTCACGGTTAGAGCAGCTTTGTAGAGTCAGGGAAATAGCACTGCTGAAATATTCATACTGCCTTGAACACACACACACACACACACACACACACACACACACACACTTAGGATAGGCAAAGCTGAAGTTTAGATCTCAGAAGAAATGTTTTCCTATCACACATTTCTGCTCTCTCTTTCTCAGAGCTCTGTGCAGCCTAAACAGTGCATACCACACCACACACAGAGCCCAGCTCCTATAGAGGGGCTCGACCCTGTGTGCTCTCCAAGGCTTTTTTTTTTCTGTCCGCAAGTTTCCTTTAGTTTTGACTGCTGGGGTGGGCTCAGCGCTGGGCGTGTGGTCCCCACCCTTGTACGAAGCTGTGTTGGGATTGGCTTGTACGAAGACGAAGAAGAGAGATGTACTTGAAGGGTACTGCAATGTTTTCTGAGGGTAACAGACAGACAATCACAATTTTGGACTTTACAGTAAGCATTGAAATTACTGGACACAATGGCCTAGCCGTGCTGAGCCCACCCCCTCTCAAAACTAAATGAAACTTGAGCATAGAAACAAAGGCTCAGAGGGCACGCAGAGTAATTGAGTGTGGGGAATGAACTTTGCTCACTCCCTCAGGTTCTGAGCGCACTCGAGCATAGACTTCAGTTTGCAAGCTGCAATATCGCTCAGAAAGACCCACGTTGTGTCTTGGTCGAGAGCTGTCACCCTTGCTGGGAGTACCCTGCATGAGCAGTCCTCTTGATCACGCACACGTTTGTCATGGAAATGCCACCGTAGCTCTCCTGCAAGATGTGACTTTGAGGTGATAATTCCTGAGAAAAACCAACTCATCTTAAAGGACGACTGAAAGAAAGCAAGCATGTGACCCTGTTTGGGTACCTGTCACCCTGTTATGATAAGGGTGTTATGATATTTCAAAGCCTCTCTCTCTGTCTCCCACTCTCTCCCACAACAAGTCACACAATGTGCTGACTAATACCTTATCGACAGACGGACCACTACAGACAAACACATGCTTTGTCTCTTTTCTCTACTTGTCAGCTGGGTCATCATCTTTCTTTCACTGTTTTGTGTCTCTCTCGCTCTCACTCTCTCTCTCTCTCACTCAGCATGGGGCGGTCGATAGCTCATCTCGGGCTACATCCAGTCGTCAGGGTCCAGTGGTCCTGTCACGGAGTGACACACACTCAACACACACACACACACACACACACACTGCACATTTCTAATCTCACTTAGCAATTTGTGGCTGGTCCGAGCCAAACTTGGAATTGATCATGCTGCCTACTGGTTGATATATATATGGTTGTTGGACAGCTGTGATTTAACAAGGCTCTATTGCCCTGCTCCTGCCCAGATCTGGGACTTGATTGAGCATCTCCCTCTGTGTGTGGTGTGTATGCCTGTGTGGGGAGTGTGTATGTGCAGGTTTGATGTTACTTGTGTGTGTGATTCTGCAATTGCAATTTGTTTACAACCCTAACGATACCAAAAATGTGGTTGTGGAAATGGGCTGAGTCAATTGCTTGCTTGTTTTTGCCTCTGTGTGTGTGTGTGTGTGTATATGTTAGATTTCACTCATTGTTTCAATTTCAGGAGAGCCTCAGCTGTCCCCTAGGGCCGGTAATGATTGAAGAACAAGTGACAGAGCTAAGGAGTGAAAGAGAGCGAGCTATTGAGATAAGAGGGGATTTACAAAGTTTAGATCTGACTTATGCAGGGCTGTACACTGACCCTGTTTAACAAGTAGAGAGAAAGTAGAAAAAATAGGCACACAAGAAAGGAATTCAGGAGCATGGAGATGCCCGTCTCTAATTTAAATCTCAATTTACTATTTTCAATTTCACAGGTACCATAAAATCCATTTCAGTAAAATATGCTACCACATGATAGCATTGTCATTTATATTTCACATTTTAGGGATTTAGCTGACTCTAATCCTGAGTAAACACTAGAATAAGCTTCAGTTCCTAGATCATCATTATTAAATGCAACCAATAGTAGAGAATGCAAGCTCTCTGACAGCCTTCCTATGAGAGAAGAGCCAGAATGAGTTAAAGGGGGAAGATGTGTGGAAAGCCTTGTGAGGTCTTTCTTTAAGAGTTTTCCAAAGATGGGGAGTGACTCTGCTGCTTTGGCCGGGGTGGGAAGGCCATTTCTCCATTAGCGAGCCAGGAACTCCCTGTAGTAGTTTTGTCAAATTAAACCCATTATTCTAGCTTATAAATGAAGTTCACTCAAAATGATTGTGTGTGTGTGGAGGGGAATCTGCCGGTAGTTCATTTAAGACTCACTCAGTGCCTGCTGGCATGTTGCATCCTGCTGCTTTGAGGGAAGAGGAGGAGGAGGAGGAGGAGGAGGAGGAGGAGGAGGAGGAGGAGGAGGGTGGGTTCATAGACAGGTGTTCAAATGAGGGCTGATGTGGAGGGCTTTTGCTTTCATCTATGGTGGGTTTATTCAGGGTGAGGCCAGACTGCGGTAACAAAGGGCTGTCTCAGTTAAGGCAGGACAGCTGTAAACCGGCGCTGACTTTAAAGCTCAGCGAGAAGTGAGCCTGTCTGCAGAGGGAAGCAGCGTCTGCTCCGCCTCATCTCATTTTATCTGCCAAAAGCAAAAATATGTGCTCAGCTATCTCTGTCTCTCTCTCTCTGTTGGTTTATCTCTCTCTCTCTTTCTGTCTGTCTCTGTGTCTATCTCTCTTCATGTCTCTTTCCCTCTATTTGTCTCACTCTCTGTCTGTTGACCTCTTTCTTTGTCAAATTTTCTCTGTTTTTTTGTCTATTTCGTTCTGTCTTCTTTCTCGCTCTCAACTCATTCTCTATGCTATGAGGTTTTGTCTCTCCATCCACTCTCAAGTCTTCTGTCTCTCTCTCTCTCTTCCTCACACACACACACACACACACACACACCTGCTCCCTCACACTAATGCCCTTGACAGTGAAACCAAAGAAGGCAAATGAGATTGAACTTCCCCTTCTCTCTCTGTCTTCTCTCTGCCTTCGTCCTGACTGGTTGGAACAGCAAGGTTGTCTTTTTTTTTTTTATTGTCATATGCACAAACATAAAAAAAAAAAAAAGGGGGAGGAGGGGAAACCGCATTCAGATTGCCTGGTCCTCGATGCAGTACTCTGCCCCACATCTTCTGCGCTCTCTCTCTCTCTCTCTCTCTCTCTCTCTCTCTCTCTCTCTCTCGCGCTCTCTCTCTCTCTCTCTCTCTCTCTCTGCGCTGTTCAGCTTGTGCTTGAGTCCTTCATGGTGTTTTCAAAGATTTATACACTCAGACTAACCACACTGCTTAAACTCACACACACACACACAGAAATTGGATGTAAACACGCTGTTCCAACACCATTTTTGGGGTTTATTTCATGTTGAAAATCATCCTTCATGTTTCTCGGTTTCATGTAGTATCAAAGGCTGAAGTGCAGCGGGTTCTGATGGGCCGAGTGTTTGCTCTGGTAATCACAGGCTGCCGCTCGCAAACACTGCTCTCTGAGTCTCTCTCTCTCTCTCTCTCTCTCTCTCTCTCTCTCTCTCTCTCTCTCTCTCTCTCTCTCTCATCATCCCCAGCACTATTAGGCTTGAAATACACTCTCTTTAATTCCTAAATTCTTTCCCTGTGCCTATTTACCCCTAGATTGTGCATTGGAAGTGTGGAAGTATGGAAGTATGGAAAATGAGTTTCATCATTTCCAGGTCTTCAAGTTTAGTAATTGCGTTCAGTTGTTTGTTGTGCAGAATAATCTTCATATATGGAGTGATATGGCCTAGTTTACAGTCATGTTTAACATCATTCTGAACACTGACCAAAAACCTCTAGTCCAGTCAAGATATTATAATATGGAACAAAACATTTGAAATGGACAATGTGTAGGAACCCGCTCATCGTGTTGTTATGGTTGGTCCATTGTTTTGTTTGTCCTTAGATTGCATAGCACAGCATTAAATCTGCTACTGGCCGTTCCTCACATTGCCAGCTAAGAGGGCATGTCACATAGTGTAATGTGAGCTACCGGCTGCTCTGAGATCAGTGATATCTGTAGCATTTAGACATTAATTGTGCTGAACTTCAGTCACCCCAGGCCTGATCGGAGTACAACGCTGCTGCGTGAGGCACGTTCGCACTTAAATACACAGACATACACACATTGAGTCATTTATTTATTTACTGACACATCTACCACACATATTCATTCTCTGTGTGTGTGTGTGTGTGTGTGTGTGTGTGTGTGTGTGTGTGTGTGTGTGTGTGTGTAACTTGCTAATTAAACAATTATATACAATGACAAAAATGGCAATCAACATAGCAAAGCAGTTCAGCTACTCTGCTAGCTTAGCTAGCAAGCTAATGTTATCAACCAATGTCCCTCACTCAAAGTTGTTGTTCACCTAAGTGTGTAAGTATTTCTAGAGTGTATAGTGTCCTGTGCAGATGTACTTAGAGGTGCTGGTAAAGTGCAGGAATGAACAATGTCAATTGCAGCACACTCACTTTTTCTGAGTATTTCTGGATATTGTTACAATCAAGCCATATTTCACTCTTTTCCAAATTTAATGCCACAGTGCATTTGGTTTGGACAGGTCCGGTCTGTGTCAGGTTGCCGCCCTAGGCAAAAGAATGCTGTCCCATACCTGTGATAATTATTGCCCATCACCTGGTTTATAATGATGCTGGCATTTAGGTAAAAAAGTCACAGACATTTAGCGACGAGATGAAATTGCCCTGAGCATGAGCAGGCCATTAGCTTCCCACCCACCCCAACACTAGATGAACTGGCTGTGTTCAGTACTACTGCCAGTAGCAGCCTCAGAGTTCAGAGAGACAGCAGCCGGTGGTAGATAACTGCTGAATTCTGCCACCCTGGGTCCTAGTGCCCCCCCGCTGCTGAATGGACGTCTGTGCATTTTAAGGCCACATGCCAATTCCTGTCTCCATGCTGAGCAAATGGATTTTGGCGGGTGTATGTGTTTGCGGTTGGAGTGTGTATGGGGAAAATATAGCTCTGAGAGTGTGTGTGTGTGTGTGTGTGTGTGTGTGTGTCTTTGATGAGTCATTAAATTGGTGCAGTGTGATTAAATTACCCCACACCAGCACAACGATACAGCAGTCCCCATCTGTTTAACATGGAAGTCCTGTGGGACTGCTCTCTCTCTCTCTACCACGGTTTTTCTCTTCTGCTACCCAGGGTATTTCTCTCCCTCCTTCTCCCTCATCTCAGCCTCTACCCCTTTACATCTTTCTCTCTTCCTCCACCTCCTGCTCAGTCCTTCCCCCTGCACTGAATCTTCTTATACTTTAATAGGTTCACGACTTCGTCCCTCTGATGATGCTGTAAGCTGTGTTTAAACAGCTCAAGCACTGACAAAACATGTCTCAGGTCATATCTGTGTCTCAGCTATTAAAGTATAAGAAGGTTCAGTGCAGGGGGAAGGACTGAGCAGGAGGTGGAGAAAGAGAGAAAGATATTAAGGCTACGATTGAGAAGAACATGGGATATAGTGAAATGGAGGGCTTGTGAGGTATCTTCGGCTCCGATGCATCAGGGTGAAGTCAGCCTTTGAAGAGCCCTTGTTCAAAGTTGTGCTAAAACACCCGCACTGGACTGTATTTGATTTTACTAGAGGAGAGTGGGGGTGTGATACTGATGCATCTTGGGAGGAGAATGGCGAGGTGGTGGGATGCGAAATAATGAAGTGATACTTCATTCATCCTCCTGGGGAAATTCTCTGTCCGTTTGCCTCCCTCATCAGGGAGGTGCAGTGTCAGCTATACAGAGCATCACCCCTGTAGTTGGTAGAGGTTCAGTGTCGCGCTGAAGGACTCCTCAGCAGAGCAGATGTTTGCCTGCACCGGGCTTTGAACTGGGACTCTCCGTTTGACGAATGGTCTGCCTATTCACTACGCCACCCTGCTGCCAAAAGGCGAGCGGCGAACCACATAGCTGGTGATAAACGCTAACAGGGAGCGCAGCGTTTTTAGAATAGAAGAGAGTGATTGAACTCTGCCGAGGAGTCCAGTAGGATTAACAGACTTACCAACCACAGCCAAAATCTGCTGGCCAGATAAACATTCACACGTACAAATGGATGTAATTGAAGACCGCTCGGCCAGCAGGTGGCCGTCACCCTGACTCAACCGAGCATGTTAATAATCCTGCTTTTCCACCGTGAATGATGTAAATGATGTTTACTTATCTGCGTTACAAATGAAGAAGATAATCAGCATAAATATCTCCATTAATGATGATATAAAAACATTATTCTTCAGGTCAACAGTGCTAACAGGTGCTTGGGCAGAGAGCGTCATTGTAGGGTCATTGTGAAGTCCACGTAGGCTCACTGGAGGACCCACGGGAGCCCATTGCAGGTTCATTATCAGGCCATTGTGAGCCCATATGAGGACGTGAAGAGGTATTAAAGAGCAAAACATTGGGTGGTTATGGAGAACGAGAAGCCACGATGGTCACGGTGTCAGTAGTGGAAAGACAACACGGAAAACAAGCACATCTACATGATTAAGTGGCTCATTCAGAGTCAATAAGCCCAGGAGAGGGAAATAAGTGTGTGTGTGTGTGTGTGTGTGTGTGTGTGTTCCGCAGTCGATAGCACAGGCATATTTATCTAGTGTGTGTGTGTGTGTGTCCATGTGAGTGTGTTTGTGTATTTAGGAGCTGATGGCATGGGAATATTTATGTTGGGTGTGTGTTGCAGGCGTGTGTATCTGTGTCCGCTCTGTGTAATTCAGCTGTGTTAATGTCGTTAGCTGAGGAAGAACAACATCAGCCACCGTTTAACAGAGCCTGTCCTGTGCTCATCTGTATGTATGTATGTGTGTGTGTGTGTGTGTGTGTGTGTGTGTGTGTGTGTGTGTGTGTGTGTGTGTGTGTGTGTGTGCGTGTGTGTGTGTATGTAACACACCAGCATCTGTGTCCACTCTGTGTAATTCACCTGGGTTAATGTAATTAGCTGAGGGAGAACAACATCAGCCACCGTTTAATGGAGCCTGTCCTGTGCTCATCTGTATGTGTGTGTGTGTGTGTGTGTGTGTTCATCTGGGTGTGTGTCTGTATATCAATGTGCTGTAAACATGTATGTGTTTGTTTGCCTGCTTATCTCCTCTAGTGTGTTTGTGCATGTCTATGTACCATGTGTGTGTGTGTGTGTGTGTGTGTGTGTGTGTGTGTGTGTGTGTGTGAGTGAGTGCTGTTGTTATCCTGTCACTGTTGCTATGGAAAGATGATTGAAGGCCTTGAAAACACTCATTGACAGATCCACTCCTTTGGAGGAGTTAAGGGTGTGTGTGTGTGTGTGTGTGTGTTGTGTGTTTTCGTGGCAGAGTCTTACCCGGTCTTACCTTTCTGTCTCAATCTGACTCCTACAGTGTCCACTCATGAGCTGGTCCTCCGTTCCCCTAATAACTTGTGTGTGTGTGTGCGTGTGTCATCTGTGTCTACACGTGTGCATGCCTGTCTGCTTGTCTCTGTATGTGCACGTGTGTACCCTCACCTGACAGACAAGCACCCTGCTGGGAGACCGAGGGTATTGGTGCAGTAACTGGGTTTGTCCAGTAGGTGATGCCATCACTGGCCTTCAGGTAGAGGTAGAGGTGATTTGTTGCTGAACTTTGTTTGTTTCTAACTTCTGATATCTTTAGCACATAGGAGTGTGTGTGTGTGTGTGTGTGTGTGTGTGTGTGTGTGTGTGTGTGTGTGTGCGTCAGCAGTGAAGAAAGCAAGCTGACCCAAGCTGCTTTATATTTTGCCATTCCTCCATTATCCTTCCCTTCAAGCTACACTGACGCACGTAGTCAGTCTCCATCGCTGTCTCTCTGTCCCTGTCTCTCTTAGTCTGTCAGTCTCCCTGTCTCTCTGTCTTTCCATCTCTCTCTGTTTGTCTCTGTCTTTTTTATTTTTTCTCCCTCTCTCTTTTCATGTTCAGGTGACATGGCGTTGCATATCAAAACAAAGGGCGCAATTCATTTCTCCATAATGATAATCACCATTATCAAACCATTGTGTTCGCTCCAATGTTTGGCCGCTAACTGTGGTTAGTCGGTCTTCTGTGGTTCCCGTAAAGCTTTGTGTGTTCAAATGCTCTTGACAAGCCCTTGAATGCCTTTCAAGTGAGAGCAAAAGTCACACGGTGTGACACAGCATGGACAAAGCAACAGAGGAGGCCCTACATTTGTGTTAGCCTGGCGTGTGTGTGTGTGTGTGTGTGTGTGTGTGTGTGTGTGTGTGTGTGTGTCTGTCTGTCTATCTGTTTCTGCGAGTGTAAGTGTTTTTCATGTGTGTGTGTGTGTGTACAAGGTGTTGCAGTAGCAGGGAATGTGTGTATAAACTGCAGAATGAGGTCTGAGTCCATGTCTATGCTCACAGTCTGTCAGGTGATTCGCTGCCCTCTGTACGTGTGTGTGGTGTGTCTGTGTGTGTGTGTGTGTGTGTCCTATGCTGATTTCTGCTGTCTTCACTGCCCCCCGGTGCATGATGGGAAAGCTGAGCCGGCACATCTGACACAGTGAATCACACCGCAGGGCAAATCATACACACACACGCTCATTGAGCAGGGTTAAATTGAATTAATGTGTTATTACTCGCACCTATTTTCACTCATTTTGTCTTACACACACACACACACACACACACACACACACACACACACACACACACACACACAGCATGTCATCTATCTCTACATAACATACATGTACAGCTGCAGTTGTAGTGTGTGTGTGTGTGTGTGTGTGTGTGTGTGTGTGTGTGTGTGTGTGTGTGTTTGCTTGCAGGCATGTGTTTGTGACTGGTTCACTGTTCCTAATGTATTCTTTGCACTGTCCACACCCTGCCACTGCAGTCTTCTCTCGTTATTTCTCTCCCTCTCTCTCTCTCTCTGTCTCCTCTCTCTCTCTCTCCCTATCCTCTCTCTCTCTCTCTAGTGAATAATGAATGAGCAGTTGAAGCAGTTGCAGAGAGCTACTTTCTCTCTCTCTCTCTCTCTCTCTCTCTCTCTGTCTTGGTGACACATAATCAACCATTCAGACTTCGGGTTAAACCACGTACATACAGACATATCTACCATGATGGGAAACACTGCCTTGTGTTGTGTGTGTGTGTTTGTCTCCCCCCCCCCCCCCCCTTACCTCTCCATTCCTTCTTACTGATGCTCCACTCCCCATGACAAATGTTTGCGCAGTGTGTATGTTCGTAATCTGTGTGTGCGTGTGTGCGTGTGTGTGTTTGTTTACTTACGTATGTGTGCACTAATGGATGTGTCATACACATCCTTGATAATAATCTTTAACATGGTGCATGTGACACCTTGAGTTGTTTATACTGTAATGGCCCGGTGTGTGTGTGTGTGTGTGTGTGTGTGTGTGTGTGTATGTGGGTGGGTGGGTGGTGTTGGGGTGGGGTGAATGCAGTGGGAGCCACATGGTAGAGTGTGGATTAACAGGGATTAGAATGAAACCGCTGAGTCCAGCCCAGCCTCTCCCTGCTCTCCATCAAACTACTGTGTGTGTGTGTGTGTGTGTGTGTGTGTGTGTGTGTGTGTGTGTGTGTGTATACCCAAAGGCACACATGGGTCATGCTGGTGTGTGTGTGTGTGTGTGCGAGGTCTTAGATTCCTGAGTGGGTCGATGCAGAGTGGGCTGAGGGCCCGGCGAGCATCAATCTGCTCCTATTTTAAGATGTGTGTCTGAGAACTCAGTCGACCGGTAAGGTTGGCATGAGGCCTTTCTGCCCGTCTGTTCTCAAGACATGATAACAATGCACGGGATTCCCACTGGTCATGGAATGCCATGGAATTTTGAGAGGTGTATTCCCTGGTGATTCCCTGATATACCCTCAGATCATTTTACAGATGGGTCAGTTTACAACTTGCACCACACATTCATTGCATTAGATGCTGGTTTTCAGCTGTTTTTACTGGAAACCAGCCTGCTTATCTAGATAGAACTTTTCAGAGCTGAAAAACAACATTTACAAGCCAGGAAGGAAATCACATTTTTAGATCATGTAAAGTCATGGATTGTTACATCAGGGCGAGAACGCAGGCTACAGACGTTAATAAGTTTATTAGAAATTGCTTGGCCCATTGTAACTCGAAATACAGCTTTGTTTGACTCTGAAAAAACTACAAAAGTGTGTGTGTGTGTGTGTGTGACAGTCTCTCTATCTGCTTGGTCAGCTTCCACGCCAACTACATCATTGTATTAGAGTCTGTGTGTGTGAGTGTGTGTGAGTGTACACACACGCATAAACAAACACAAGTGAAGGTCACCTCCACCCATCTCTTCCCCCACTCCTTCATTACAGCCTCAAAGGAGCATGCTGGGAGTAGGGATGCACCGAATGTTCGGCAACCGAAGTTATTCGGCCGAATATCGCCAAAAAACACATATTCGGTATTCGGCCGAATAAATGAAAAGGCCGGATTTTTTTTTACCGAATAATGACGGTTTTGATGGCGTGATCAAATAGCACCCATGCAGGAGCCAGGCGCGCGTAGCGTAAAACGCAGCAAACATGTCAGCGGTATGGAGGCATTTCAAAATCTCCCGAAAGACCCGAAATTAGCGACATGCATGTATTGTTCAGCTCAGCTTTCTAGAGGGGGTACTTCGGCTAAGAGCGATAGCACTATAAGTCTGATCAATCATTTGAAATCAAAACACATCGAAAAGCACGCCGAGTATGAGAAAGAGACCGCAGGGAAGAGGAAACTTGAGTCTCACAGTCCCGGGCTCAGCGCGAGCACATCCACTCCATCTGTGGCTGCCGTTTTAGAAAAGGCAAAAAAGTTTGACAGTGCCAAAGCAAAAGGCATTACTACAAAGGTAATGGAATTCATCGCGTTGGATGATCAACCATTCTCCGTAGTAGAGGACGTTGGATTTCGCAGGTTTATGGAGCATATTGAGCCCCGTTACACTATACGGGGCGGGGTTGTCAAAGATAGCCAGATAAAATATTTTATTTTACTAATTTATTATTTTAAGTTATAGGCTATTGTGCTGTGTTATGCAATGTTGGAAAAAATGGAAAAATAAATGAAAATTGCAAAAAATATTCGGTATTCGGTATTATTCGGCCTTCGGCCGAAGTGTTCCATTATGCTTCGGCTTCGGCTTCGGCCAAGAATTTTCACTTCGGTGCATCCCTAGCTGGGAGTGGCTACAGATGTATACTGCTTCAGCGCTGACCTTTCTCACTTCTTCTCACTGTGTGCAGTTAAGAGTTAGATTAGTTTATTTAGGTTTCCACCGTGAAACATCATTTATCTGTGCAAAACAATGTTAAAACGGGAAAGACCCACTTGTGTGGAGTTATGAGACACTGTTTCCAGACAGGTGTTACGGGACATTATACACACATCTATGTATAACCACACACTGTGCAGGTCAACAGTTACTCCAGCTGACTTACAGTGTGTGTGTTTTCCCAATCTAGAACTTCCAGGCCCTCCCAAGACAGCCGGTTCAAATCACCAAGAAGCAGTACGTCCAAGGTAAGGTATATACACACACACACACACACTCCTCCCAAACACTGATGAGTATGGAGCTAATAAAGAGGGTTTATGAGGATGATAAAACTCTATGCCAGCAAAGGACTGGTCAGCAAATAGTGTTTCCTCCTGATGTGTGGAGTGTGTGTGTCAATGTGTGTGTGCCTCCAAGTAGACTACCTTTTGGTTTTAGGATGGTGATAATTGAGGTTGCTCGATTTTAGTGTCCACAATTAGGAATCATGGAATATTGGTTGTTGCAAAGTCCCTGGTGCACCAACAGCGGGAGGTTCCAGGGCTTAAATCAAGCGCTCCTACAGCCTCCCAGCTTCTATAACCTGCAGCACACTGACTACCGTATAAAACTCAAGCCTATTCACAGTCCAGCATACTCACTACAGCAGAGTCTCAAACAATCAAAACCTTACAGGGTGTGTCAATACCACCTACCGCCACCAGCCCTGGGGTTGACCCCCACCACAACCCCCTCTCCTTTGTCTTCCCTGTTCTGTCACCCTCTGAGACGTCCTGGTGGCTCAAACAAAAGGTAGATTTCTCTTTTCGGGACTGACTTCGTTACCTCGTCTTGCCCTGAGTGCACACAGCAACTATTTGGTAAAAACTGCCACAGCAACACAGGAAAACAGCCTATTCATTTTGAGCACCATTCATTTGAAAGCTACGCAGCAATTACATTTAAGTAGAGTTACGATGCATGACAGGATTTGGCTAAAATTACATGCTCCTCCTGCTCTCCTCAGTAGCCTGTCAGCCCCTTGACCTCACCTTGTCTTCTGCAGTTGCTCCAGATACTGTGAGCAGCCCCAACTCCTTTCAGGCTCAGTCCCTATCAGAGCTAGGTACCCTTGATATTGTTTTCTCGCCAACACTGCTTACAATACTTAAAAGTCCATAGAAATTTTGAATTCTGTTTTTTTTGATACGTTTATTGATCTACGTTGACCTCTGCCTATGTTATGTCACCTACATTATTTGATACAGCCATTTATTTTCTTTTGCTCGATAGAATCTGACAGTGGTCATTTATATTTTTTTATCAATAAAAAGGCCATAAACTACTACAGCACATTGGCCAGGGGCACAGATGTAATGGTGGACTGTAGGCCAATGTAATGCTATGGGACTCCTGCTGTACTCTTTCCCATCCATGCATCTATTGATCCATCCAAGTCTTGGGCTCACACCTGTCACTACCCGGACCATAAGTGCCAACGTGTCCTTGAGCAGGATACTCAACTCCTACCTGCTCTAGGGGCGACGCAGCTGGCGGAAAACGCGTCCCAACCAGACGCAGAAAAGGAAATGAGGGGATCCCTTCTGGGATGAATAAAGTATATTAAAAGAAATCCATCCATCGTGTGGCAGGACCAGGCCACATCCACTCTGCTGTCAGTCATCTGGGAGACATGGCCAGCGGAGATGTGCCGCACTCTCAGTTTTACAGCTCTATTTCTGTCGCCCATTCTCTCTCTTTGTCGCTGTGCTGTCCTCTCTCTCTCTCTCTCTCTCTCTTTCTCTCTCTCTATCTCGATCTCTCGCTCTGACTGATTCATAGGTGCTAGCATCAGCGCCTCTGCTCCTTACTCACTCAAATTCCCAAAGCTCCTCTGTCATCAAATCTTTCTTCTCTCTTCCTGCTTCCATCCCTCACATATCCCTTCTTTTCCTCCTTCAGAATCCCTTCTCTTCTTATGTCATTCCTTCATCAGTCATCCCCCTTGCCTCTTAGGGTGGAGGCCCTGATCACAACTCATTAGGGTGCTCCTGTGAGTGTGAGAAAGAGAGGTCACGCTTTGTGTCAGCATGTATATGATTGTGTGTGTGTGTGTGTGTGTGTGTGTGTGTGGATGCATATGTGTGTATTAAATTAGCTACAGGGCACGGTCAAGCGGTAACGGATGGACACTTTTACTACTTTGGGGGCCATAACTTCTGAACTAATTATGACTAAGTTATGAATGATACATCATTTTATAGGTATTTAACCATACTTTGATGGGGTAAAATAAAAAATTCACTTTATTTAATTTTTCCATTGAAAAAATGCAAAAAAAAACCTTGGTAACGGATGGATGAAAATAACCACCAACATTTTTATGTTTTTTTTGCATATGTAGAAAGTGCGGTTCCTGGATTAGTAAAGCCAAAAAAAAATACCAGCTGCTTATTTAAGGTGTTTACTATAGATATACAAAGTTTTGGACAAATATTGTGTTTGGAAGTGTGGCTAATGGGCAAGAGAAAATAAAAAGTCATGGTAACGGATGGACAACAACAAGTAATATAATATTTATACATTTATTTTACTACATACAATGTTATTTAAAAAAATTTTACAATGATATTTATATTCAGTTAATTGGACAATTCAAGTACATTATTTAGGTACTTTATAGTCTATAAGATAGGCACTTCATTTCTGTTGCACATGCATTTTACTGGAAGTATCTCGGCATTTGAGAGGCATCAGCTTCCAGTCAGCTGAAGTAAGCCTGAGGACATCAGTTCTGGAAGATGATACTGTCATCATGACGGTCCGAACCTCAGGAATTTACTCACATCACTTTCATAAATAGCCCCAGATTTTTTTTGGAACAAAGATAATCAAAAAATTACTTCAGATTCTCAAAATAGAAACAATATGCTTTTAAAAAATATAAGGTTTGATATAAGGTTTGAAGTTTTATTTTGGGCCAGATGATAAGGTCCCCTTGACCGTGCCCTACAGTGGTATTGCCATCACATTGACTTGGGTGGTGACTGATCGTTGTGCAGGAGGCCACTTCTCTCTTTCCTGAGTCAGCACTTCGGTCCAACTCCTCATAGGAGAGAATGAAGGTTCTGTGATTGACCCTGACCCTGGTTGGATTTTGATTTGCCTCTGAATGGGGCGTCGCTGCTTCATAAAATAACTTCTCATCAAGCTTCTCATCAGATGGCAGTCTTAGCTCTTTTTATTGCTCCTCTCAATCGCCAGCCACTGTTTCTCTCTGTCTCCCTTCTGGCTTGCTCTGTCAAGCACAAGCACAAGCACACACCATACACCTGCAAGGCCTGTTTTAATTTAACTTCTCACTGATGTGGCTGCTCACCAGCACACAAGTCAGTTGAGATAAGAATTGAGACAGCTGGGCTCATGACATGTTGGTGTTTATATGGCTCACATTGTTATTGTAATACAATGCAAACAAGTAGCTATTGTTTATGAAAAAGATTTAGATTTTCAGAATGCAGAATAACATTTTGTTTTAACTGTTTATTAACTTTGAATTTACAACTTTGAAGTCTAACTTATATCACCATGGCATGCCTGCCACCAGAATGACAATAGAAAACAACACTTTTGGGGTATTATAATAACTGCTGTGAATGTTGATCAGGACTGGAATGGTATGGATTATTTTATCACATGGATCGAAACTTTTATACAGTATGCTTATTTGTGTGCTAGGCCCAGGGAACTATTAAAAATAGATTGTAATAGTTGAAAAAACTTTTTTTTCTTGGAAACAAGTTTTTGTTTTTACCATTTATGTTACTAGAGGCCATTGTAAGATAGTACACACTATATAACATTGTATAATTGTGCAATATGATGTATTTTTTGTGAGGGAATGATGTCCCTCAGGGCTCTGTGTTTGGTCCCCTCAGGAAAGGAGGCGGAGGTGGTGAATGTTCATCCTCGGGCCATGTTCATTCCTCAGGACGGTTGGACGTTCCTCGCTGCAGGTAGGTCACCAAATAGACGGGTGGCAACATTTCTGGTCATTAAAGGCGTCAGATTTAAAAGCAGATTTAAAAGTTATCCAGTTCTTTGAATATTCTGTTATTTTGGCAAATCCGTGTTGTGTATCTGTATTTGTGTGTGCAGTCACAAATGAACATTTTGGTGTAGCTTGCAGTTTGTTTGTCCATTTGAGTTTGTAACAGTTAACTTGAAAAACCTCCTTGGCAAGGCCGAAGCTGGCTTCATAAGGTCACTGCAGGGTGCAACAGTGGTTCATGTTGTGCGGGCTGAGAGGAGCTGTGAGGCTGTCAGGCTGAGAGAGCTTTGGGGGGACGGCGGATGTCTGCCAGCCCTGACAGTGTGTCACACACTTACATAACCAGACAGATAACCAGGCTTAGCAAGGGGACACCACGAGGATAAGAGAGGATCCCACATATACACACACCATGGCAGGGATTCATAGACACACTCTCATACAAGCACACACACACACTCAGAGGCCAGGCTGCCATGGAAACAGCCCCTCCTAGGGTGCCCTCGCCCAACCTCCCCCCTGGCATCAGCCTAATGTCCTTCCCAAACAGGAACAACTGCTGTGTGTGTGTGTTTAAATTACTATCACTTTCCAGTGTCCTTAGCAAAAGTTCAACCAAGTGGCCTGTCAAGAGGTATTCTGCATCTAAACGTCAGTGTGTGTGTGTGTGTGTGTGTGTGTGTGTGTGTGTGGTGTGTGTATGGTGTGTGTATCATGAGGGAGACAAAAGTAAGGTAATAGAGACGTGTAAGGTTAAGGTGTGAGTGTGCGTGTGTTTGTGTGTGTCTTGCCAACCAGTTTGCTGTTTGAGCGTTTCCCAAAACGATTCGTAACTTAAGTAGTGAGTAAAGTCTCATTCATTCACGACATCCTGGCACTAGTCGTGAGATTTCATCAATGTCTTTGCAGGTCTGAAGGCATCACCTCACATCAGATGGTTTTCACTGATGTTGGAGAAGATGGTGACCATAAATGAATTGATGATGATCAATTTTAGTTCCACATTTTAAATGGAAAGAGTCTATTGAATGATGACCACACAGCAGTAGCCTATAATGTCATCAGGAGTAGGAGTATTCTCTGGCCTGTGGGCTAAAAGTAACAAATATATTTATGTGTGTCCCCTAGCCTACATTCAATCTACATGCAACAAGATGAAGTTCGTAGTTATAGTACCTTATTAAAATGTTATTTTCAAATTGATGATTCCTCATTGGACCTGTCATGCTTTCAGCTCAGCAAATTAATGATTCCTTTCATCGACCTGTGATGCCTTAAAGTGACGGGAGTTCTTCAAGTTGATCTTCAAGTAGTTCTTGAAATGTGTTCGTAACATCATCCTCTATCACAGCAAAATCATCAATGTTAATTTAACTCTGAAAGTGTTTAAATCAACATTGCCAGTGTTTATACAAATCCAGTCAGTACGTGTTAACATTAAAAGATTTGCTGTGGGTGGGGTTGGTTCTTCAGGGTCACTGAGCACTTCCTGGAAGCCCCCATCAACCAACCACAGCCCACAAGGGACATTTGATATTCTAGTTCATTTCATATTAGTTCAGGTCTTAAGCTTTTATCCATAACCTTCATAGTGTACTGCAAAGCATCACTTAGGGCTCTTCACTGGACTGTGGGTGGTGGCATTAGTTATGTATGAAGGCATGGCTTAGTGTCCTCAATATCCTAGGACTCTTTCTAAGGAAGTACAGCAGCCAGCAGGGCCCAGTTATTTGTTTTTACTGTTTGCACCCCCTACAATGTATATTCATGCTGTGTAAAAAAAAAAAAAAAAAAGAATAACTTGCGATTCAAAGTAGGGATGGAATGTTTTTCACAGATCCTGCTGCTA